>VWZD01000217.1:0-397912 GCA_013396695.1 Sakesphorus luctuosus
CGGCCCGGAGCAGGGGCAGGGGCAGCGCCTGCCGTGCTGCCGCGGGGGGCCCGGGGGGCCCGTCGGGCCCGGCCTGCGAGCGGCAGGAGCCGGGCGGCCGCATCGCTCTGGCCTCGCTGCTGCAGGTGACAGGCGAGAATAGGTTCTTTTTTTTGTTTGTTTATTTGTTCTTGGCGTTTCTTCTTTCATTGTTTTTCTTTTTCCTCTGTCTATGTTTATTTAGCAATCTGCAGTTAACCTGTGAAGGAGGTAGAAGTGGTTTCAGAAATATGAATGGGTAGGGCCAGGGCACTGACAGTCATGTGTGACATTTGCCGTGGATTTTAAGGCAGGAGCTGGAGGATGCTGCCTGTGTTTTCCAAAATTGCATGGCATGCTTAAAAAGTGGAGCAGATGGTGATGGTAGTGCTTAGTATGGAAAAGGTTCATGAAAATCCTGTTTTTCCTCTAGGCAGTTTTTGTGTTGCTTCTTCTGGCTAAAGAGGTTATCGTTCACGTCTGGTTAGGAAAAGAATGTGGCTGCAAGTTGTCTTGCAAAGGAACGAGGTTATTTTGCTTTTCCATGGAGGGGGGGCCCCCTTGCCCCCTGCCAGCCTTATATCTCTGTCTCACCTTTGGGATTGGCAGCAGTTAAGTATCTTGGCATACACTGAAGCTGCAGTACATTCTGTTTTCTTACTGCACACCTTTATAGTTGAATGGAACTAGAAAGGAGACTCACAATATCCTCTTATCCCTCTCTGCGCCAGATGTGTTTTCCTATCCCGTATATATTGCACTTGAAGTGTTAAACTCTCAGGGGGCATGGAGGTGGGGATGTGAGGCAAGGTTTACTAGTTACTTCAAACAGTTCTCCTTGCTCATGCTTAAGAAGGAGGGAAAAGAACGTGTTGTAAAAGCAGCTGAGGAATATATAAAAGTGAAATATTAATGAATTGGAAAAGCTCAGATAGCAAAGACATTGTGCCTAATCATTCAGGAGAGTTCTTTTCTTCTTTACAAATCCTCATTGTATGTGTGCCTGTAGTACCAGTGCAGTTAGTGTAAAAGAAAGCAATATTTATCTTTAACCAGAAGTAGTAATAGTACTTATTTTTGGGGTTTTTTTTGCATTAGTGGTTATCTCTGCAGTGGCTTGCTTTAACCATGACTTTTGAGGCTGCTGTAATACAGAGAATTGTTACAGAAACAATAAAAAACTATTTCAAGAATGTTTTCTTGGAAATGTAAATGGAAAGGGCTGACTCAGACCTGGAATAACCCTGAGGAACAACTAGTCTTAGAAAGTCCCTTTAGAGACACGACTGTTCAGACATGACTTTTAGAGCTGATCACTGTTTTCACCCTGGTGTGTGTCTCTTGCATCCCAAACAGGGAGCACCGTCCCCTGAATAGGCAGCACCATCTCAGGAGAAGGTAACACACCACAGTTGTCCAGGATCTGCTGAAAGCGAGACATACAAGCAAGGGCTACTTCCTGCAAATTTGGCTTCCTTTACCTCTTGGAGTGCCGTAGTTCGAGTAACTTCCCCAGTTGGGCTTGGAGGAATACTAAGTGCAGCAAGTTTCTGCCACAGTTTGATGAGGGACTTTTTGGTTCAGTGGGAAAAGTGTCTGTCAGCCCACAGTGTGAAGTCCTGTAGCCCTGGCTCTGGCTCCTGGCAGGACTTTTTGGAGTAGCTGGTGGCTTGAGCGAGGCCTGCCTTCTGGAAAGCTTAGTGCAGGCCTGAGTACACATGGGGAACTGCACCAGAAGGAGGACCTGGAAAAGTGCATGGAGTATGTATGTCATGTCTGGGTTACCAGTGATACTGTTGAGTTTTTAAGTCTCTTAGTCGCAGAATATACTGAAAAAGCATCTTTTATCTTCAAGGTCTGTGTATATGGTTGTGTGAGAGTACGATCTCTTGTGCTGTATAAAATAAGTGTGGTTGAATTTCTCCCTCTTGGTTGAAACAATGCTTCACATAAGCTTCCAAAGTTTGTGACTTTACATTGCAGAGTTTAAGTTGTTCCATGTGTCTGTTTGTTTTTTTCTTCTAAATTGAGTGTTTCATAAATTGAAAGAGAGATGTAGAGATGTTACTCCTTCTGGCGAAATTCTCCTCTTTGAAGGCTCATGGAAGATGCTATGGCTTTGTTGGATTAGTCTGTCTGGAGTATTTAAAAGGACAAAGTTGCCAAGTATGGATTTTATGTGTTGTTGGGAATTAGGCAGATACAGGTTGCTAAGAAAAGCATTTTGTAAAATTAATCATAGATTTTGAAAAGTGTAAAATCTGCATATTCTGAGGACATGACATTTTCCTTAGTGTTTAAGTTCCTGCGTTGTTTTCACTGTACTGTTGGAGATACCCTAATAAAAGGATGCTGTGTGTTTATCAAGTGCTACAGATCTTTGTGGCAAGGGAAGAAGGGAATGTTGCACAGTGTTTTTTCTGAGGTTGACTGATGCAAGTAAAACATGAGATGAAATAGCATTCAAGTGTCAGCAAACATATCAATGGAGAAGAAACTTTAAAGTCAAATTAAGAAGTGGTGCATACTTTAGTTTTGGAAAAACTACCATCTTGTAAGGAGGAAGAACTGAACTATATTTTTTATCTTGCAAAAGTTACTCTTTATTATAAGATTCAGTGCCTCAGATCTTCCCCTTGAGAACAGTTTTACTGCAATTGGAGGGGCTCATCACTGGATGGGGGGGGGACAAAAGGAAATGTATAGATAAATAATGGCAAGTAGGGGCTGGCTTTGTTTCCTGAGAAATAACTACAGTTTCATAATTTTTCTCTCAGTATTGCATTTATTTGTCAGCTTTTTGCAGTGAGAGTAAACTGAGTTATCTTGATAAAGTAAATATGCTTTTGTATTAGACATTAGCTATTGACTGTACTGGCTGTGTGAGATGACATTGAAAATACAGAACCTGCAAGTACTTAAAATGTGTGCAGTCATTTGTACTTGTAACATCCCATGTGTATTCCTGTTCCCTGTGTATTCAGTAAGGGCCTGTAACTTCAGGAGTATGGAAGATGCAGCCATAAATGTTACAACCAATGGTATTAAACCTCTGTAGCTGTTTGCTGTTTAAATGGGTGGTTTACTGCTGTAACTTGTGGTTTCTGCTTTTTGACCTGTTCCCACCACAGTGCGTGGGGTTGTAGGTCACTTAGATCATACAAACTCATGCACTCCGTGACTGAAGACTGTAGCAGTGTTTCTCTATTGTATGGCAATGAAATGATAATGCTTCCTGTGAAGTCTACTGCCTTTATTTGAAATGTGACTGTCCTGTAGAGGATAGTTGTTTTATAGTAATATATGATACTGTAAGGAAAAGGGAACTAGAGGCAACCAATAAGGAAAAGCTGTAATGTCCTGAATGTGGAAAAAGCAGGAATTGATTAAATGTGAGCTGCAGTATGTTGCATGTGTTTTGTAATTCCTCACAAGAACTAAAAACTAAAAGGCTGTTGAGGGGTATTACAAGATCCGAGCGATGATGGTTTTATGTCCCCATGTTTTATATTGCCTATAGATGGTACTGTTTCTTCGACCTGGTTATTGCTGTGAACACCCCCGTGAGTGTTGAGGTATGAGGATGTTGTTGTTTTCCTCATATATGGGAAATTGAAGAGTGATTGTGTTCAAGTCTCACAGTTGATTTTTGATAGACAGTTGAACTGAAATATGTATCCTAAGTCCCACAGTCTTATCTTAATGAGTTAACTGCGTTTATATAACTTGTTTGATAATTTGGCATAGATATGGAAACTTCTTACAGATCCAATTGCATGATTTATGGGTAAAGTTATGCAGCATTTTCTCCGTAAGGACTAATTACTTTTGGATTCTTTTTTTCAGTCTGGGCAAAAAAGCTTTTCCTGGATTTCATTTTGTTGTTAAGTTTGAGAGAAAGCAGTTCTGCACTCGTAGAATGTAATGATGCTTTTACATTATTTAAGGAAATACCACTTAATTTTTTATAATGCTCTAGTATATCAGGAATTTGAGATTCAGCTCAGTCAGTAATGCTTCTGAGAGTCACAGCTGTTGTCCAGTGGGAAGAACCAGTTGAGACAGACTGGAAGGAAGCTTCTAAAAACACTCTTCTATAAATTGTGGTAGAGCAAATCATTGCTTCTGAAAAGGTTTTGTTCATTTCTAGTATATTTCCAGCTCTGGCTTTTTTTGTTTGTTTGTTTGGGTTTTTTTGTTTGTTTGTTTTCTTCTTTCAGTCTTGTTTTTGAGCCTCTTTCCTGATTCCTCTTTGATGTTTCATCTTGATGTGATCTCTTCCAATGTTTTAATACAAAAATAACGGCGCTCGAGTAATTTACTGGTTTTAGTATAGTGCAGTGAGATTTAGATTTGGATGACAGTACAAAAGTATTCAACAGGTTTCTCATCTGTGTGTTGCTTGTGATGTACTCTGAACTTTGCCATTTATCTATGAAGCTGTGACATCTGTGCAAATGTCACCTTCCAGTGACCTTAACCTGTCATTGTCCAGGCCAGCAAAGCCTCAGACCCTGAGAAGGAGGGAGTCACCCGGTACAGGCAGAAGGTGGTCAGAGGGGTGTGTCAGTACTGTGCTCAGGTGGTGATGTTGGCAGCTCCTGCCTGCTCTGCCAGTAACCAAATACACCAAGAGTTTGCGCTTTGTATTTTGTTCTGTGTGCAAGGTTGTAATTCCAAATTCTGCAGTGTCCTCTAGCTGTATGTAGTGCTGTGCCAATTTGGGGGATTACACTTCTGAACTATCCTGACTCATCTGTTTATTCATACAAGTGTTTCATGTTCATTTTTTTGCTATATGAAAGTGAGAAGAAGAGCAAAGTTTTGCTATGACTTCTTGGAGAAGTTTAGGCCAATGGCAGAACTGCTATTGATTTGAATAGAAATCTTGGTAACTGTTTTATCAGGTTTTATGACTTGAAAATATGTAGGCTGGATTCTTGATGACCAACTGAACATGTTGTGGCACAAAGGCAATGGAAATAGAATAACAGTTCTGTCAAAAATAAGATTTCCCCTCATTTTCTTTGTAAGTTGTTACCATACTTTAGTCTGTGCAAGACTGTTCGGTTGTTAACACAGAAGCTTTAAATAAGAACATTATTTATTGAAAGGATGAAAATGCTAACAAGCTAATTTCATTTGCTGTATTCAGAAATACTAATAAACTGTCTTGGAAAACAAATTCTTCCAATGATATATTCATGTTTGATATATTCATGTTTTTTTTTTTTGTCTCAATACTGCTGAAAGGAGTTGACTGGCAGAAAATAGGAAAAATGATGTGGCTTTCTCCATATTTATTTCAAGTAAAGTAATTCTGCTCATTGATGCACATTCTTTCAGATTCACAGACCTCTTAAGTACCTTGATAGCAGAACATGCCTTCAGCTTGAGTGTAAATGTATCAACTGTCCTTAAAATTACATGTTGAGCTTTTAATACTTCTTGATATTTTATGTTTTGAGTTGGGACACACAGCATCTGTAGGAAATGGCGTTTACAAACTGGTATAATGGAACATTTGTTAGTTCAATATGCATGTAGAAGTGCAAATGTGGTATAATAGAATCATGACCCCCAAGATTGTGTCCAACTTTTTACTGAATATCACCATGCCTACTAAACTATATCACAAAGTGCCCTGTCTACTCATTTTTTAACACTTCCAGGCATGGTGACCCGACCAATTTCCTGGGCAGACTTTTCCAATGTTTAACTACTCTTTCAGTGAAGAAATTTTTGCTAATATCCAGTCTGAACTTCCTTGGCACAACTTTCCCCTAGGAAATTTTCCCTTGTCCTGTCAGTAATTGCCTGAGAGAAGAGGCTGACGCTCACCTTGCCACAGCCTCCTTCAGGTGGTTGCAGAGAGTGATAAGGTCTCCCCCAAGCTTCGTTTTCTCCAGGGTAAACAAGCCTAGTTACCCTCAGCCTCTTCTTACAGAATTTGTGTTCCAGACCCTTTGCTTGCATCATGACTGCAATAGGACAAGGGGGAATGGACTCAAGCTCTGCCAGGGAAAATTTAAGTTGGATATCAGAAAAAAATTCCTTACAGAGAGAGTCATCAGGCATTGGAATGGGCTGCCCAGAGAGGGGGTGGATTCACCATCCCTGGAGGTCTTTAAACTGAGATTGGCCGTGGCACTGAGTGCCATGATCTGGTAAATGGACTGGAGTTGGACCAAGGGTTGGACTTGATGATCTCAGAGGTCTTTTCCAACCCAATCGATTCTGTGACTCTATGACTGCTTGGCTATTTGAAAAAATCCCAGCTAGCTTATGAAGGCATCCCTACCTGTGTGTCTTCCAGAGGCAGCCCATGGAGGCATTCCAGTTGATTCATCTGCATTTCTTCTGTTAGAGGTTAATGAGCTGCCAGGGATCCTGGGCTGGGAGAGCCATGTGGGTATCTGCTCATCTTCCGGTTTTGCTGTTTCCCAAGTGTAAAAGTAGATATGGTATAAGGATTGTGGTGTACAAAGGTGACAGCAGACTCTGCCTGCACTGTGAGTAGCAAAATAAAGTGGTTTTGTTTTATGTGAATTCTGTAGTGTTTTGTAGGTACAGTTAGTACAGTGGTTATACTCTGGGGAGGAGCCTCAGGAATCCTAATTTTTTATGGTTTTGAACCCACTTTTTCAGTGTCTCAGCCGTGAGGTCTTTGAGAAATGCTGGCCCCATAACCCAGTGGCAAAACTGCTGCTGACTTTCATGAGACCTAGATTACACCCTTAATAAGATTTTAGTGTCTTAGTTTGCTTTGTACAACATTTCTTTTTAAGGACTGATTTTCAAATTACTGAACCTGTACTGTTTAGATGAGTTTTTGTTACCTCATTAAGTTCTTAGTATTTCTAAAAATTTGCTTATAAAAAGGTTTCTTACAATAAGTAAGTCCAGAAAAGTAGGAATTCTAGAATGATTAAGACACTGCAAATACAGTTGTTGTAAGTTCAGTGTATCTGAAAATAAGCTGCCCTGTACCGATAGGCACCTGTTCTATACTGGCAGTGATTATGCAAGGGCACAATACAAGGCATTTACAGGTTTTGTGGTGTTGATAGCAGAGGTTCAAAACACCAAAGTTGTTAAGATGATTGCCTGGATTGAAAATTTTCAGAACCTGAAGAATTTTCAGATTTTCATTAATGATGGGAAAGTAGAAGGAAGAATAAAATTGAGTAGAGAGTTGTGGAAAAACATTCCTGTGGAGTAGATGAGGAGGAAGTAAAAGAAATATCAAGAAATTAGTTTGTCAGCTGATAAGATCTGACACCATAAATGTCTTCAGTTTATCTGGTAATCTTTATTTTACAGATGACAAACTCTAAGGCATCTGCTGAGATGGGGAAGAAAAAGACACAGAGAGGTGGTGGGGAATGAAAAGGAAAATCAGCTGTTCTGTTCTCCCACTTATATGCCTTTGTTCTACTCTACCACAAAAACGCTGTTAGAAGAAATTTAGGGATTAGTCACATTAGCTGCAAGGTAATCTCTATCCTCTCTAAGCCCTCATTTTAACATCCCGGTCTTGGCCAATCATGTTTTTGGTGGCTGACTCTCTGTGGGCAGGGTCTCAGCAAATTTCACACCAGTCTTTAGTAGTTGCTCATGGCCCTTAATAAGGGAGTAATGTACAATTGTCTGTTAATGATAGGTTTTGTTACAGATTAAACTTCTACCAGGGAGAAGGCAGAACCAGAGGCTACAAGGCTGGTTTAGACTGCCAGATCCGCAGCTCTGCTACACTTATGTCTATTTTTAATGTACGGTAAAGTTTGTTTGAATTTGTTTCATTTACTGTTTAACATGAGCTAAGAACATGCAAGTAGCCACCTAGTGTGGCATAGCTAAAGGTCTAATAAGTTGATTATGCATCTGAATCTTCTTTGTCGAGAGACACATATCATTTTTACCTATAACAACTTTAAACTAAGAGTGAATATGAAGACTAGAGTGTTAATAAGACTTGAATAAAGTTTTTAGCTAACTCATCCTGTGAGTTGCTTGCAGGGATAAATAATATTGCCAAGACACTGTAGGGATGAATTTTCTGGGGTAAGTACTGCATACATACACACACATCTATAAATAGAAATAAATGAAAAATACATTTATATGTAAAATCAAATGTTCTGTGTGAAAGTCCGAAGGTAAGCTGTGGTGCTTTCAGTTGAAAGCTGGGCTGTGTTCTAAATGAGGAATAGTGAATGGTTCAGAAAAAGAGGGATTTCTTTCGTTTACATGCTTTAGTAACAGTAAAATTGAAACATAAATGCAGAACATTTAAAATCCGCTCTGACATCTTTAAAAAGTCAAAAACTTGAAGGTGGGGCATGGAAAGAAAATAGTAAAACAAAAAAATACTTACTTTGGTTTTAAAGAGTTTAGTATGTTGTGGATGAGATGTTTCTGAAAGCTGTATAATGGAAATACACTCATTATTTGTAGCCTTGGCTGAAGAAGGTGTTGGGATGATTGTACTGTTCATTAAAGAAGGTAAGCAAGAAGTTACTATTGGAAAAGGGTGTGAGAATTTTAGAGTTTGTGTATTTTCTCATGCTTTCATTTGAATTTGAGTGAGATCCTGCATTGTAAATATTTCATTGTGATTCTGTATGCTTTGAAAATAGTTAAGGGGGGAAAAAGGAATGTATAAAACAAGCAATCCTCTACTCAGATAAAATGATTCTTTTTTTCCTTATAGTTTGCAGTTGCCCAGGACAGTTCATGTGATTTGCAAAAGGCTGAAGTTGAACACCAGAGACACCATAAGACACTTACACTGCACTATATGTTTATGCAGCATTTTCTAAATATAGACTAAGTTCTTGTCATAAAGAGTTTGTATAGTTGAAACAAAACAAGACTTGACACGACACAGAACAGCTTGAGGAAGGCGTGAGAGCTGCAGGTGAGGAACTGTGAGGAACTGAACAACTGTTTCAAGTGAAGGATTTGAGGAAGGCTTGAAAGGACAGTGAAGATACCCACTCCCTTCAATGAAAAAGTGTAAATACAGCAGTTTGAACTCCTTTTGTTGCTCAGTTTTTTGTTCGTAGGTTTTTAGAAACCACTAATTCTTTCTAATTTGGATTGTAAAAACTATATGAAATCTATAGATTTTTTTTTTTCAAGTAATAAATTGCAAAGGAATTTAAAGCTGTTCTGAAATGTACACTTATGGGTCTAGATCCTCAGCCAGCATTACAGCACTTCTTCCTTCAGGGGATCCAAACACACATATGGCTTGTAGCCTTGTATTTGTTAGGCTGAGCAGAGGTTGCTGATGGCTGACCGAAAGAAGAATGGAGTAGTTAGAAAATGCAATAGTTTTTGAACTGCAGTGCCATTAGCACCTTTCTCTTGGTATGTGTTTGTTCTCCACTGTTCCTCTTGAAACAGGTTTTTTGTCCTGAAAGTTATAAATTAAGCTTGCAAACCTTTGTTGAATTGTGCTACTCGGTCAATAAATGAAAACACATTACAGTAGTAGCAACTTACTCTGTTTTCCTCAGAAATCCTGCTTTCCTGTTGTATTGTTTGTGTGTTAAACTGCACCAGGTATTTTTGAATTTGTTGCTTGCTTTCAGTGGTGTTTGACAAAAGAATGGAAGTCCCAGAACTTAGAGTTTTAATAAGTTTTGAGAAATCAGAGGAGAGACAGCCATGTAAATTCTCTGGCTGAGAAAAAAGCTGCCCAGTGAGCTCATTCTCTGATCAGTATCAGAGTCAGCCTAGGAGAGGAGTCCCGGACATACTGCACTTGTCTTGGCTGCTGGGAGCTTCTTAGACATTAAAATGAACGAACCACAACATGCAAATCTGTAGGAAAAAAACTTGAGTGGTTTTCTGAAGTTGTTGTTTGTTTGTTGTTAGGGGTTTTATTTTTTAATAGCTTTCCTCCCTCCCCCTGGGTTATTTTTATATCACGTTTTTTGAAAGTGTAGGGTGGAGTACTTGTTCAGGGTGTTGGACTGACGCCTGCCTGATGAGAGTTGATTTGTTTAAGCCCTTACCTTGTATCCATTTACACCACCTAAAGATTTGCTTCTCTTTTTGTTTTTATTACTTACCCACCTGAAGTCCTTCGTGAAGCATGTTGCAGGTATGGAGCTTTTACTGAACTCATTTGACTGGAGAGATAATAGGGATTGTGGTTTTTAGGTTAGTCTGTTTTCACTGACACTCAGCACATCTATCAGCAGAAACAAAGACTAGACTTCTTTTTGTTCTGTGGTGTCAGAAAGGGATGGGAAAAACCCAAACAAACCCTGCTGTCACGGAGGTGCAGTTTAATTGGTTTTGCCTTGAACTAATGCACCTAAGAACTTGGAAGAAGAGAAGCTGTGCCAGCTTAGTGAACTATGGATTGGACTGGCTGGTCATGGTGTAATAACTGAAAGAAAGAGCCCAGGTACAGATACTCAGCTGAAGATGGGAAATTAGTAATCTGTGTTGCCATTCAGATCTTCTCTGGTACCTGTGGTTTAAGAAGGTATGTTAAAAAGAGGTGTCTGTTTTTCTGTGCAATAGCAAAACACTTAGCAATTATTACTGAATGCAAAATCCAAGTATTTATATTCAAACAGCGTGCAGTCCGAAGTGTTTTAAGTGGTTTTTTGCTCTAGTAGAAAATGAGCTTAGAAATAAAGCAAGGGAGTCTTTGTGTCAAGAGAAATTCAACAAACATATGGAATATTGAATTTCAGTACTTCAGTCTTGATGCTAGGAGTTATAAAACACATTACTTTTCTGAACTGTACCTGAGAACAAAATATGGTGAAGAACATACGGCGTAAATGATGAAGAGAGTGACTGTGGGGAAAAAAATGGTATTGTGTAAATGTTTGCCACAGTAACAACATCAAAAGCCTCCTTGTGTGTTTGTTTATTTTGGAAAACAGTTTGGGCAGGGCACTGCAGTGATTATTCAGGTGATGTTTATATATAAAATGAGCTTGGTTTGCTCTGTCAGGCAGGTGTGTGTTGCAGGGTTCCAGTAGAAACCATTTGCTGAGCTTGTGTGCAAAAAATGCACCTGTTAATTGGAATGACGATTTCAGCTGAGATAAACTGGTATGCAGAGTACAACAAAGTGACTCAAGGGTGAGGCATCCTTTTTAAGCTGGGATTCTTGCTTTGGCACTGGTAGTTTTGCCTTCGTTCGTGTTAGTCAGTGCTGGTTGAACTTCAGTTGCACTCTGATTACGGTTTGTGTGTTCTAGAAAGACCTTTTGTAATTTATCTATTATGAATGATTGTTATTGAGGAAAGTTACTTCATGGGCTACTTTATTATCTTGAGTAGAGCAGCCTGTAATACTTAGGGGTTTACCAAAGGGGTTTAAGGAATCTGTGACAATAGAAACAATTATAGGGATGGTGGGAAGAATCCTTGAATGTATTATTTTTATTTCCCTGGAGTTGATCTTCACATATCAAAGTAAATTAACCAGAATATGCCGCTTAGATATCTTCTGGATTCCCAAGTCAAAAGCTATTATGAACAAAATGTGATTCTCTTTATTCCCTGGCCTACAATCCTTTCTTGAAATATGCTCCTAGTGAAGTCAGTATAACTGAACAAAGTAATATTCTACATACATTTGTGGTATTAAGGGAAAGATTCAAGTCACTGGGATATGTATAGGTGAAATTATTTCTGGAGATATTTTTTCATTACTTTCTTTGTTGGTTTTCTTTTTTCTCTGTTAACTAGATTTTTGACATTAATTAATCAGTGCATGAAAAATGATGTCTAAATGATTACTAAAAAGAAAATTAACTCTATCCCATCTGAAGCCAGGCCAAATGAACAGGTGTTTTCCCTTAATGACTGTGAAGTCATAGCTTGCCATATCATTCTGGGAAGATTTTTTCAAAGGTTGCAAGGCTTTGTCATGAATCTAGTTTTCGAAATCAGTTGAAAAACCATTAGAGACTTGTGTTAAGGAAACTTCGCAGCCTGACCATTCCTGCAGTCACACTCCTGATGCCAGAGACCGTAACTCCTGGGACTGAAGCCCCTTCACAGCAGTCAGCTCCAGGAGCTGACGTGAGCCTCACTTGACTCCCCACGTACCCCACTAACATGCAGTCAGACCAGGTTTTCTGACTGGTTCGACCCCAGGTTTCCCATGGCAGGGGCTCAGATGTCTCATTCCATAAAGCCATTTTTCCATGGCACGGTAACGCAGAAACAGCTTGAGCTGGGGGCCTCTGAGCAGGACCCCCAGCCAAAGAACCTCTGGGCTTTTATCCCCTCACAGTCTACCCCTGCGCAACGTCTCGCTCTTCCTCCTGAATCTTCAGCTACTGCCCTCCTCTCCATATCCATCCACCTGGCTGGTGTCACCCATTTTCCGGCCCTTAGTTATCCCAAACCTTGGCACTTCACAGCCTCTTGTCTGGGGCTCCCACGCAGAGCTCCATCTGTGTTTCAATCTCCATCTCAGTCTAAAGCTTGCAAGCTAAGGTACCTGGACCAGATGTACTCCTCAACACCTCAGGGGAGTGTTTGCATGCCTCACTTAGTCCATTTAATGGCCTGAGGGATTTCCAACTGAGTGGCATTTACTGGAGAGGTCAGATTTGATGGAAATTGAACTCATAAAGTGGCTGGAGATGAAACAGAATATATTTTGTATTTGTTTATTTGTCTAAGAATAGATACATACAGAGATGAATTTCATTGTAATCCTCAAACTGTTTACTATGTTGTGCTAATCTCTACAGCTACATCTAATTACAAAAGAAGAAAAGGCCACCTTTGGTAGGCTTTAAAACTTTCTACCACCTGTCCTGGTGCTTACCCTTCATTCACCCTAAGGATGTGTTGTGAGTGGCTTGACAGACTCCCTGTATATTGCAGCCTTATACGCTGCTTTTATCTTCTATCTCTTTTTTGGACTCAGTCTTTTCAAATGGAGCCACACGTGGGGCTGTGTTTCACTAGGACAATGTGTATCCTTGAATCCTTTGCTTCAGTTATTCAACTTAGCAGCTTTGGATTTGTGACCTTATTTTTCTCTATACCTCCTCACAAGGAAGGGGGCTTCTAGGTCCATTTTAGCAAGAGGAACCATGTGCTTTCCTGCTCGTTCATCCTTGTGATCCTAGTGCTCATGGAATGGTTTTACCCTGCATGCCCATGTTAGCTGACTGCATCTCCAGATCCCTACCATGTAAAGGACTGTACCCTTTGGGTAACTCTCTGGATTGTGCTCATCCTTTATCCTCATCTGACACTTCACTGTTTGTGTCTGTTGGGGAAATCTGGCTAGATTTGAAACCACATAAGGAGGGCGATGGCGCACACTTGTAGCAAGACAGTAGCTTTGCAGGAGCTCTTGGCCCACTTTATGGTGTGTATGAGTTAGTGTAGTTGAAAAGAAGATTCCTGTAAAGGAACAGTCCATTGCCTTTGGAAGAGCTGAGGAAGGTGCACAATTCACAGCCATGTTTTTCCTGCTGAGGTATCTCATTTATATAAATTGCATTTTGTCAATGTCCTGAATGTAACAAACAATTTGTCATTAAAGCTAGTGACAACCACCACGGGCTTTTGAGAAAAGCTATCATTACTGAAAAACTGGGTTAAACTCTAGCTAAATCCATAAGTAATCCAGGTTGGCTGTTAATGGGGTTTCTGGACTTTTCCCTTGAAAGCACAGACCAGTCAGGTGATGGAGCTCAAGAAAATAATATATGGATACCAACTCTGAGAACTAATCCCTCTATTTTTAAATATTCAATGAATATTTTATGAAAATATTTTAAATATTTAAAGTGTATTTAAAGCACAATTTTGGCAACTCTTGCATATTTAGATTTTTCTCCCTAATCTTTTCAGTTCATGATAGAGGTTTCAGGTATGCTCTTATTTCTACCCCTTAGGCTGTATAGAAATGAAGCATTGGTTCAAGACATGAAATTGTTGATGTCCCTTCTTGGGCACAGTAAGGTATAGATACCTAAAAGATTTAAAATTTTATGGTGGAAATCCCTTATAATAAAGTTGTGGATTTCAGAGAGAAGGCTGTTCCAAATTTGAGGTATTCACACAACTTGATGGAAGACAAGAGTATCTTAGAAAACATAATTGACCAGTTTTAAAGATTTTTTTGGTTTAAAGAATTTTTGCTTTGCTGGTGTATGTATTCTCTAGATCAGCAGTGGTGTGAAAAATAGTAAAAAATAATGTTGGTAAGGTTTTTTATGCTTGTGTCATCAGCTGTCACAAATTAAATTAGGTGTAGTTTTATCAAGATAAAATTTTCTAACATGCTTTTCACACAATGGATGTGTAAACTTGAAGCTTCGTGCCAGGGTGTGTGGTGGTGGTTAAAAGCCTCTATGTTTTCAAGGGAATGCAGGGCAAGTTTATGGAAGTGAAATCCAAAGAGTGTTAACAAGTATGGAGAAGTTCTGGCATGAAAATGGTAGGGACAATAGCTGAGTGGGGGGGTGTCTTACATTCTTCCTGAGCGTAAGATTTTGCCCACGTGTGAAATGGGTGTGTGAGCTGTCTGCACATCATAAGAATTGCTGCACCAGATTAAAATTCTGCATTCACAAAGCATCCTCAAATGGAAAGTGTTTAAAATCGTGGAAATTGAGAACTGGAAGTCTTTGCGAGAGCCAGTTCTGTCCACAGTGCCCAAGGTAATGCAAATTGCATGAGCTGACAGTCTCATTCTCTGAGCTACGGGAGTGCTGCTAACTCTTTTTGTTTTTTGAACTCACATAATCCACTGTCCCACGTGGCCAGAAAGGGAGATCTTGTTTTCTGTGTATCAAATGATGGCAGCAATTTCTTGGCAACTGAATTAATTTCAGATTCTGCAACATGACTTCAGATTAACATTAGATTCCTCAGAGCTACTGATATTTAGCCTCTCAACTCTATTCATAGGAAGAAAAAACCCTCTCTCTAGAGGTATTTGTGTTTTAAATCTGATCTCCCCTACTTGCTTACATATTGTCTGTCTGTCACAGTCTGACCCTTTAACAGATAACAGTGTGAAAAGTACCTTGGCCATGACTAATATAATTTCTTTTCAAAAATCAGTTCTTAAACTTTCAGATTCTGCATGAACAAAAATGTTGTTGGTGCATACCTGATAAGAAGAATTCAATTTCAGAGAGTGATCTGTGCTGCATAATAAGATGAACTCACTTGTACAAGGTTCATTTTAATAAGCTAAATGAAACATTTCATTAATAGGAAGCACAGATATAGGTCGACCCTAAACTATGTTAGAAAAGCAGAGACTCACTGAAATAGTGGGTAACCAGTCCCCATGTCATACAGGGGAGGAGGCTGTAGTGTGGCTTTGCATGGAGTATTGAGCAGAAATAAAGGAGGTGTTTTTCCTGCTGTGTATTTCGTTAGTGAGGCTTGGTGGAACAAGTCAGTTTGGTGTCTTACTTTGAGAAATACGACAACTTGTGTAGGAGTCAAAGAAAATACAGTGAACCTTATTAAAAACTTGCAAGAGGTTTTACCCTGAGGGGTTAAAAAAGATCTGCTTGTTTGAAGTAACAGGAAGTTAAAAAAAGGGAACTTGAGGAATACGAATAGGGAAATGCAAGTGCAGGTAAGAGGAAGGTTCTTGGAATAGTGTGGTGTTTGGTAGTTGGAAGTGCAAAAAATGCTTCTGTAAAAACTGGAATCTGAATATGAAGGATGTACATGTGCAGACTTTTAGACAGGAGGCCGGAAGCAGTGCTCATCTTGGTTACTGCATCCCTTGTATCTCAGAAAAATAGTTATTCCTGGGATGCACATAATCACATGGTAAATTTTATTTTAAGTCTATGTGATGGATTAAAAAAGTAATTATTGTAAAAGAGTTCATTGTCCAGGTATCTTGTGTTTAAGATGAAAATATTTTAAAAATTGAAGTGTTTTTCACTGTTCATGCTCATCGCTCTGTTTTTTTGTTATTTTTGACAGCTTAGAGTAGGGAAATGATGTAGCCTCTTCCATCTTCATGTTCTTGCACATGAGGATAGACTTAATAGAAAAGCTGATGGAGAGAGGTTAATTAATTTAATTGGTTTCCATGGGACTTATAAAAATAAATATGGATACAGTTCATTTTCTCATAGAAGACTGTTTTCTATGAGCCTTTATAGTGAATTAAATTTGGCTTAAAATCTGTTTGGAGGAACTAATTTTGATGTGGCCTAAGGGATAGAATGGCTCAAGTTTCTGGGGTAAGAAGAGGGATCCAGGACCTGGAAAGTGGTTCCTCCATGCTTGGCAGCGAATGTTGTGCCCCAGGCCAGTGCAGAAGCGGCGCCTCTGTTGTGTGCCAGGCTGTGTTCAGGAGGAGTTCAGCTGCTGGCGCTGCGATCGCTGAGCAGCTGCTCTGTGGCTCCTGCAGGTGACAGGCCAGATGGACGCCTCTTGTGTGCCTGACACAGCCCACAGGCTGTTCTCTGGATGGGCTGCAGGGATAGCCAGTGCTCCTGGTGGGCTTTTCCTGCTAGTGGGAGTGAGTTTGCTGAAAGGTTGCAGTTCTGTTGTGTGTGAATACACTTAAAGTGTTGCTTTCCTGAGGGTGTGGAACGAAAAAAGATCAGGCATTTTCCTAACTTAGATATGGATTTTGATAACCAGAAACTTATGTTTCTTCCTCCCCTTCCTTGCCACCCTCATGACTGCATCCACTTTTCTTGTTATCTGCTGGCCTTTTTCCGCTTACATCTGTGGATGCATGCAGTTAGTCACTCCCTATCCCACATTAGCATTCTGTGCCAGGAGAAGTCCTCGGAGACCGTGGCTTAAGTCTGCTTAGGCTTTGCTGTACAAGCCTGTTAGACAAAGCTTCACATT
This sequence comes from Sakesphorus luctuosus, assembly GCA_013396695.1. Lineage (NCBI taxonomy): Eukaryota > Metazoa > Chordata > Aves > Passeriformes > Thamnophilidae > Sakesphorus > Sakesphorus luctuosus. Next base: position 16,870 of record VWZD01000217.1, read on the forward strand.
GAATTCACATTTTCATTATGAAAATGTGCATCTAATTGGTTCTTTCAGCTAACGGAAATGAAAGATGGGTGGCATCTGTTTAATAAAGTCTATCATTATCTGGAGATTAAAGATGGAAATATTTATACTTTCCTGTATTGTAGTGTGTTGACTCAATGTTTCCGTTGGGCATTTGATGCTGACCTGAAGTTTTTGAGACACTTCATGCCATCAGTACATGGCCTGAAACTGTTATGAACATGTTTCCATGTTGATATTTTTTTGGACTCAAGTGGATATCTAAATACGTACCCGTAAATTTGAACCCATAGAATTAAAAGTGTGCATTACCAATCTTTTATCTGAGCTGCCCAATACAAACACCCTAATTTAACCAGGTGTCTCTCATTTATTTCCACCATCATTCTCTGTACTTTTTGGACTTAGCATGTGATACTTTTTCTTCTTCTTCTTACTTGTCCAGTGGAATCTTTATGCTGAGTTACAGTCAAACACAGTGACACAAACTGGAAAAGTTTGTCACTAATTTAGTCATACCGTGTGTTTCCCACCACTTTGCTGCAGCTGGATTCTTCTGAAAGTTGTTCTGGAAGCATTTTATGGGGTGAAGTGTATGGAGGACATATGGCATGTTTCTTGGCCAACTATGAGCTTTGAACATTCTTGTGTATGGCACAGACAATGCTTTATTTATATAGGTATTTTGTGTGTGTGTGTGTGTGTGTGTATATATATATATATATATATATAAAAGAGCTGATTTTTACTACAGTAATACAGAGTAGTGTCATAAGGTATAATTAGACAAGCTATAATTAAAGTACTACTGCGTTATGTAATTTAGGATGTTAAATTATTTCATTTTGGATTGAGGCCATTTCTCTCATGTGGTTTCTATGTCTGTGATTCCTTGTTCTTCAAAATGCAATTAAAGACTCAGCAGACATACACATCTAATGAAATAGAGGGGAAGTTCAGTATTCTAATGACTTGAAGTGTGAAGCTCCCCCATTTATTTCTTTATTAGAAATATTGTTTAATACTTAATCTATGCTAATGAACTATGATAAGAATGAAACTACAGAATGTGTGATAAAGCTGAACCTGATATGTTTAGGATATTGCAAGTAGAGGGTGTGTTCAAAGGCTGCCCTTTGTGCATCAACTGAAACTACTGGGATGCCAGGTCACAAAAACAGACTATAGCAGGGGCACTGATTGCTAATTGAGGGCTTGGTTGTAAGCACTTTGGTGATTGAGAGATTTAGATGGGGTTGCCCTTCTCTGAGGATTGTCCTGGTTTCTGCCCAGTCATCTGCGGTGGATAAATTCTGGGCCTGGTTTACAACCACCTCCTCAATGCTGTGACATGGATTGTAGCACAGGATAAGAGGACACTGGTGGTGCCCATGTTAGAAATGGAAATGTGACCTCATGGAAAAATGTGGTTGGTGAGTGATGCAGGTAGAGAGGGACAGCAGTAAGGTCCTGGGAGGAGGAAATGGAGAAATTTGGTATCAAGGGAAGAGTGATGTTTTGAGTGCACATGTACAGGTTGTGTGCTCGGAGTTGACAGTGTCTTAGTGGATGACAGTAGGATTGTTAACCTTAAATGATGCTCCTTTTGCCATATCACAGCTGGACAGCTGGGCCATTCTTTGGAATGAGCCTGTTCAGCTGGTACGCAGGAGAGGCTTTCAGAGAAAAGGCAGCAGTGCCATTGTCAGATGGACGGTTGACAGTGAATGTTGCTTTGCTGCTCTTTTTTGTGGAAAAAAATTCTGAGCACACAAAACTTACACTGTGTTTGTGCCTATATGCTGTACAAAATGTACATATTTACATAAGCTTCAATCCTGTTGCATACGTGAGTTCTCTGATAAAGGTGAAAATTGCATGTTCCATTCAAATAAATGTTTTTGTCAGGGAATCATCTTAAAAAATTGTTTACATTTCTTTGTGTTTTTTTTTTAATTTATTTTTCTCTGTGAACTGTGGTATAATTAAGATTTAAGGTGGCGTGAAACTTAAGGGCAAGTATCTGTTCTGCTATTAGGGTAAATAATGCTTTATTAAAACAAATAGCATATATTTTTCAAGTACTTTAAAACCTTTCCTGCTATCTTCTTGCCATAGCAATAACATTTAGTGCTTACCCCGTGCTTCGCTTTTCAAAAAACCCTTTGAAAATATTGATTAATTGTTTTACTACATTGAAAAAGCTGCACAGTGCAGAATGTGAGTGGGAGCAGTGAGGACAGCCAGGCCAGCAGAGCAGAGTGTGTCTTGCTACACCTCATTATTTCCTGTTGAAAAGACGATTGTCAGAGGTGCCAGTCACCTTTCACTGTCCTGTCTTCTTGATAGGTTTTATCCTGAGGAGTCCACCCTGCATATTTCTTAATGAATTTCTCCTCTGTGCATACACCATGAAGTCTTGCCTCCTATATAGTTTTAGGCTGAATAAGACTTCCACTGGAAAACAATAATACTGCTGTATTCTCTTAGTATGCCTCAAACTAGGGGTGATTAGCATTTGTCTGGTGCCTTCCAAATAGTGACCTCGAGAAAGTTTAATGAAGTTGGCATTTCCCTATTGTGCAGATGCATTAAAAAATTAAAGTTCAGAGAAGACAGAATTGGAAATAGCATATTGGACTTCTGGCATGATTGTCTTACTAAGGAAAGTAGAAGTGCTTTAAATTGTGAAAAAGAGCAAGATTAAAGGAGTTAAGAGGTGCAATATGTTTCATATCTCATGCTTAAGTTAGAGGAAATGAAAAGAGAATATCCATGCATGTTGGGTTGGGTTCAGAGAAAGATAGTGAGTGCATACACCTGAGAATTTGTGTAGAAAATGATTGCTATTTCATTTCCTTAGTAGATTGATCACCAGTGGCTAAGTAAATTGAGTAACAACAGCAAAAAATAGTCTCAGACCACACTCCTCATCACCACTGCCCTGTGCACTTCAGTGTGTTCATTTTTGCCAGCAGAGGAACCAGCAAAATCTCTGTTCAAATCTCAGTTTTGTTACCAAGCACATTAAACTGTGTTTCTCCTGAGCACTTCAGAAGCACTGAAACACCTCTTTCCAGTGCTCTTTTTCACTGGTACATCAAAAGCAGGAACGCTGCTGTTACAGATTGTCCTCACCTCCAGCTGCCAGTTGTAGCCATAGCTTTGTTGTTGTGTTGTGCTCTGAGTTTGGTGAGGTACCATTATTCTGTGTGCCCTGGGTTCCTGCAGCCCTCTGATTTTCTGCAATAGTTGCCTGGACTGCGGCTTGCCAGGTTTGAGTTCAAGTGCACTTTTTTTTGTGCACCTCGCGCCAAGGAGAACAGGATGTCTTTTGCAGTGATCCCACAGGGGCTTGGAGTTGAAGACTTTAACAGGAAGGGGAAGAAGGTGTTGAAAAAGGAGGAAGAGGCAGATGAATCAAGGAAAGGAGATGAATGTTCAAATGAGTCAGGCTTTTTTTTTGCAGAACATTGTTTTTGTAGAACAATGCTGTAGATTCAGGAAATGGTATTGGCATTTAAACAAAAAAACCATTTGCTTTGCCTTCTATTTCAAGGCAGTTTTTTCTGATCTTCCAGAAACAAAAATTTGATTAGCTCATGATTATGATAAATGATTATTTCTTGAGAATTCTGATCAGCTGAGATGATCACAGAGTCTTAGTGTATCATGTTGAAAGGGACCTCAAGGATTATCTGGTCCAACTTTTCTTGGTAAAAGCATGGTCTAGACAAGGTGGCCCAGCACCCTGTCCAGCTGAATCTTAGAAATGTCCAGTGTTGGGGGACTCTCCACTTCCCTGGGAAGATTATTTCAGTGGCTGATTGCTCTTATTGTGAAAAATTTTCCCTTTGTGTCCAACCAGAATCTCCCTGTCTTGGGTTGAGCTGGCAAAATGCTAACTGCCCAAGTACAGAGAAAAAGGTTCTTCCTCCCCAAAACCAGCCAAGGGAAAAAAAAGAANGTTGGAAGGCAGCTAAGGAACATTTGTCGCTGCTGTGGTTGGCCCAGCTTATTCCCCAGTTTGTTGCAATGGCATGAGTGTTGCCAGCTGAATGCTCCAGTTTAAAGCCCGCCTAAACAAGTTGCCCAGCCTGCTGCCACAGGTTGCCTTGCCTCTTCTAGTCAGGTGGATCCCAGGCTGGATAGGCTGCAGTCATTGAAGTTAATTATTGATGATAATTGGTTTTGATCACAGAGCCACAGAATGGGTAAGATTGGAAGTGATTGCAGTGGGTCATCTGGTCCAACTTCCCTCATTCAGCAGGGTCATCCTGGAGCGCATAGCACAGGATTGCATCCAGACAGTTCTTGAGTATCTCCAGTGAGGGAGGCTCTGCAGCCTGTCTGGGCAATCTGTTCCAGTGCGTGGTCACTCACACAGGAAAAAAAGTTCTTCCTCATGTTCAGATGGAATTTCCTGTACATCAATTTCTGTCTGTTGCCTCTTGTCCAATTTATCAGCACTACCAAGGAGAGCCTGAATCCATCCTCTTGATGACGTCCTTTCAGATACTTGTGTACATTGATAAGGTCCCCTCTCAGTCATCTCTTGAGGCCAAACAGGCCCAACTCCCTCAGCCTTTCCTTGTAAGAGAGATGCTCCAGTCCCCTCATTGTCTTTGGTGCCTTCTGTTGGACCTGCTTCAGGAGCTCCATGTCTCTCTTGTTCTGAGGCCCCCAGAAAGGACACAGCATTCCAGATTTGCCTCACCCGGGGCTGAGCAGAGGTGCAGGATCACCTCCCTTGATGTGCTGGCAATGCTCTTCCTATTGCAGCCCAGGGTACCATTGGCCGTCTTGCCCACCAGGGCACACAGCTGGCTCATGGACAGCTTGTTGTCCACCAGGACCCCCACGTCCTTCTCTGCAGAGCTGCTTTCCAGCAGGTTGGCCCCCAGCCTATCATGCATGGGGTTACTCTTCCCCAGGTGCAGGATGCTTAATCTGCTTTTGTTACATTTCAGACAGTTCTTCTCTGCCCATCTCTCCAACCTGCTGAGGTCTTTTCTGCTGCACAGTCAAGCTGGAGTATCAGCCTTTCCTCCCAGCTTGTGCTGTCAGTGGACATACTGAGGAGGCCTCTGCCCCTTCATCCATGTCACTGATAAAGAAATTAAATAATACTGGACCCAGTATTGTCCCTTGGGGGTCACCACTTGTGGCCGATCTCCAACTAGATCCTGTGCCACTGATCATGACCCTCCAACGTCTGCCATTCAGCCAGTTCTCAATCCACCAAAGGTATATTATTTTTATCATCTTTTTAAGCTACGAATTATCAGTCCAATATGTTATTGCCTTTCTTTGCTGTCTTCCACTGCACATCTTAGTTAAGGTGTTGACTTTCTATTAGGCATTTTTCAGAACAAGAACACAGATATGGCCGAAATGGATCAGTCAGTGGCCTGTTCAGTCCAGTGTCCTGCCTTGCACAGCAAAGAGTGGCAAGAGCTCCAGGAGGAGTTGCAAATGTGACTCCTACATGGCAATTACTTTTATTACTTGCAATCTTGAGACTTGCTACAAGTCCCTGAAAGTTGAGACTTAACAAAATGTTTGGATAGGAGGTTGACACTAAAGACTTTTAGTCGTCAGTGTTGTCTTCTCAAAAAAATGGAATCCTAACATTTGCAACTGGTAATGGGCCAGGTATCTGCAAACTTTGGTACCGCTCAAGAGGTGAGAGCTGAGGATGTAAATTACTGTGTTGTAAAGTACCTAACAATGTGCTAAAATCCCACTGAATTACATGTTTTGATTCTTATGTGTAGCAAAATGATTATCCTTAAATGACAAGAGGATTTTTTTTTTTAATAAAAAAGACAACTAGGCTCTTAACAGCGTAATTAGCATGTAGGATCTTCAGTGTTGGTCTGTATGCTCTCACTTCAAAGGGCAGCTAAGGATGGATGAATATCTGTTGTTAGAGGCTCCTTGTTGTAGTAAAAACCATAGTCATGTGGAAAGCTAATGTATATGCACAAGTTAGTTGTAAGTAGAAGCTTACTTTGTCTTTTAGGTTTCAGTTTTTGTACTCATCTTTGCTTAATTATACTCTCCACTTCTTTTCAAGTCCTTTCCCTTTTTACATGTGCAGCGTTCTCTGTGATAGTACATACTAATGTTTAGGAATTTGGGGGGGAAATAAACTGGAGCAGCTAATAGGATTTGTTTAAGAGGCTGGTCTCGGTAGGTGTAATTAAACATCCAGTTTGTCTCCTCAGTACGCAGCAATTCTACTCTTGTTTTGGTGTCCTGTTGCACTGCGTCTGGTCTCACTTGGTTAAGTTGCTGTCTGCACATTTTATCTGAACTGATCAGTGGTGAAGTTCTTAAATTGGTATTTGGATTGCTAAATTAATGCATTGTTTATATGAATATGAGCAATGCAGTGTCATGCATAGGCCTATAGTTTGAATCCTCTCTTAATGCATAGAAAACAGCAGAATTGTTTCTATCTACTCATATTGAGAAACAGCTTTGAAACATGTGATTTTCTGTTTTCTTGGCAGTTTGATCTTGCCAGAATGGTAAATTCTGTGATCAGATGAGGAAGTCTGAAGTCTTTTGAAAGTGTGAGGTCTCAATTACTGCTTAATAAAAAAGATGAATTTTCATAGCAGCTAAAAGGAATTTTAAAAAAAGTGATGTGATGCTGAAATCTCTTTTTTACAAACCTAAACTTTTTGATCACCTGAATATCAGATCTGATTTCTTTGTAAATTTTTTAGAAAATTATCTAAGTAGTGTTGTAAGTAGTAGCCCTATAAGCTAAAAGAGGCTAAAGCATCTGTCCAGCCTAAAAATATATTTCAGGATAGTGTAATATTAGAGATCTCAAAAAATGTTCTTTGGCTATTGTATATGCGAATAAAGTTATGCTTTCCAGTATCTAAGTAGGCATGATGTTGTTGATCTCTGGCCAGTAAGGTTGCTTGGAACACCTCAGGTAGTGGGAAGACTGATAATAAACAAAATTTTATTTCAAATTTAGGCTATTATGAGCCTGTGGTAACTTTGCCAAGGACAGTAGGGTTATTCTATATTTCTGTCCAAATAGATGATTATCCAATTAGTTCAATAAAAGAAAGACTAGAAATCACTGAACTGAAAGATATTTGGCTTTACTGAGGATGTTGATATCCACATGAAATAATAAAGTATGAATGAATTAAAAAAAAAAAGAGTTATAGGTGCAGCCTGTTTTTTTCTGGCCATCTGGATGTTACTGTCAGTATAATGGTGAGATGGATGTTTTTCATCTGTATAGGAACATTCTTCATGGAAGCACTGAACATAAACACTGTATACCCAAGCAATTTTTGCAATTTAAAGTGTGGGGTGTATTCTGTCAGGAAATGTCACTGCACACTGCCTGCTGGAGGTCAGAGAGTTAAATATTGGAATTGGATTCTAACAGGGCTGGATAATTTAATAACCCATAACAGCATTAGCACTTATGCATGCTAAGATAAAGGTTATCATGCTTTGCTGTGTAAGCTGATTGCTGTAGGGACCTGTGCTGCTGCTTCCCTTCTCCAGTCACTTTAGAGCAGCACAAGAGCTGTTTTCCTACAGCTTTTACAGATTCACCTTTGTAAAAAGAGAAGTAGTGGACTTGAAAGTTCAGCTTATATAGCGAAGGTTGCATCATTTTGTCTATAGCAATGAGATGCTTGAAATGCAGAGATGTTGTAAGAGGGTTGGCACAGTACCGTGGGGAGATAAAGTGCTCTGCTTGACTCCATTGCCCAAAACATTATTTAGAGTAAAGTAATAGGAGCAGCTTTGTATGAGTTAGAGAATGTAGAATTGGATTAAGAACTCTTAATCTCCATGTCAGTACAGATGGATGCCTCGATAAAGGGAATCTGGTAAGCTTTTGGGAAAAGATGCGTAGAACTGCCATACTGAGACTATTACAAGAGCTAATCAGAGCTGAACAGCTTTAATCTGTTTGTTTACTACTGAAAGAGTACACACAAGGAAACATGAACTAAAAATTGAATTTAAAAGTGAGTAAAATGTTTCTTGTCTTTTGATTTGTGATACTTTTAAAATAAAATTTGCAGTCACTTAGTGATGTGAGAGAAGGTGTCAGGGTACATGCAACAGGCAGTCAACTTGTAAGAAAAAAAGGTCTGCTTCTTAGTATCTGTTTATTCAGGACAGGCTGCAATTTTGAAGCGTGTTCCCTGTTGATCTGGGCTTTATGAATGAATATTGAACAGGAGGTTCTAATGCTTTCTGAGAGATTAACTGATACTCAAGCACACTGATTCAACAGCTGAGTATACGCTGAAACGTACTAAACTTCTGTAACCAGTTTAGTTATATAGAAGATTTCATTATGATCAGATTTTTTATGCTGAGGGGGGCTATTGGCCTAAATTGTAGTTACCTTATCTCTCAAAATATTTGTTATAGTCACTTTTTCTCTTTGTATTGCATTGCTGCTTTTTTCCCCTCTCCCATTTTGATGGAAATCTTATTTCCTTCTTTGCATTTCCTTTTTTCTTCTACATTTCCACAATTAACAGAGTGATGAAAGAGTATTGGAAGTGTTGTGTTACTGTTTACTGCATATTGTCCTTGCAGTAAACTGAAACACTGGATTTTTACACTAAATCAAAACAATAATCAAAAAGCCCTACCTGGGTTGTATCTCAAGCCATTTAGAGTTGAACTTTATCCCTCATGGTATATTTAAGTAGAAAATTGGAACCTGCTTAGGCTGTGATTTTTTATTGAATATAATACCCTGACTTGTGTGGGCTATTGCTCTGCAGTACATCTGTCTGACACATTTGGTGCAGTGGAGCTACAGGTATTTACTTAACATCAGTCACTGCCCTGATCAACAGATACTTCAAGGAGGTGTGGTATGTAAATTAGATAAGTTTATGCTGTGCATATTTAAAGGGTAAGTGAAGAAAAAGGTATGTATAGTTTTTTCAGTTTCATTTTACAGAAAACTTGGTAGAGGATTGTAGAGGGGTTTAGGGTTCCCCCCCCCTTTCCACCTTTTTTGATCCTGTAGTTACAAAAAAAATTAATCACAAAAGCTGGGGATGTGCATATGTCTTAAGCTTGCCAGTAACAGCGATTCCCTCCCCCCTTCTCTACCTTAAGCTTTGGAGCAAAAGACAATCTCCTCATCTAACTGAGTATCCATCTTTTTTTCATGCTGGCAGTTACTGTAATTCTCACGTACTGAAATTGGTCTGTTGGTCTGTTATGGGACACAGTAAATGACTTCCTATATAGCTGTGATTGATCTCATGGAGAGTATGTAGTTTGTCTGGTGCCATTGGGAAATGTCAGTAAAAATGCACAGAAATCAGGGTTTCAGCAAGGATTTTTGCCTAAGTCTTTGAAATTGCAGAGACCATTTAAATCTGATTGCTTAGATTAGGTGCATAGGAGGCAGAAGGAATGCTTTGAGTATGACTGCATTGCTACACATCAGGCCTCTGGCAATATAAATACTTGCCCTTTTGTTCTCTTTTATTTGAGAGAAAACTTGCTAGAGATAATGATTTAAAAAAAACCTTTTAAAAATTGAAAAGTTTTTTAGGCCCATTATGCCTCCTCAGGAAGGGAGAAACAAATGGACTGATTCATCCAGGAATAGTGAAGTTACTTTAACAAAAGCATTGCATAGTTTTGGAAAGAGCAAAACACAGGTCTATTTATGTATTGTGCTTCATGTAACTTCTGTGTATTTTTTTGCATCAGAAGCTTGTTTTCCTATTGCAGCTATGGTATTAATGTTGAAAAAACCCCAAGCACATCTTCAGTTAATTATTGGAACAAGTGATGGCATTCTCTTTGTGCCAAACCATCCAATGAAGAAGAGTGAGTCCAGTGTCTTAGGTGAAGGCTTGTGCCTGAGAAGCCTATCAACAGTTTATTTGGAATTTGGTGGGGATGGTTACTAAGCTTTCTATGTAAAATTTCCTATGGAAATTATATTTTGGGACATGGGCTATAGAGTTGTCATCTCTTCTAACCTGACCAGAGGTTAAAATGGTTGCCATGTTTGGAAGCAGCCTAATGTTTGAACAGTGAAAACTGTAATGTGTAAATTCATTGCCAGGAAGAAAGCCTGTCTGCCTTGTGGTAGTTCCTATGATACATGTGTTTAGGGTACAGGATTTACCACTTGTGGAGAAACAAACTGGCTTTAGAAAATGTACAGCTAGTGAAAACTCTGGCAGTGGTTAGATCAGAATCAACATGCACATTAATAGCAAGTGAGGTATGAACACAGGTTTGAAAGATCTTAGTTTGCTTCTGCTTCAGGTGAAATAAAAGTAAGAGAATTCTTTCATTTTCCTCCTAAAGTATCTGCTGTTGTGGTTTTCTTTAAAATGTGTTTAAAGAAATCGGGTGAAATCGTTGCTTGAAAATTGCAGCAAAGTTCATTATGTGTTGCTTACAATGAAGCAGCCTCTGAAGGACAATAATAGAATCATAGAGTCATAGAATCGATTGTGTTGGAAAAGATCTCCGAGATCATCAAGTCCAACCCTTGGTCCAACTCCAGTCCATTTACCAGATCATGGCACTCAGTGTCATGTCCAGTCTCAGTTTAAAAATCTCCAGGGATGGTGAATCCACCCCCTCTCTGGGCAGCCCATTCCAATGCCTGATTACTCTCGGTGAAGAATTCTTTTCTGCTCTCCAACTTAAATTTCCCCTGGCAGAGCTTGAGCCCGTGCCCCCTTGTCCTATTGCTGAGTGCCTGGGAGAAGAGACCAACCCCCACTTGGCTAGAACTTCTCTTCAGGTAGTTCTAGAGAGTGCTGAGGTCACCTCTGAGCCTCCTCTTCTCCAGGCTAAACAACCCCAGCTCCCTCAGCCTCTCCCCATAGGACTTGTGCTCCAGTCCCTTCACCAGCCTTGTTGCTCTTCTCTGGAAATGTTACAGGTTTCTTCCAAGGAGTTCTATTTCCTTGTATTTGGTAATTGTTGTTAACTTAAATGTTTTGGCAGGAGAAATGTTTCACTTTAATAACCTTATTTAAAATAGTGTGTGGGCAGCAATTGAAAACTTTATGCAATGGATTATATTTTGTTACATTTTGGTGAAATAGTGAGGATGGATTTTTTTTAACATTTTAATGTGTGTTTTAATTTTTTCCTATTGATTAAGGACAGATGGTTGGCTTAATGCCAACTAAGCTTAATATGGACAAATGGGTTAATTTTCTGGCTTTAATCCTTTAGTATGCCTAAGGAAACTTTTGGAGTATGTCCTGCTACCCTGTCATGACACCTGATCTCCACCGACACAGTTCTCAATTGAGCCTTTTAGGGGCTTTCAGAGGCTTCAACCCCTATCATTAAATACATCACTTGACTGCATCTAAGTTTATGGGGTTTTCTTTTTAGTATTTTATTTCTCAGTCCTCTTCGTCATGGGTTACAGTTAGTAGGTAATTGTGGAGGGAAGGGAAGGGAAGCAGAAGAAGAAGAAAAAAGGGAACTGTGTTTACATTAACAATATTTAAACTGTTCTTGCGAAAGAATATTCAAGTTTCAGGAGGGACTATATTCAGAGCTACTTTTTCACAGTTACACACAATCTTAAAACTTATACACACCATGCAAACTATCTAACATCACACAGATATAGCTAATTATTAAGTAATACATTTTCCTCTAAAATTGCTAGATCTAAACAGTTTTAATGCAATTTATTTTAACTTTATAAAAGAGCTCTTTTGACGTTGCTCTGCGGAGTTCTTGCAGACTTCATTTCTTGCTTCTGCACCAGCTCAAGGTCTCTAGACAAATTCCATTCTTATCTTAGAAGCTGGCACCTGCAAACTTGTCTTTGGTTTGCTAGCTTGAAAATGTATGAATCCCAACACTACCCTCAACATGTGGTGGTCCATATTTGTAAGATTTCTAAGATAATCTCTGTGTAGCACTGCAGATAAAAAATAATTTGACAGTAGTTGAACAGCGTCCTGGAAATGATGTCTTCTCCATAACCCTTCCTAATCTCCTGTGTCAGTAAGTGCGGGCTACAAGCTTTCACCTCTCTGGGGCTATGATGCTTTATGACAATGTCAACATTGACAGATTTTGTATTTTCAGCCGTGATAGCAGTGGTGATGAGTTTGCTGTTGGTGGTTTAATGTGGGGGGGATGCCAGAATGTGTATCTTGGAAGGAAAGCAGTTTAGAGTCCACCCTTAAAGAGAAGAGAGCTACCTGTAGAGAGTGTGGTGTCTTGTGACCAATGAGATGCTTCTATGTATGTGAGATGAATTGGTTAACCGATAATGTCATGACATGTTAGATATAAGAAGGTATAAAAGGTGTTGATGTTACTAAAAATAAACTCTTGTAAGCCTTCTGATCAAGCCTTCTGATGCCTGCTGTGCCTAAGCTCTTCTGACCATCATTCATGCTGCCCCCTTTCTCGGGATAAGGGGACCCCAATAGTTTAGCTTTATTGAACCAAAATCAAGTAACTTCAGAGAGAAAGTCTGTGGAGTAAGAGGGGGCTGGTGATTTGGGTGGTTGTGAAGTGAGGAACAGGTGAGAACAGGATTTCTGCTGATTTTAGCAGTGGAAGATGAGTGTGCATAATAGAAAACCTGTCCTGGGTTACCTTCCTGGAGGAGAAAGCAGGTTCTGCATTACCTGCTTGGTGGAGAAAGTGGCGTTTTATTCAATGCCTGCCACCTTGGGCTGCAAGTCAGTGAGTGAGCGAATGAGTCCCGTGAGTTACCAGAGTGTTACAGTGCCAGCTGTGTCCCTGCAATTGCAGCAGGTCCTGTTGGCACTGATGGTCAGCAAGGGGATGTGACATGCCCTACACCAGGTGGTTTCTTCTTCAGGGAAGGTGAGATGTAATGTAGGGACTTAGCTTAGGATGTATCTTCAGTTTCATAAATCAAGCAGTAAGTAGTCCTGTTTAAAAATGTGTTTCGATGTTTCAAGTTGTCCATTTTTGAGGGGAAGAAGCATCCACATTATGTAACTTCAGCCACATAACTCACTCTCTTGTGTTAGAAGTCTGTTTTTCCTCTATGGTTAGTGGGGACTGAGAGGCCTGTCTGCAAAGCAATTTAGAACATGTAAATTGGATTACTTCCTTAATTTGCTCCCTTATGGAGTCCACTGTTCTTCAGAGAGAAAGCTTACTGAAGCTAAACTCATAATACACTCTCTTTAGTCAGGTATGATGGAACTCCTCTGCCCAACTTCATTAATAATACATATTTGCATTATATGGTGGGAAACCAGATGAAATTCAGTATCATGACACTAGGCCTTTCCTGTATGGTTTACACAGACTTTTCCCTAAAAATGAGGTGATAATGAGAAAATACTGCAATTACTTTAAAATGGCACTTAAAAAATTTCTCAGTGCATTTATATTATCTTTGACAGTAGCAAGTTCCAGATGCTTTGGGACATCTCATTCAAGATGGGATAATAAAATGAAGTATTGTGCTACGTGCTTGAAAATATTTATTGCAACAAGGGAGGGGGGGTAAAAAGAACTTAAACAATTTTAGGGACTATGTGATAATGTCTCTGCAGAAATAGTCTTAATGCTGTCTGTGACACATGGATTTCAGTTTTGGATGTGTTGCATTTCGTAGAGAGGGGTGATCAGTGACACTTTGAAAGTATTACATACATGCTTTTAGTTTTACATAAAATAATTGGTTAACTGACCTGAGTAAAACTTCTGTAGTGTGTGGTTGTAAGGATGTCTGTACAAGTGTTTGGAGTCATCTGACTTGCTAATACATTATAATGGTAACAATTACAGTATATAGGCGAAGTATTGCTTTTGGATCTTCATCACTGACCAGAATTGGCACACAACTGCAGGAATAATTGTAAGCAGTCAGGCTTTCCCCCAGGCTGACAGTTAAGCAGATTTTGTAATAGCTTGCAAGAGTTGAGTAGGATGATTTGTGCACTTGAAGTTAATAATTGACAAAGTGCTTTCTTGGGTCAGGGTCAGTGGTTCAGTTCCTCAAGGGGTCCCATTTCTATTTATCATAATCTCTTTTTATGACTTTCTGTAATTTTCAGTTTAAGGGGATGTATTTTGTTGTTCTGTATTGTTTTTTTGTTGTTTTTTTTGGGGGGTGGGGTGGTTTTTGTGGTAGGTGGTTTTTTGGGGGCGGTGGGTGTTTTTTGTTTTTCCTTTTTTATGTTAAAAAAAGGAAAGACTTGACAGAGGTCACCTCATTGTCAGGCATTTGTTAATAGTTTATTTCAGATTTTTTGATGTTTCTTGAAGTAAAAGCAGCAAATTCCTGGTCCTGGGGACTTGCAAGCTGATGGGAGGCCATGGGAACCAGGGGGTCGGTGTTCAGGTGGCCGTGTCTGGGAAGGGAGCCCAAAGGTTGCTCACTGAGATCACAGAGTTACTCAAGTTGTTCATAAAGGCATCTTTTACTTTGGTGTAATAAAGGAGTTTCTCATTGAGAGGAAATAAAACATCCTGAAATGCAAAAATACATTCTTGGAACCTCTTGCTTCAGTGATTTTCATACAAAATAAGAAATGTTAAGAATTGGTCTCAAGTTGACAGTATTTATTCTATCTGCTGCTCCCATCTCTTGCAGTAGCATTTTCTTACTGCTCTTGATCGAACAGTTGGTGTTTTCATGCAAAAGAAATGTGCCATGGAGAGCAACAGAATGGCCAGAGACACTTTGGCTGACATTAGACAATGGTACTAAATGAAAAAAATGTTTAGAATGCTGTGTTGTTGGTTTGAAATATGTAGTCATATTGCTTTATGATCCCGTAATGAAAGTAAAATCAAACATATAAATCAGAGAGTGGTACATTCAGTTGACAAGTGTGGCTTGTCAAAAAGGACATTAAATAGAAAAATACTTTAATGAAGTATAATTCTTTCCTGGGAATATTTGGGTTTATGGTAGAGGCAAACATAAATAAAATGTCTTAGAATAATTGATATGATGCTAAGTAAGTGAACACAGTGGACTTTCAAAGCTTCATACCTTTGGAGGATAATCGATACATATATCTGGAGATAAAAATGCAATGTGTGAATGACTGAATTTAGGAGCTGTTACATTGTCAGAAGCAGAAATTTGCAAATTTAGGGAATTCAAACCAAGGAAGCCACTGTCTGCCTTAGAAGATTAAGTTAATTATAGTCTGCACATGCTTTGGTTTTACTCTTGTCGTCCTTCCAATCTGTGAAAGACTTGACACTAAAAAAAAGAGGTAAATAACGCTGGAAAATGGCGTGAGAGCTCAGACAGTGCATGGCAGTGACTTGTGTCACCCTCAAAGCTGAGGGAGGAGCCCCGCAGTTTGGGAGTGCGGCTTCACCTATTCCTCGGTGCTCAGGGAGGCAACAACGACCCTTCTAGCTCAGCACAGCCTCTGCTTGGCTTCATTTAGGGCTCGGGCTAAAGCTGTGCAGTGCTGCCTGCACGTTGAAAAAGGCACTTTTAAAAGGTCACAAACCCACCTGAATTGGATTATTAGTGACCCAATAACACTGGACAGCACACTTAGCATGTAAAGTGGTGACAAAATTATCCTTGATCTCTGTTTGTGTATTGAAACTCCTAAGACAGCAAAGTTAGTGAGATGATGGTACAAACTTAAATACTCCTGCTTGGAAGTTGCCTGTTGGTAATACACAGTGTCACACATAACCATTAATCTGTGTCATTTGTAGAGATACAAGTGTGTACTTACTAAAGATAGTAAGTACATAAACAGGGATTAGTAGGAGACCATTAAAACAAGTTGGCAGACTGTTTGATTTGTGAATATCTGTTTTTGAATCTGCTAGCACCAGTTTTACTTTGAAGGAGAACATTTTACACAGGGTTTTTCAAATGACTTGTTACCACAGTCTGCTATATTGAATCATGAAAGAGGATGTAGGTTTGGGTTGCAGTAGTGTCTTTTTTCAGAATGTTTTGATGAATCTGTTCCTTCCTTTCTTTTCTTTCTTTTATTTCCCCACAGTTTTGTGGGTATTTTCCTCTGTTACTCAAAAATGAGTTGTTTTGCATTGAGGTGAAAAAACTTTTTAATAGAAGTGAAGGCAGACTAGTCATCACCTCTGTCTTATACTTAGGACGCAAGTGTTTTCTTGGAAACAGATAGTTTCTCCAAAAAATCACGTTTTGACTTCAAACCTCATTACTTTGAGAATGATTAAATGGATATTTTCACCCCATATATGTAGAATATTCTTTTCACTATTTGCAAAACTAATCAATCCATAGAAGATTCAGTCATATAGACTGCTACTGATTTTATGCCAATCTGTGAAGAAAGAACAGGGAATGGCAGGGCTAATTATAGTCTCTCATGTTTTTACTCATCCAAGTGTAAAAGTCAAGCAGTTATATATGCATCTCATTTCAGTCAATAAAGATATATAATTGCCTCAGAAATATTAAATCTTTGTCAGAAATACTTGAGACATTTAAAAAAATCAGCAGAAAAAATTGTGTTGCAAACCCACTCAAATTTGTCACTGATTCTGTCTGTGACAATTCTAAAAGCAAGAAGCATGGGCTGGCAGGGAGGGGGAGAAGTGTGCAAGCTTTTTTATTGCTTTTTGTTTGAAAAGCTGGCAAGCTGGCATCTTTTTTCGAGTGAGCTTTGTTTTTTTGTTTTTGCCTTTTTTTTAGTAAGAGTCTCACAATTTATAAGAAAACATAGTATTTTTGTTTTATTATAGATCAGCTGTCAATAAGACTTTGGAATGACCAGTTTACTCTTACTATGCAGTAGTTTGGATATTGCTTGCTGAAGAAGTTGATGAATAGCAGATTTAATTAAATCTAATTGGGTGATCATATCCTAGTGCTGTATCTTGAGTTTAGCCCATTTTTACAAGTTGTTTAACAAGCACTTTAGGGAAATTCTTTAATCTCTTTCTCCTGTGTGTAAGTTGCTGTGTAAAGCCTCTGAACTCTGCCGCAGAGACAAGCACTGAGGTGAGTCCAATCTCCACAGGTATATTCTCTGTGCAGTGCAGGACCAGACCTTCCCAGAGCAATAGCTAGATTCTGATAAAGCCTGAATTACACTCGCTGTGAATGTTTTTACCCCGAGGGCATCTTTCCCCTCTTTGAAATGATGTACCAGATCACATCTGTGAGCATATGTAGCCAGTATTGAGATTGAGATAATTCAAAATGCAATTGAAAGTGGTTTGTAATCCCCTTTCTGGAATTATTTCTGAGTTACTTTTCTCATACTCATTTAGTTTAAAGCTGTATCTGTTAAGTTGCCTTTTCTGCAAATGCATTTTCTCAGCTTCACAAGAAAATGGAGTGAAAACTGAATGTCACGTTGTGACCTTCTGGTTTTCTGTTCCGTGCTCCAAATCAATCACCAAGATGTATATGTTACATCAAATACATATTTAACATGCAGTCTGAACAAAGATGTGCGGTGTTGAAGTGGTGCAGAATCAATAAAAATCAGCTCCAGTCCTTGCTATTTAGGTGCATTGTGTTCCAGCACTGCAGTGAGGGAAAGCTCAGGTCCTGGCTTACAAAGGAGAGCCACTGGCACGGTAGCTGTTAAAACACTCCTCCTACAGAGCCCAGCTTGTGTTAAATATTCAGTTCATTGCACCATAACTCCAAACCCATTCCTTTGTAGGATTCATTCCCCCTCAAGAAGCATTTGCATCAAACGGTGTCAGTTCTGTTTGGTACGACACACTGAGGTGTGGGGGCTGATCAAGTGTAGCTAATGATACAAATTTTATAGCCAGCTGGTGGGAGCACCAGGCTTCTCAAACATTGCTATAATATTTTTATTTCATAGACATTTCTTGATACAGTTGAAAGGCATGTGTTTGAAAGCAGGATCCTCCAGTCACTGTAGTTCCTTGCTGGGGTTAAAGTGACTCTCGGTTTTCAGCTTCAAAAAAAAGTCATTGTGACAGTGACATTAGTCATGGGGCTACCAACCCTCCTTCAGAAAGAATATGAACATTAAAATTAAAGGCACTGTCACAGTAGATACAGTTCCTCTATACAAAGGAGTCTCAGAGGTGGAGTATTGTTCACATGCTATCCAAGACAGTAATTTTAATTGATGCATATTCTTAAAGGCATTCCTGGGCCTAATTTCAATATTCTGACAACTGGTGCCTTCCTGGATTCTGTGTTCAGAGGGAAAAGGCTTCAAATGAAATAAACTTATGTCTTCTTACAGCTATAAAAAAAGAGTTGTAAGTAGGATTGAACTAAAAGAAATACTTAGAAGAATCTTACCTGTCTATGCAAACATTGCATGGATGTGTGTGAGAGGAGAGGAGACATGTGGGATCCAGCATACTGATGTTCCCATGCTGTGATGTTCCCAGACCAAATTCAGTCTTCATTTAATACAGTGATTTGTACACTACTATTGCATGTGGGCATATTTAGTCAAAGTCTCCTGAACAGCATCCTGTAGTTGGCACCAGCTGTCAGCTTTGCAGGGACAAGTGTAAAATGAGCTGATGTTCTTTCTTTGTTTGTTTGCATGGAGGAAAACTTGTGATGTTTAATCCCTGGTAGCATCTGCTCTTAGTAACTATTTAACAGAAGTGTCTTATCTCAGGGGCATCTTTTGTAATGTGTTTTAGATGAGAAGGTGATGTGTATTAGATGAAGGTCCTGTGTTGTTACTTCATATTGCACTAGAAACATAGGTCTAGAACTAAAGAAAAAAATTGAAAAATTGGGCAAAAAAGAAATGCAGTGCATGTAAGAGATGGTCATAGGACTTGGAATTGGACTTATTTTGGTTCTCTTGTTCTAATTTCTTGAAAACAGTCTGAAAAAAGTATTCAAAACAGTAAGTGTAAATATAAATAGTGAAATACACTGATTATCCTTAAAGATTCATTAAAATTATGGAGAGATTTTATTAAAGCAGAAGTGATAGAACAAGAAGAGAAAGATGTATCCTCGGGATGTTTTCCTGCAATTTTGGAACCATTTTTCGCCATACTTCTAACAGTAATGTGATAAAAACTTCCAGACATCTCTGTTTGACCCAGATCTTTCCTGGTACCATCTTCCTGCCATCCTCAGCATTGGGCAAGGGGAGCTGAAGCTCTGGCAAAAGCAGGTTTTCTCCTCTGTTACTTTTTCTGGCAAACAGCCCTCAAGAAAATAGCGTTTATTTGTGTTTTGGACCCAGAGCCAGCACATTATTCATTGAATGCATCTGTTATCAAAGTGTAATGGAAGGTTGAGAAGGAGGAAGAAAAACAGGTAAAAAAAGTGGATTGTGGTTTTGGTACTTCGATTTTTTTTCCTCCCTGCTTAGAGTGTATATAACAAAATGCTGCTTTTTTTTGTGGTGCCTCTTTTCTTTAGAGAGCTGATTTTCCTCGAGGACAAAAGTGATTATTTTGGAAAACTACCAGCTATCATGTAATAAACCAGTTTCTTTATCTGTTTTGACTAATGGAAGTTAACTGTTTCAAGGTGTAAAAACACATGCTATGGACAGCTTAAAATTAGAGGCTCTAGAGATAGTAATTTCCCTGATAGCTTTCCAGAAATACACCTTTTCTATGAAATTATATCCTAGCATTACACGGTACACAATACTTTCCTTCAAATCCTGGGAGTGGAACTGCTCTGGATAGTTCTTCAGTCCCTTTCCACAGAGGAAGCACAAGAAGTGAGGCACAAAATCAGACTTGTAAGGTGCAGATTTTTACTGTGATCATCCCTGAAGGATGGAAGGCAAGGACCACAAAGCCTCATACATCGGTTCTTAACACAGTTTAAGGGAATAAAATACTGTTCTTTTGAGGCAGCATGAGCAGATACCAACCTAAATGGGAAATGATGTGAAAATTCAAGTCTTGCCCTTCCCCCTCCTTGGAACTTGCCCCAGTGCTATTGCGAGTGTAAGGTGAGTGCAGGACAGGATTTGGCAGCCACTCAAATGGCGAGGCTTGGGAACTGCGAGGATGAGTATCCTGCATTTGGCCAGTGCTGCCTGCACAGTGAGTGTATCTGGAATGCAATTAATGGTGACAGGGCAGCCTTCCTGCGTGCAGAGAAGGTCTGTTTGCAAAGCAGCACAGTTTAGCTTGCAAAAATCTCTCTGCTGCAGAATATGTGAAGAGCAAAGGTCTTTGTGTAGCCTTAACGTTACAGGAAAGAGACGGTGAGAGCAGCATGAAAACTTCCTGCAAAAATTTGGAAACATGTAAAGGTTAAAATGTTACCCTTTGCTTATCCCACAGGAGAACAAATTTTAACCATTACCTCTAAAAGGAAGGAAGAAATAATTTGTTTGAAACTTTGCGGAAATGGTAGAGTTCCCTTACACGTGTGCAGGTGTTTCCTGGATAGAATGCGATGTATCCATATATTAGCGTATATAGATTTGCATATCTTTGGGCATTCTCTGGGGCCAAATAGGAAAATGAGCTTTTCTTGGGCTTGCAGTGGGTGAAGTAATGATCAGCTTTTCGGCTATAGTGTACATTAGTATCACTCATTTTGTTGCAAAACCCTTTGTTTGACACAATGTGTTAAGATGGACAGGGATGCTTTTTATAAGGGTGGCAAATTGGAAGCAAAGAACATTGATGTTTAGTGCTTCTGACAAAGCCTTACTTAAGTCAACCCATTGAGGGTCAGGGTGAATAAACCACTTGAGACATGTTTTAAAATTAAACTGTGGGAAATTATAACAAGGCAGTGTACTGCCACTTAATTTCTGAGTGTTGGACATTACTACATGATGCTGCCATGGTCAGAATTAAATTCCTCAGATGTCCATGCTGCCACCAGAGGGATCTTCTTGCTGTTGCCTTTATCCCAGGCCTTAGCATTCATTGTGTGGCTGTTCCTCATCATAGTAGCATCATAACCATACCTGTGGAGAAATCGCTTTGCTTTTGCCTGATTAGATTTCAACTAGTTAAGTTCTCTGATTGAATTTATTCTGTGCTCTAATTGTACCCATGCTGGGAGGAAACAAAGAGGGGGCAGTGAGACTCAGCTGGGTGGGAGAGGAGGCCAGAGCCCATTTGCAGTGGGAGGATGGGTTGAAGTGTCTTTCAACTCTTTGCTGGGGGATCTGGCAGGTGTGAAAAAAGCAGAAAGTAAAATAAATGCTGTATTTTGTTTCTACCATTAAGAATGGAAATAATTAAAAAGGAAAAAAATAGAGAAAAACTATTAATATATTTCTTCCATTACTGAAAACAAGGATCAGAGTCATACTACTAGATTTGGTCTGCCATCATGATTCTTTTTTTCTGAATGTTGGTGAGGTACACACATTTGTCACTGGAAGCTTTATTGATGGAGGGCAGCACGTCTGGACAGCAGTGGAGGAATTTCCAGTGCTGCCGACTGTGCTGGTGCACCAGCTTAGCAGCGTAAATTGCTTAGGATGCAGGTTGCACCTCCTGCTCCAGATGTTGTTCTGACTCTCTCTGCAATTCCAGACTGGACTGCACTTCTAATGGCTGGTCTTTAAATCCCCTCCCTCCGTTGGCCTTGTGTGAAGGATGACAGCAGAGGAATGTGAGGTTCCATGGGAATTTCCTCTTTTTTAAGACCTCAGGGCTTGTCTGATCTTTGCTTTTGTGTTTTAGAGCACTGCCAAGTACATAACTGTTCTGTGTGTCCAGTGCATTGCTGACAGGTAGAATTCCCATTTCTTAGTTTGATGACTCTTTCCACAACCCAGTAATGTTGTGTAAAGTGTATTCAGCACTTGGTAAACAAGTCCTTGGGCTGGCTCTTGTGTTTTTCTAGTTAATTTAGGTCTTTGCTAAGCCCAGCTGTACTGTCCATTTCTAAATGTGGTATGTATTCTGTTTCTTTTTCTGTCCATACAGAACATTTGAAAAGGGTTTTTGCTAATTGCAGTTCAATAGTTCAGACCTGTTGTATGCTGGGATCACTGTAACTGCATTCTCAGAATGTATATTAAGCTTGGTGGCGATGCTTATGATTTTTTTTTCACTGAAATTGCTGCCTCTCACCTCATCCACAGAAATGCTTTCTCTCTGAAACACAGATTATGATTTGCTATAATAAATGTTAATTGATAAATGGTAGAGTTTCTTGTGTGAACCTTATTAGAGATTCCAAATTAAAACTCAGAAAGCATTTTTCTGAATGCATGATTGGTACAAGGAAAGAGGAAGAACAGGTTTTGGAAAATATGTAAAAAGATCCTAAAAATGGACAGGCAAAACTCTCAATGTCATTTTTTAGCACGTGAATGATTCTTACATTAATGATTAAAGTGAACAGTAAAGTGAGTCCTTTAATAATGGATTCAAGTGATATACTTAACCATATGTATTTCCTGCTCATTGATGTGTGAAAAAGTCTTTGTTTCCAGCTTTTGTGAATATATCTAGGAAGGAGGTGGTTTATGCTCCTGCTACATGTGGTTTTACTGTAACTCAAAGCTTCAGCTGCCATGTAAATTCAGCAAACAAAGTCTACAAGGTTAAAAACAGTTTACATCTGTGGAAATGCAGTAATTCCTGTATTGACATAAGTCTGGGTCCTGATTCTACAGAGCAGATCTCAAGATCATAACACTTCTGTCTGAAGAGGGATCTCTCTGAAGTAGATTTCTGGTTATGTTTATGTGTTAGCTAATATGTGTAGGTTCATTTTGTCTGGATGATGTGACTGATGAATGTGAGGTCCACACTGCCTCACAGTCAGGTATTTACATGTTCATTTGCCTTTGGAACCTTGTGGTGGGAATACAATTGCACTATGATCAATTTGAAGACTTACAAAATGATATGGCACTTCTATCAATCCAGTTCACGATTTCAGTAGTTTTCAGTGCAAGATCTGCTGGATTTTGACACCAGCTTTATTTAGGAAGGGTAGGAAAGGATGTATGTAGGTATATATGTGCATTGAAACTCTCCTAGTGCCAGGCTCTTTTGTTGATTTAACTCACCTTAATACCATAATTCATTAGAAGCAGCTTCATGGTTACATGTATAGGAAGTGATATTTTGTAGTGAGAACTGGAAAAGAGTGAGGGTTGTTTTCCTTTAATATGTGTACAGGACACACAGTTTTCCTACTCTAAATATCACTCTGTGGGCATATGAGTGTAATTTAAGATTAATGTTTTTTTTACATGAACACCTATTATTACTGTTGACTTAAAGTATTTAAAAATGTTACATGAACCTTTCCACTCAATTTTGAGATTTTTGCTGCCTTTCAGAAAACATTCTTGCATTGAAAGGGAAATTTATTGCAGCCTAGGTGACAGTGATTTTGTTTTCAGTTTAATAGGAGTGCATTTACTAAATGTGTTTAGAAGGTAATGTGTGTGTTTTTAGGAATGTTGACAGTGCTTACTTATTGTATAATGAGCATTGTGTATTTTAAAGATGGGATAAGAGGATTGGTATAAGAATGAAGTGGATTGGTTTCTATTACTTATGCTTCTTTTTACTTCTGTTCATCACTGTATGTCTGTCTTCATTTATTGTAGAATGTGCTTCTTTCACAAATGTTTAAGTCAGAGATGAAAAAATAAGCCTAATGTGCTGTTGCACTAGTGGGGCTTTCAACCAATAATTGATCTTTGGCTTCTAGGTATCTTAATCTTGAGAGCTGTAGTAGTTGTACTGAGGAACTAAACGAAGACTGAGGTCTGAAATTTATTTAGTGTTTAATTTGGAGTCCAAACTACAAAATAAATGGAAAAAAATGAGGCAAAAAGGATTACTTGCTTCACTATATGGCAGACTGAAATAAACTATGGAAGTCCTTTATTAGGACAGAAAATCAATATTTTATTATGATTCCTGAACACTTCAATAGAAACAAAAGATTTAAGGTTCCCAGGGATTTCCAGGAAAAAAGATAGGACTGTTGATACTTATAATCTCCCTCAAGTGTCCTGATTTGACTTTTGTGAGACGAGTGACTCTGGGATTGCTCACTTCAGTGGGACAGCTCTGTCTTTTCTCCTGCTGACTGCGTATGTCTGTGTTTGGTACAAAATGAAATTGGTTGACAGGAGAGACTGCTGGGGAGAGTCCCCAGAATCATCACCCCTTGTCAGCGGGACACTGCTTGGCGCCCAGACCTGGGTTCACACCTGTGGTAGGAATCACACGGAGGGAGAAACTGCAGCCTGCTCTTCCCTGTCCTTGGCAGTAGGATTGCTTTCTTCTTCATGGAAGAAAGTTATAACATTGCCTGGGGCCAGGTTGTTCTGCACCCTGTCCTAATCCCTCCTGATCATCTACACCTGGAGGATAACTGCATTCACCTGTGTGGAAAGCAAGAGGGAAGGGATAGGAAGCTCAGCACAGGACGTGGGAGTCTTAGAAATGTTGAAGAAGGTGGAAAGTCTATGAGGTGAGCAGTGCTTTTTGTTTTCCCTGCTAGGTAGTGAACAAGTTTTTTAAAAAGGAATTGATCTGATTTTACTTTAAAGGATTACAGTCTACACAGTAATGCAGTTGCAGGTAGAAAAATTGTGTTTGGAAGACCAGCTAGAATATGGAATTAAAGGGCACAGGAATGAAAGACTAATGAAAATGAATGGGTTGTAAGGGTATGGGCTTGGGGTGGAAGAGGAGGAGTGGGTGGTTTATGTGGCAAGTGAACAAGGAGCAGGTGGATGATACAGAACTATGGAGTAAGGGTACACTGTTCTAATAACTTTTCAATACAGTTTTAGTAGTGCCTTCTATGCCTCTAAAATTGATCAAAGTACTGTGCCATTTAGAAAGTGAATCAGGCTTTGTTTCATTAGTCTAATTCACACAGATGTAAAAGTGCAGTGTTCAGTTAAGTGTGTGCAAGCTCCATGTAAGGGCTGGGAATCTGTGCATAGGCAGCTGAAAGGAGACAGATTGAAGATAGCTGAGCTTCCAAAAATAAAATGAGGAAACCAAAATTCTGCTTCTGCTTTTCTCTCTTAGCAGTGAGGTGTTTTTTTCTCTCTCAAATGTCATAGTCTGTCTCTTCTAACATTCCTTTCTCTCCTCTTTGTAAGCTCACTTTCATCTACAAAACTTACTTTCCCTTATCATCCTTTCCCCTCTTTTTTTTTCCTCCCCTCAATCCACTTTTCCTCAAGGTTCTTGTAGGATTCTTAGCAGTAACCTTTCCTGCTAACTCTGCTATTTTTGCTTGCTGTCTCCTGATTGATCTCTGTGCTTCTGGTGCTTAGCCTTCAGTTTCTACAAACCTATCCGGCACCACCCAGAAGCACCTTTGAACGTCTGGAGCTGAAACCCAGAGGAACAGTTCTTAGCCTGTTTGCCTTAGGGCAAGGAGAACATAGTTGGTGGAACTTGTTCAAGAAACACGGTTTTTTTTGGTTAAAAAAACCCTAAGAAATGAAGTATGCACATGAATTCGTGTGGACCAGAAGTGCAGCAGCATAATTTTCCATGTCCTACTGCTTCATTTATTTATATATTTAAAATTGTATTTAGATTTAAAACTGATTCTAGGATTTTTTATGACTATTGTTTAGATTCCAATTAATTTATTTCTCCATATACTGCCCTGTTCTGCTAATTTCTGTAGCAAATCTTTAGCCAGACAGCTTGCTTAATAAGTAAGGCCATGTAATTCAAAACTTAATGTCCTCATTTCACAAGATTTTTTTACCTTGCAAGAATTTCATGTGACAGTATTTACAGTAGAACTTTGAGGTGCTTTGCTCTTTTTCTTATTTGAGGTAGAATAAGGTTTTGCTTTAGGAAATTGGGAACAGTTGAGGAGTTACCACTTTTAGAAGTATTGAGTTTACACATCTATGTATTTACTAAGAGAGGGTGAAGCAGTGTACAAAATCTTGCGGCTGATTAATGCCAGTTACAGACAACTCATTCTGCAAATATTTGGTCTATTTTCTTGCAGGTAAAAACTGAAGGTACAGTAATTTTTCACCAGGTTTAATCAACAGGGTAGTGACTTTCTTTGGTGGTACAGATTTTCTTTATCGATATTGATTTGGGGATTATAAATCTCTTCCCTTATTTGCTTGTGGAAGAGGCCAGGCAGGACAGACTGACTCATTTCTTCATTCAAATTACAGGAGTAGTTTGGGAGTAAGGTTTGTAGCAGACTAAATGAGCAGTTGGAGCTCTGTGCTCCCTGAAAAAGTTTCAGCAAAATTTGCTTAGTTTTTAGAAGAAAGAAAATACTAAAAAAAATGGAGATTTTTTACTTTATTGTACAGGAAGTAGATTTAGTTGGAGATCCACACATAGACTCATGCACACACTCTTTTTTTTTTTTAACAATGAACAATTTTATTCTGAAAATTAACGTGTTTGTGAATTCTTTCCCCAAATACCAGAGTGGGAAACTGCTTCAAGTCTTGTGCTCTTTTGGTGTTTGACTGTCAGTCCTTCTGTAGTGTCATTGTCTGTAAAGTGGGTGTGTGACTTGGAGAACACACAAAAAACACCAGGGTATTTGGATGAAAAATTTCTGAGGAGTCTTTGAGTGGACAATGATTTTCCAGTGTAGTTTTTCATATAGTACTTTGAGGTTTCATTTTTTGTTGTCATTTTTTTGGTTGTTGTTTTTTCTTTTTTAAGGCTGTGGTGGGATTTTTGTTGTGGGTTGTTGGGGGCTTTTTTGTTTTATTTTTTAATTTCTTTCCTGAAACATTCTTTAAAATTGTGATAAAAGATGTTTATCTGGCCTCATGCAGTTATTTCTAAGTATGGTTTTCTTGTAATACTTTTTACTGGAGGTTCTTTTTTGCTTGCAAAGTTTATTCTGAATCTGATTTCAGTTGTAAAACATGAAACTTTTGTTTTGTTCCTGTAAATTGCCAGGTCATTTTGTTTTATTGTAATATGAACCCTAGTGTTTGATAATCTGTGTAAGTGACCTCTGCATTAGGGCAGGTAGAGAGTCACAGGCTGGTGACACCAGCTCCTTGTGGACAACACCTTTGGGAGCTGCTCTTCATGTTTCTCCTCCATGCTTGGGTAAAGTGCTGAAGAGGCTCAGACAAGGTAATTGCCTCCCAGGTTCTGCAATACAGTTCACACAGTCTGGTAAGTGCAGGATTCATTAAGTAGGGGTGCAGCAAGTCTTTATTAAAAACTTGGCATTTCAGTCAAAAAGAGGACCTTTGGCTTTTTCAGGAAAGACAGTGTAGTTGTTTTATTACCAGTTTAACACAGTCTTCTAAAACCAAACTCAGTTGTGGGTTTAGCTTCAGGTTGATGTTTACTGAATAAAAGACTTAAACTTTATTGTAGTTTTTTGTTGTAAACAGTGGCTTAGGTGAGCTTTATTTCTAATTGTTCTCTGTTAGGAGAAAGCAGAGGTGTAAAGGAAAGCAGGGGTGTTTTATCTGTTAGAGTATCATTAATTGTTGTACCACCTGGTGGTTCTCCAGTTCGCATCCTGCAGCTCCAGGATTCTGAGGAGTACCAGGAATTTGGATATTCAGATCCTCTTGTGTAATAGTAAGAATCATAGAATGGGTGGTGTTGGAAGGGACTTTAAAGGTAGTGTAGTTCCAACCCCTCTGCTGTGGGTAGAGACACCCTTCACTAGACCAGGTTGCTCAGAGCTCCATCCAGCCTGGTCTGTAAGGACTTAATGTGATCTACTGCACTTAACTGCAGTAAAATAAGATTTTTTTTTTGTTGTTTGGATTTATTTGAAGGAATAATGTAATTCTGACAGTGATTCCAAGGCAATTTTAAAATATGTTTCCTGAAAACCATAGTAATAAACAAATACTATATTTTTTTATTTGAAGTGAGACTGTATGTACATTTTAAGTTGTAGTGGTACAATGAAGTGTTAATTTCAACTTGTTCTCATTTGTTCACTTGTTCTCACTTCTGCTGTCATTTAGCTTGTGTCTTAAGCACTTATGGAGTATTCTTTTCTTATGTTTTTTAAGGGTACTGTTACAATCTTAGACAAGTAGCATTGCAAGCATTAAGCGATTGTGAATGTAGTGTCAGAGGATTAAAGGCCAAAGCTCATTTTCCCTGTACAGATATAATGATACTTTATTTTGGTCAGTATTATGCCATGGATAGTGATACCACAATCCTCAATGACTGTGTATCGAGGCAAGCAGAGAAAATACAGTGTTGAACAGACTAATCTCTGTTCATAAACTGCCCTGAAATTCTGTTGATGGCATGACTGCAGCATCAGATGTCAGATCTTGATGTGAATTCTTCTGCTTAAAAACCCTCAGGAAAGAAGTACATCTATGAATACTCCCTAGGAGAGTTAATTTGTTCAGTGTTTTGGAAGTAGGGCAGTTCTTCTAATGGTGCTGCTTCCAAAACCTGTTCTGTTGTTGATTTACCTTTCATATATGAGAGATTCCTCCCTTGACAGGCAAAGAAGTTCTCTAGAATTTAGAAAGATCAGTTTTGATAACATGAGTTCCTGATCAGGTCTATGTAGGGAGATGGCAAAAGGTAATACCAGCAGTGATAACTTTTAAAATCTTGGAGTAAGCTAAAGCCTCTTTCACACTTTTTCCATTTTTGATTAAACAGGTGATAAAAAGTTCCGTGTGGAGGTTGTGTTGGTGGTTACAAACAGGTTACTGTGATATGCACTTTGAGCTCTCGACTCCTGCAATTAATGCCCCAACTTCAAGGTGTAGTCAGGGTCCTGAAACTTTGATATTATCCCTCTCACTGATTATATGGGACAAGTGTATTTATGAAGGTGACATCGACTGTCTGTAGGTGACTCAGCTCGTCACATGTGCAGTGTTTGTGTGAATGCATGTGAAGGAATCATGGAGAGTCTGCAGATGTGCAGGGGTCAACAGTCACATATTATATTAAAAAAAGCAATGTTAGCTACTCAGTCTGTTTCTTGGGTTTCAGTGAGTGCATTTCATGTGTAGATCGTTATGCCAATTATCTTTCTTCCAGAGACAGGGAAGGTGAAGCACAGGGACATTACCTGCCTGAAGACAGAGGAGAGTCCACTGGCAGGAGCTGAGTCCACATCTCATAAATATCTTTTCCACGTTATGTCCACAAAACCGAAATAAGACATTCGTATTGAATTATTTTTTAAAACAACTCTAAAAGTGCTACTCTGTTGTCAGAAGTGCTGTATTTCAGAATGCTTTCAGGTGTTTTTAAGCATTATAATTGTCTGTATTCAGAGAAAAGTGGAAAAACCCAGACCCCTTTTTTTCTTGCTCTGAAAAAGGCATTCACACCCAGATGCAAAATTCTATACCAAAGCAAATTTTATACCTCAATTATTAACCCCTGGAAAAGAATTCATTATGGAAGTGCTGACAGTTCCTTAATTACAGTGATTATAATAGAACCTATAATAATAAGGTTGTCGAACCCCAGCTTGCAAAAATCCCTTTCTGAGTGGAAATGTGGTGTAATGCCATTGAAGGAGGACTTGCATCTGCTGCTCTCAGTGAGCATGTTGGCTAATGTATGAATAGTGCTGCCTTATCATTACAGCTGCATAGCCTGCTCAGAAGGTATGTCCTAATGCATTTGCAGTTTCATCTGTTGCTTTAAAATAAAAAGCATTTTGTTCTTACACCAGACAGAGGCCAATGTTATTTGAGGCAATTGAGGAAGTATTAGCACTGTTAAAAATGGTCATTGTTCTTTTTTGTTAGAAAGGTCTTTAAAGCCAACTTTACTTTGAAGCATGGCTACTTCATTTATGTATAGGTTATAGTGGCAAAGTCTGCACAGCAATACTTCAGAAACAGTGTGGAAGGCTGATACTTCACACACCCAGTTTTTCAAGGTGTGTCTATTTTGCATTCTGCTGTGTCACAGTGTAAACGTTTTCCCAACTTTTTTGCTTCAGACTGTCAAAAATAGTTTTTGAAGTTTGACTTGGTGAGAACAAGGGCCTTCAAGTAGCATTGGATGTCTATTACTGACAGTTCATCTGGGGAGCAAATCCTTCCCTAGGTAAGCTGCCATCCGGAAGTGAGCACTGGGCTGCACTGGTTACAATACCTGGACCATGGAGTGCTACAGGCTGGGGACAGAGAGGCTGGAGAGTAGCCAGGCAGAAAGGGACCTGGGGGTACTGATTGACAGGAAGCTCAACATGAGCCAACAGTGTGCCCAGGTGGCCAAGAAGGCCAATGGCATCCTGGCCTGTATCAAAAATAGCGTGGCCAGCAGGACCAGGGAAGTGATCCTTCCCCTGTACTCTGCGTTGGTGAGGCCACACCTGGAGTATTGTGTTCAGTTCTGGGCCCCTCAGATCAGGAAAGATATTGAGGTGCTGGAGCCGGTCCAGAGAAGAGCAACAAGGCTGGTGAAGGGACTGGAGCACAAGTACTGTGGGGAGAGGCTGAGGGAGCTGGGGTTGTTTAGTCTGGAGAAGAGGAGGCTCAGAGGTGACCTCATCACTGTCTATAACTACCTGAAGGGAAGTTCTAGCCTTCTCCCAGGCACTCAGCAATAGGACAAGGGGGCACGGGCTCAAGCTCTGCCAGGGGAAGTTTAAGCTGGATATCAGAAAAAAATTCTTTCCAGAGAGAGTAATCAGGCATTGGAATGGGCTGCCCAGAGAGGTGGTGGATTCACCATCCCTGGAGGTTTTTAAACTGAGATTGGCCGTGGCACTGAGTGCCATGATCTGGTAAATGGACTGGAGTTGGACCAAGGGTTGGAGTTGATGATCTCGGAGGTCTTTTCCAACCCAATCGATTCTATGATTTTCAGTCATGAGGAACGGCTGATAGCTGGACTTTTTATCTGGGTCATGACCCCATTGCCAGTACGATACCTGATAACACCAACCTGGGCATCTTTGCATGGATATTTTAGAATTAGGTTTGTTAGCACTTAAAAATGCATCCATGAATAGCTAGTACTTTTATATGAGATTATTAGCTATTATATTTCTAAAAATACTTCATGTAGGGCTTGTGATGAAACTTCTATTGCATTGTACATCTAAGAGTTGATTTAGTTGTGCTTTAACTGTCAGACTCATCTGCAGCAAGACTTTCAGAGTAGGAAAAAGAAAAGATTGCTGCTAATGACAGGCTTCTGGGTTTGCCTATGATTTTTAAAACCTACTTTGAATATGGGCTAAAAAATACCTTTTTAGAATAATTTTGTGTAGTAAATGGAGAATTTGAGATGTCATAATAGTGTTTCTGTGTCTTCAAGGAGTTAATCATCTTAAAAAAACCACTTTTGTGTTCAGCCAATGATATTGATCACTTTGGTATTGAGACATACTGTGGTTCAAGCATTGATCAATAACATTATAACAATACTTTGGCTAAATAGTCATGTCTAAAATTAACTTCACTTTTATTTTTCAAGTGTTACAGTGTCATGAAAAAGAAAAAATCTTCAGCAATATTTAAAAAAATCAGTATTTTTTGGTGTTCAGTAATTACAGGGTTTAATTGCCATTACTTCATTAGTTAAAAAAAAAAGGAGCAAAATTGTATTTCTTTTCCTGAAAGTAAGCAGTTACATACTGACTGAAACAGAGGCTCAATTTCTTTGGCTTTCTTAGAGGTGAAAGGAGCTACTTGTTTTTGATGTGGATTCATAAACACAACTGTAATGTCTCATAATGCAAAGTCTCCTTTCCTTTATGTTATAAGTTAATAAAAATGCTGCCATATGGTTTTGATGTCACCGGCTGTCTTCTCCTACTAATGTTCATTTGGGAGGAAAAATGACTGGAAAATGCTTAATAAAGATTTAACACTTGTAGTCATAGGCTTGCATTCTCATAGACAGCTGCCTCTTCAGATCAAGTCCTTGAGAAACCCTCTGAAGTATCCATAAACTGCCTTTGACTTGCAACCACATTTACGTTGTTACAAAAGCCAGTGGGAAAGTGGTGCTTACCCCCTGGAGTTTAGCCCAGGAGCAACATATGCAGTTCCTTGTTGCTAACCTTAATAACAAAATCGATTTTTTGGTTGCAAGGGAGTGCATGTGCATTCACAATTCAATTGGATAGCAGTTGGACATTTCTAGTCCTTTTATCCTGATATCCCCAAAATAACAGTTCAGAAAGAGACATCAAAGTGAAAGCTGTGCTGTGCCCTAAACTACTTACAGCTGCTGTACAGTTTTCTCTTTTCTATTTCTATGTTTGTCCTGTATTGATGGCTGTGGTAGTGTGATGGGGGCTTTTTACAGCTTACTGATAAAACCAACACTAAACAAAAATGTTACGGAAACCCACTTGTTTGTCACTTAGTCAGACAACAAGCCATTGTGGTAATGGATAATGAGCATCTGTGTTTCACATGAAGTTTAGTGTGCCTGAACTTGTAAAGCCTGGACACAGAACAAAGCTTCTCCTGATTTTGAAGTGGAAGTGATTTAATAACACATTAACCTTAAATGACGTGGGTAAATGGGAAAACAAGATATAACTGGGTATAATTTGTCCTTCCTTGTACAAAGTACTGTGAGCTGGGCGCTCTGTTTTTATATGTGCTGTTGTGCCTCGGGCGGTCCTGATGGTAAGTTGTGTGCTGTGTTTACAGATGAAGTTTCGCTGGACCCTTGTTGCTGAATCCTGTCAGGTTTATGTCATTTCGGTTTTGGTTTGATACTGCCTTTTGTGGCACGTCTCAGCCATCCTCTTCTGGGAGCATTATAGCTATTCACATCTTTGTGCCATCCCTGCACCTGGCCTGTTTGTCAGCACAAAAAGTATTTCCCCCTTCCTCACAGTGGGGTTGCATATGTTCTCAGAAGTAGAGGTTAATTCAGCTTTTATTGATGAAATTAATTACAGCTTAATGGGATAAACTTAGCAATTGACTTTCCCCATGCAATCTGAAAGAGAGGTTATTGGAATAGGAGCTTGTGTGTGGGATTTGATTTCTTTCAAGTATGTCTGCTTCTTTCAAATAAAGACACAAAATAGTTCATGTAGCCCAAAAGAGAGTATCAGGGAATTTCTTCCACCTTCTCTTCTAGTTTTTGCTTTGGAAATGCTTCCAATTAGGTATTGTATTCCTGTACAGCCTGTTCCTAAATGGGCGCATAACACAACTGTTCCTGGCCAACCTTACAAGCTTTCCTCTCTGTCATTCAGCATTGGCTTTTACTTGTGTCTGTTAACAGTAACTCTTTAAACTATTAAATGTCTTAGTTGTGTAAAAAGATAGACAAGACTTTTCATAAAATCTGTCACTTGATCTGCCCTACATATTTTAGCACTCCTGTTCACAGGAACTGAGATTTGGTATTTTCATAATCTCCATGTGAGCAGTATGAGGAAAACATAATGTTATGTTACAGTGGTTTTGTCTGGACACAGTCCACATTGCCCTGAAATTTAAGTGTCTCGAGGCATTATTTTTTCCTTTGGCACAGCACCTTCTACATTTACTGCCTTTCCAGAAGCTTGCTGGTGCTGGCTTGTATTTTCAACTGCAGGAACTGCAGAGGGAAACTTGGATTTATGCATTTGGTCAGTTCTTCTGTCATTTCTATTTGTCAGGGCTTGAGGATTATAGCTGTCATTTTGGCTATTCACTTGTGAAGTTTTTGGAGGATGTTTAGATGTTACAGTCTGAAGCTGGGGAGTTGTTTTCTAGCAGGTGACTGGGCATGGTGCAGAGGAGTGCTGCTGGAGCAATGGACAGGGGTCAGGGGCAGACCAGAAGCAGCTGTGCAGGTGTGTGCCTGGTGCTAATGTCCCAAGCTTTAAAACTACACAACATAAACTACTATCCTGTAGAAAATAAGATCAGAGCAGGAGTTGCAGTAACGGAGAGGAATAAAAATACAGATTCATCTCTTCTTTTGAACAAGTTTGTTCTTTCACTGCAGCTTTAGTGATTGGTGATGACATGTATGAACTGGCTGATCAGGGGTAGGATTAACACTCAATGGTTTGCTATTGCCATGTAACCTCAGTTGGTCTGGAATAAGAACAGATACCTGTATTGCAAGTACATATATGGCTCTATAATAACTTAAAATCAGCTGCAGCAAAGCTGGCATTTAACTTCTGGATTTTTGCCAGTAGTTCTGGTGTGGCCATTCCCAGCAATGCTTTGTTTGTGTGAGTTGAAAGTTTTGTGTTGGGCCGTAATACACTATCTGCAATACTATTTCCTGCTAGATAACTTTAGTTAAGTTTTCACTACAATCTGCATTGTCTGCCCAATCATCTCTCCGAAGAATCTTAAGGAATACTTTGACAGTTTAGCTACACTTGTCTTTTCAGTTATCTTGCTCCTAGACATCACTTTTCTTGTATTTGCTGTTTACAATCCTATGTGTTTTGTTCCTTGTATTTAAATAGCCATATTCTTGGACAAAGCTGAAAGCCTGAGTAGTTGGCTCCTTTCTCCATTTCATGGGTGTGTTGGCCTTTTGTTTGAAACTTTCTTCAGATCCTATGGTCTGCCTTTATAAAAAAGGGAGACTCTTAAAGCTTCAGTCAGAATCAATAAAGATGAGACCATAACAGTTAACGTAACCTATTGGCCTGAATATTGCAAATATTTCCTTGCATATGGTAACCTCAAATCAGGCAGGACAGAGTGTGTGAAAGTGCCATGTGCACTGCACAGCCCTGAAGTATTTGTATAAGGCTGTAAATAGCTTTAAACAGGCTCACCAGAATTTGAACTTTGACCTGCAAATGACTTCCTCATTCAGTAAAGTGTAGAATGGTGAATTCCTGTGCTGGGCAAATCAGCCTGCTAATTTGTCAAAGCTGAATAAGAGGAAAACATATATTTTGGAGTTCATTGCAAGACTGTAAGAAAAACAGAAGTCTTAATAAAAGGAGCAGTAAGATGCTGAATATCCTTTTGTCTGTTGAGAGCAGATGAAACACGGTAGGACTAATCCATAGCATCCCATATAACCACTCACTTTTGTGTCAAATGAGATAATTTGTCTGCTCAAATACACACACGGGAGTACTTTGCATACTGAAGAATGGGTGGTGGTAGAGGTCTGAGGTAGTAAGTTCAAGTAAATATGAAATCATTTACATTTATTGATACATTCTAAATTGGTTAATCTAACACAAATTAGTTGGAAGGTTTTTGATGGGCATATCTTGCTTGTAGAGTTTGGTAGAGATTTTTAGGAAAGATGGTAAGTCTGATGATGTCACCCAAAGACTTTTTAAAAAAAATTATTAAAGCAAAATAATTATGAAAATACTTACTTTCTCTGGAGTTTAGCCTGAGAGATGTCCTTTACTTTTGTATTGTTTGGTCTGCTGCTGAGTGACTTTGTGTCTTAGCTACATATTCATAAAGGAAAAAATACACATACAGTGTGAAGAGTTCAAAACAGGACTCTGTAAACGTCCTCACATTCTCATACTCCACGAGTGGAGAATGGACTGGGAGCAGCCCTACTGAGAAGGACCTGGGAGTGCTGCTGAATGAGAGGCTGGACATGAGCAGCCATGTGCACGTGGAGCCCAGAAAGTTAATCATGTCCAGGGCTGCATCAAAAGCAGCATGGCCAGCAGGTCAGTGAAGGTGAATCTCCTCTCTACTCTGTTCTGGTGACACCACACCTGGAGCATCCAGCTCTACAGCCCCAAACATGAGAAGGGCAGCAATGTGCTAGNCTCCTCTCTGCTCTGTTCTGGTGACACCACACCTGGAGCATCCAGCTCTACAGCCCCAAACATGAGAAGGGCAGCAATGTGCTAGAGCGGGTCCAGAGGAGACCATGAAGATGGGCTGGAGTCTCTCTCCTATGCAGACTGGCTGGGAGAGCTGGGATGTTCAGCCTGGAGAAGAGAAGGCTCTGTGGAGACAATATAGCATGCTCTAATACCTTGAAAAGGACCTATGGGAAAGTCAGAGAGGGACTTTTTTGGGGGATATGTAGGGGAAAGGACAAGGGGTAATGGCTTTAAATTGAGAGAGAGTAACTTCAGATATTAGGAAGAAATCTTTTAATGTGAACATGGTGAGGCACTGGAACAGGTTGCCCAGAGAAGCTGTGGATGCCCCATTCCTGGAAGTGTTCAGGGCCAGGCTGGATGGGGCTTTAAGCAGCCTGGTCTAGTGGAAGGTATCCCAGCCCATGGCAGGGGGATTGAAACTAGGTGACTTTTAAGGTCCCTTCCAACCCAAACCATTCCATGGCTCTGTGAATGGTAGAGCAACTTGTATGTGGTTAGTGAAAGATGATGAAACGTTGCAAGTCCTGAAGTTGTGCTTCAGTGTCCACATAAATTGCTGTATTCCCTTAATCAGCAGTTCCTGTTACAATTGCACCATATGCTCTCAGCAAACAGCAGATGTATGGTCTAATATTTAGCAATGGAGCATTCCTATTGGAGTGTTTGGGATGCTACTAAATAATGAATAAGTACTTTGTATGCCATTTGTAAGGTATTTTTCTTTTTGGTGCTATTTGTCCCCACTTTTTGCTGTGCCTCTTTGATTCAGAGGGGTTTGTCATTTAAAGAGTTTAGCTCTTACGTGTTTCATGATAGCTTTACAATAACACTGAAAGCATTATCCATTTTAGTGCTTGAATGACAGGGTGACTTTCCCAAGATCACAGGGAACCACAGAGATGCAGGGGGACACCACTGGTGTCCTGAAGACTAATGTTTCTGTAAAGGCAGCCACAGCTGCAGGGTTGATGGGGAGTTGCCAAGGGGCAAAGCATCTGTTTAATGACACAGTACCACCTTGGAGACAGAGCTGAAAGACATTATCTCCTCAGTGTCTTTACTGCTATTGAGTACTGTATGTTTCATTAATAAAGGGAGTTCCAGAAACTGAATGTTAATTCTGTTATTCTTTACTGATAGAAGGTGCTTGCTTTCTCATACCATGGAAGGTTGGTATAAGGTTATGTCAGACCAGAATGCCAGATAATGACACTAGGGGAATATGATGGATTTCCACTGCAAATTTTGATAGATCAGCTCAGGCTTGGAGTAGTCTGAAGAATATAATCTGAATTAAATGTTCACTAAAACCAGCCTTGCTTTTGCGAGTTGGAGGGGGTTGACTGGGTATAATAGGATACATTTTTAAAAGTGTCAGTTAAAATTGTTCCTGTCTGGTCATGCTATTTAAGAGGAATCTTGTACTGTTTGTTGTGAATAGTATGTTAGCCTTCATAGCCTCCTGAGGAATGTATTGATTCACTTCCTTTTTTCAGCCTTAGAGTTCTTTGGAAAAATATCCAATCTGAGTATAATGTGTGGAAACGTGTATAATATTTCCGTCAGTGTAAAACTGATGATTTTATGACCTTGTTGCATAGCCCTTTGTTGGAGACTCATGTAGGCTTACAGGATTTTCACTGTTAAGTTCCTGAAAATAGTACCAAAGCTTTAAGAAAAGGAGAAGACTTTTATTGTGTATATATTGTGGGTATTTTTTAACTGTAAAAGCTCTTTTAGCAGTTTTGTCAAGTGTGAAACTTGATCTATTCCCTACAAAATGTTATTGTCTCTTTCTACAGTTTATTTACAGTTCATTGGAAGTCCATGACTTTTCTTTCTTTCTTTTTTTTTTACCCAATAATTGTCAGATCTTGTCTTAGTTGTAATTTTGCGGCTGTAAATGATCTCTCTCCCTTATGTAATTGAGGATGAGTCAAAGCTGAATACTCATTTTGTTGTTATGCATGAAGTTATAAAGAGTGCAATAAATGGGAACAAAGAGCAGGTTTTTTGTACATGGACAAATTTTTGAGAGATTTATTTGTTACCCCTTGGCATATGTTGTGCCTTATTGGGCCACTGTGGTATTCAGTGTCTTCTGAGGATAAAATACAGGACAAAAATCCTTCCTTTGTTCAGTGATATTTCTCGATGATCTGGATGAGTGATCAAACCATGTAAGACTGCATTAGTTGCACTAACATTCTGTACTTTCCTGGGATGCACACTGTAGTTCTGGTGGTGAGGCATGGGTATTCTTTTCACTTGGAAGACAGTCATTAAGTTTAGCATTCAGCACATCTTACCTGTGGGACTGCATTTGGCTATTTCTAATGGAGCTGAAGGAGTAGCCTCTGAAAGTCATTCACACACTGACCTGGTGCCTGTCACCATTCCAGCTCTTCACCCAGTCAGTTGCAATTCCAAAGTGTATGCCTCTCCCTCTCCCTCTCCCTCTCCCTCAACCTCTCTGATATTCCGAGAGGAGTTAGAAGTGCAAATAGAGTACAAACAATGTGTAGCTGCTCTAAGCTGACTTTCTATTGGATGCAAACATGAAATCCTGACCCTGCAGTTTTAACTCTGATCATTAGTAGAAAGAAGTGCAGTTTATGCAGTTTAGTGAAGGTCAGTTTTAGCAAAACTGAAGTTGTTGTGAGAGTGAGGAAGTTGCTCTGTCATTAACTTTGCTGTCTGCTGAAGGCACGTGATATGATTCTTGGAGTTGTCCTGTGTAGGGACGGGAGTTAGACCTGTGAGCCTTGTGGGTCCTTTCTAACTGGGGATATTCTGTGATGCTGTGAAAGGCACAGCATTGACTTTTGCTGTGCTCTACGTTTTTGCCTGACAGTCAGGTAGCTATGGCTCTGAAACACATCTGTTTTTTTTCTATGCTTTTTCTTCTAAGTCTAAATTATTTTATTTGAATGAAAAAATGAAGTTCCTGGGCTTCAGATTTGAAGACTATCAGCTCTCATACACTTATGAAACCACTTCTCTCTAAAGCCGTTTGTTTCTCTGCCATTATCTCTTTTTCATGTGGAGTATAGCAGGCCTCAGATCCTCTGTATCCCAGACTCCAAAACCTTAGTTTCTGATCTCAAGGCTCCCTGGTTCTTTCTCCCAGTGGTTTCAGTTTGGGTCATTCTCCCTGACTGTGGTGTACTGCACATTATTTACATCTTGCTCTGTCCAGGCTGACCTAAGGGCTACTGCATGAACTAACACCTGTTTGATTTATTTGAAGGCTTGTTGTTGCTCAGGGCCATATTTGAAGTCATTCTTCTTCCAGGTCACTTGATAGAGAGGGCTGGCAATCAGACAGTTATTTGGGAAGCGTGTTCTCTGGAAACCTAAAATGCCTGAGGAAGCTTGTGTGTATTTCTTACTGATTAGTGGATGTGCAGCTCTAATTTTGTTGATCATACCCATTGGGATCTCAGGAGCTTTACCTTGCCAATTTTTCCTAAAAACTGAATTTCCTGTGCAGGTTCCTTGATGTTTGTTTTCTGGCAAAACCAGTTTTGAGAAGGATTGGAACTATTCTGTTTCTCATAAGTTTATTCTGCTGTGTTACCCCACACAATGGTGTCATTAGTGTACTGCAGATGTTCTGGAGCTTCACCCTGTTCCAGTGCAGTCTGGATCGGTCCATGGCAGATGGCAGGGCTGTGTGTCTCCCACAGTGGTAGGTGATTCCAGTTATAGTAGGCATTCCTCTAAGTGCAAGCAAGCTCTGTCATCAGAGGGATTCAGAGAAACACATCAGTGATACCAGTTGTGGCACTGCTGGGCTGCCTTTGACTCCAGCTCATGCTGAAGTTCCAGCGTGTGCTGTACAGCAGCACTCAGCAGCATGATTTCATTCACGTC
Organism: Sakesphorus luctuosus; assembly: GCA_013396695.1. Classification (NCBI taxonomy): domain Eukaryota; kingdom Metazoa; phylum Chordata; class Aves; order Passeriformes; family Thamnophilidae; genus Sakesphorus; species Sakesphorus luctuosus. The sequence continues at coordinate 56,417 of VWZD01000217.1, forward strand.
ACAATAATCTGCTGTTAATCTCCATTAGACTTTCACACTGGCCATATGGGGCTATTAAAGGGCGAGTAGTGTTAATTGTGCCTTGGCTCTCTACTCTGTGACTCAGCTTATGGACACGAGTCACAGAGTCTTGGTTGATGGGACATTGCTGCCAGTGCAGTGTTGTAGTGATCGGCACCTGTGGTTCTTTGACCTTCAGTAATCCCATGACAGGAGGGTCCTCAAGGGGCCAGGCAAGGTAGACAGATGTTTAATTTCCTCTGTCTGGAAGGCAGCTATACTGAAAGCCCACTGCCTAGCTTGATGGCAATAGGGTACACTTTTGCCTTGTACTCCTATGCTTTTGATGTTCCAGGCCATAAGATCCACACAGTCTAGTAAACTCAGTTGTCCCTGCAATCTTCCTGGTTGGAGGCATGGCTGCTCTGATACAGATCATGGCATCCTTTGCTTAATTCTAATCCATTTCTACAAGAAGTTCTTTCCATAGGATCAGGAGTAAAGTCAGCCTTTCCACTGTGCCTGGGTAACTGCCCATTATAGACTAGAGCAGCAGCAACGACTTCTGTGGAAGAATCCCCATTTGTGATTGTTTTTCCCTGCAGTTTATATATCTGTGTCTTCAGAGCTGAGGTAGGCTTTCCATCCCACTTGTTTGTGTCTTCTCACTGATTCACAGGTAAAACTGTAGGGTATCCTGCAGTCATATCTTCTGTGTCCTCTCTCTTGAGCAAATGTTGCATGGGTTTTCCTTCTCCACAGTGGAAAGTCTCAGCTGTTAGCACTGATGAGTTCCCACATCCTTACTTTAATTTGCCATAATACTAATTGGCTGAAAGTTTTCCAAGACACAGTTATCTTACCTGTGACCTTGCCTGCAATGTCCTGCCCTCCACCCTAAGAATTGCTGGAGCTGTAAATGTATGGTCAAGCACAGAAATGTCTTTTCCAAGTCTCAATGCTTCTGTTTTTTATTTTTTCTTTTGTCTCTGGAGAATGTCTGTGCAGGTAGCAGTGTTGCAGGTGCCTTAGGTACATCATCTTCAAGTCAGGGTTCTCCTTCAGCCAGCAGATGAACTCAGTTCTTGCAGGGGCAATCATCCTGGCAGCAAGTCCCTGGAGAAGCTGAGGGTGTCTGGCCCATCTCCTGGGAGGCACAGGACTGGGACCACAATGAAATGGGCAGGGAGGACCTCAAGGGGCTGAGACCTCTCTGTCTGGTCCCGTCTTGTTCCTCCTGTTGGTTAGGCCATCCATGTTTCCTCTGCAGCACTTGAGACTCACCTCTGCCTCCTGGGGTTGGGCAAAGGACTGGGAAGGAGACAAAGAAGCTTTGGCGCCTGCCCAAGCTTTCTCCTCCACGTGGGCTCTTAGTCCTTCCCCTACATGTTGTTGGCTCAAGTCCTGGCTCCCAGCCACCTGGCACCATCCCATCTGGCTGAACCCCATCACTCACTGCTCTTGAGTGTCTCTTGGCTTTCCTACAAAGGCAGCAGACGAGCCAAACCCCACTGAGCTGCTCAAACAGGCCACCTGCAAGGACTTCAGGGTTACAGCCAGCTGGGCAGAGGAGGACTGGCTCCCTGTGCCTTGCTGCTCCAGGTCCTGGGGAGGGACATCCCACATGATTGTGGCCCAGGCAGGACAGCAGTAAAGGCCAAGGCTGCTGGGGAAGAGGGTGTCCACGGAGAGATCTGTGGCTGGCCACAGTGAGCTGCAGGGAGACAGGCTGAGATGGAGCTTCTCAGCCCCCCTCTCCTTGCCATGATCTTCCGTGCCTCCTTGATGCCAGGCAAAGGCCTTGCCTGAGCCTTGCTTGTGCCGTGGGGGCCTCTCTGTCTCTTGGAGCACCCAAGGATGGTTCTGGCCCTTTCTGGTGTCCTAGACGTCCTCCGAGTGCAATCCGACCACCTCCCTGTGCCTTTTAGTGCATCCTGGTGCAATATGTAGTCATATAATAAAAGTTTAATTTGAAGAAGTAGTCAATAAAATATTTCCCATGATCATATATCTGGTTGTTGTAAAAATGTATGTGTCCATTTTACTGGACTTCTGCTGTGAAGGTTGCATTAGAACATAAAAGCAGTCAGCTAGGGGCTTGACCTGAGAAAAGCTGTGTCCTGCCCCATGGCTCTAAGACAGATAAATCTAAGAGTGAAGTTGAGGCCTTGACCATAGGGCTCTGAGAGTGTATATACATACATATATATATTTTTTAGTGAGGTGAAGAATTGAGTGGTTCGTTTATGGTGTGTATATAACAGGGAAAGCAACTCATGAGGAATCAGGGCTGCTTTTAGTTGGCTGCTGATGGACTTTCCTGTAGTGACAACTATTTTCAACTAGCCATCTCTCTGAAATAGTTTGTAATAGCATCCTAAAAAGCAGACTAAAAGAAAACTCATGATTGTCTTTTACAGAATGGCCTTTGGCTCACAGCCAAAAATGTTGTAACTCTGGACATAATTATTAGAGCAGTAATGAGCTTAAGAGGTAACAGAGAGTGCAATCTCTGCCCTGCTTGACAGGAATCTAGGACTAAAGCAGAGGTGTTAATTTTATTTATGTCATTAAGGGAAAAGCAATACAGCAATAGTGTAATTTTCCACATGAGATGGAAATTAAAAGACTCCATCCACTTTTCAGCTAGGTTAGAGGTAGAGAGACAAAGATAAGGTACATGATCATACAAAACCACGATTTTAAAATGTCATATATATAAAACTACATTTTTTTAATTAATTTGATAATTGGGCATTAAATAAGTAGCAACATTGACAACTAAAGGCTTTAGAAGTATGTCTGAAGGGACACTTTTGGAATCCCTCAGGATCTGTACAGTAGATTTAGCAGGGAATGGCAAAAGTCAGCAATGGGAAGAAACAGAGGAAATTGAGTGATTTTTTTCCACTTCCTTGAGGTACTTGATGAATTCAGATTGATGTGAGCACAAGAGAAGTGCTTACCAAGAGATGTCTTCTGCTTTTCATTAAGCATTTTGCGTGATCATGGAAGACCTGAGAAAACCCAATTTGAATGCAATGAGAAGAAAACCTAATGTTAGCATGAAAGAAGAGGTTATGGTTGACTAAAAAAATTGCAAAATACCACAGTATCCAGGGAGTCAAGGCAGAGAAGAGGAAAGACTGATTTCCATTGACTTCCATCAGAGATCTATATGATGTATAATCCCTGTTTTCAAGACTAACTTAGAACCATAATAGAAAACTTCATATCATTACAGAAGAACATTCTTTCAATGTCATCCTGCACCTTTGTTTGTTAAGTTCAGGTATCTATTTCATATTTGAATTGTATCTTGTTGAAGTATTGACTGTATTTTCTTAAATGTAGATGTAGTTAAATGGAGTGACTGAGACATGATCTGCAGGCATTGATCTAATCAAAATAATACACGGCTTCTGAAATAAGAAGCTCCTTTTTTTTTCTTAGTGCTAGATATTCTTGTCACCAATTGGAGAAACAAAGCCATCTTAAAGCTTCTTGTAGCAGCATTTTTATTTTTAGAGAAGACTTCATTTCCATTCAGTGTTTTCCTTTACTAAGTTGCACTGTCTGGTCGCTGTCAGATGCTGAAAGATTATTGCCTCATTTCTCAGTCATCTCCTGCATGTGGTATGTGTGAGATTTGCCTTTGTGACATATGTTCTTGACAGAAGAAAATGAGAGAGATTTACTGTTATCACCCTCTGTCATCACTGAACATAAAGACATTGAATGTTACACTGTGGGAAACTATCTCGTGAAGTTTATGCAGCTTTTTGCTATGGTCTGTGTAAGCAGTAGTCAGATATAGTAGATTTTTTAGAAGCCCTCATTGTTCCCCTGCACATCAGATTTTTCAAAAGATCTCAGCAAGACTGACTAGTTAAGGCTGCTGTGCATCTTATGCTTTTGAACATCTCATCCAAGCCAGTGGATGGCATAGTGCGGTCACTGTCTCGATTTCTTTGTAAAACTTTTTGCATTCTGGACCTTTCATACAAAATATGTCATCTGCTGAAGAAGAGAGGTTCATTGTTAGCTCTGAAGCTGGTGTGATGCTGTCCAGGAACAGAGCTCTCCTTCATTACTTACAGTTACTTCTCCACTGCAGACTTCAACTCCTTCTCTCCATGTAATTTTGTTAGTGTTGTTTTTACAGTGTGCAAAGAGCCTGCAAACAGGGTTCTTAACTTGAGTGCGGCATTGACAAGTGCAGAGCAACTGCTTGTTGTCTGACACATGCAGCTGATAGGAATAATAACCACCAGGCTAAGTATTGATATACTCACCATCCTGGTGAGACTTCCAGACAGAGTATGGTTGCTCCTGATTCATGCTGTCTGTATTTTGGATATCTATGTATATGCCATCTACGTATATCCCCACAAGAATAACAAATAGGTACACTAAACCAGGCTTCAGAACATGCTTTAAATTTTCAAAATAAGGTTGCTTAATCTGACTACTACTGGTGGAATTCAGATGATGTTACTCCTTGAATTTTGGTTGCAGTTTCTGTCTTCTAAGAGAACATTCCCCACTTATGTGTTTAAGTAGTTGAGTGTTTTGGTTAGTGTTTTTTTTTTCCTCAGGAAGAATCAAGGAACACATTGCATTTCTGGAAAATAAATTCATGAAAATACATGGAGAGCAAATATGGGGAGAGATGATTCACTATTGAGCAAGTATGTTCATTTTATGTACTAACAAGAGTTCTCATTCATAGAAGTTGGTAATAACAGTAGCTTAAATGTCCTTGTTCTGGCTCTTTACTTACTAGTTTGTTCCAGTTTGAAGGCTTCATTATGCAACAAATAAAAAGATCAAGGCGTACATGAAAATTAGAATATATGGAGATCAGTAGACGTTTTAGCATTCAAATGTAAATGGGGTGTGTTTTGGGAATACATTCACATGTTGTGCTACAACGTAGGAGGGCCTGGCTCCGCAGCTGTGTTAAGCAGTTCTAAACAAAGATGTTTTCCCTCCTAGTGTGCAGAATCTGAATCGTACCACTGGTTTATTTTCATTTTTGTGTTGATCATTAAGGGACTTTTTCAGAACTACGTATTTCACTTCTGGGACACCTTTGGGCATCACCTGGAATTTGCTTGACATGTAACATGCTGGGTCTCTTGCTTTATGGAGTTACTCTAGCATGGGCAGGAACACCTTCCACTAGACAAGATTGCTCAAAGCCCCATCCATCCTGGCCTTGAACACTTCCAGTGATGGGACATCCACAGCTTCTCTGTGGAAACCTATTCCAATATCCCACCACCCTCAGCATAAAAAATTTCTTCCTTATGTTCAAGCTAAACCTATATGCTTTCAATTTACAGCTGTTGCCTCTTGACCTGTCAGTACAGACTCTGGTGAAAAGTCTCTCTCTTTTAATTATAATCCATTTTAAGTATTAAAAGGTTGCAGTAAGATCTCCCCAGAGCCTTCTCTTCTCTAGGCTGAACAGCCCTAACTCTCAGCCTTTCTCTTTCCACTGTTCCACCCACTAGTACCTCCAAGTCCTTCATAGGGCTGCCCTTAATCTTTTCATCCACCCCCCAGGCTGTACTGGTATCAGAGGGTTACTCTGACCCAGCTTCAGGACCTTGCACTTGAACTTGTTGAATGTCACGAGTCTGCTCAGGCTGACTTCTTAAGCCTGTCAAGGTCCCTCTGTGTTGCATCTCTTCCCTCTTGCATGTCAAGTGCACCACTCTGCTTAGTGTCATCCACAAAGTTGCAGAGGGTGCCTCCACTCAGTCCCACTGTCTGTGTTGCTGATGAAGGTGTTCAACAGCGTGGGTCCTGGTACAGACGTTGAGGGTTGTGACTTGTTGCTGGTATACACCTGGACACTGAGGCTGTAATGAATCTTGGATTGGCTTCACTTTCAAGTGCAACAAAACTTTCTGACTGACGTTTTCCACGTTGAAGAGATACATCTAAGCAGAAGAATCTAAAATTACTGGCTATGTTAAAGCTATCCCTTATAAAGGGAAAGGCTGGTCTTTGTAATACGTACCACAATAGGAGTATTATTTACTGGTGAGAGTGTGACTTTCATCATCTGATCGTTTGAGGGCCATGAAGAAGGAGTAGATCTTGAATAACTGCTTTTGCAACAGCTGTGAGACTGTAGCTTTCTGATATTTGTAGGCAACTTTGGAAGTGTGGAAGCACTATTGCTATTTAATATTGTAGACCTAAAGTGTGATGGAGTAAGTCACAAACCGAGACTACTATGAGCGAAAACTTAAAGCTGTCAAAACTTTCAGCTGTGGGCTTTGAGTTACTCTGTTGTGAGTACTGACATAGTAACTGAGATGAAAGAGCTTGATTTTCTGAGTTTTCCCTACTGTTAACTGATATGTACCCGATGCAACTACAGACTCACCAGTGCTAATAAAGCAGCGAAAATATGGTTGTGTGAAATGAACCATTTGCAAAACCAATCATCTCAACAGCCTCAAAAGAGCTGAATCAACAAAACTTCAGAGTTGTATACAGTCTGAGGTCAAGGATATATATATATTTTTATATATTGGTATCTCATATGTGCAGAAATGAAGTAAGACATACTTCTGAATCATTTTGGTTTTGACATGAAATTAGTATACTTTAAATAATTACTATGCACACTGTTTTCTTATTAAGCGTGATGGAGGTAGTTGGGAAATACCCAGACTTGTTTTTTGACACCTCTTTAATGCATTCAAAACTGTGTTTAGAAAACTCAGGCAAGCGTGGAGACCTGCTGTATTTAGCTGTCTTTTAATCCGAGTTTTGTGTTCACACACAAGCATGTGAAATCTTCTCTTATGTCTCTGATTTTAGGAACTGAGAACCATATGGTATCTTGGCTTGGTTTTGCATTTCTTAGATCTTCTTAATTGTTCCTGCATAGCAATTAGGCTTGTGCATAAATTTGAGAAAATAATGCATTCATTTGTTCTTAGTGTATAAAACATACTGAGAATTCATTTCAGCTTTTAGGGTAACCCTGAAAAGCATTCTGAATAGGACAATTTGGGCTACAGTTACTATATAGTTAATTTTACCCTTTAAAGTTTTCTTTGCTTTTTTTTCTTTTGTTATGAAATAGCAAGACACAGGATGTCCAAATAATCCAGTGAAAGGGGCTAAATTATGTCTTTGTGCACTGATCCAGCAAAGCACTCAGCATTGTGCTTATGTCCCATTGAAGTCAATGGGACCACTCATGGTTTTAAAGAAGTATGTGCATTTAAGTGTTTTACTGAATAGGCATGAGATTATTCTCCAAGTCAAGGATGCACTTAAGTGCTTGGCAGAATTGAGTTAGTTAATATCTATGAATTAGCACAAGAAAAAGTGAACCCTGTAATATGCTTGTTCAGAAGGTCCTTTTTCTGTGTTCTGGCTGAATTTGACCAGCATTGTGAGAATGTCATTATGCAATAAGTCAGTGAACTCTTCTGTGATAGGTCTTTCAATAGAATTTTAAAAAAAAGGGATGACTTTAGAACTCTTTCTCATTCAGACATGGTTTCCATCAACTTCTCTTTTCCATCTTTGTCTGTTTTATTAACTTTCAAAATTTATTTTGCATTTCCAGCTGCTGCTTCTTTAACTGTCTGTTTCTAGACGTTTATCTTTTCTCTAGGTTGAGAGGTGAGCTGTATTCCTTCCTTGCATTTCTCTCCCGTTGGGATGCTGCCTTACCTGTTCCCTGTATTCCTCTGCCTTGAGATAGGTCTCTGGACTGCTTGCTCTGAACTGACAGTAGAGATTATTTCTGTCATCATTTCTCGTTTGCTGTTGATATCGTTGCTCACCAATTTTCTGTTTCTATTTACTTGTTGAACTGCTGTATATATTTGAATTGTTGAAGTCAAAATGTGGACTACAGATCTGTGTTGCTTAGATGTGAGACAACATGTAAAGAAATGGCAATTTGTCTTCCTACCAAACTTCTAGGCATGGTGTAGTCATGTCTTCTTTCTGTCATCCCAACCAGGAGGCAGAGTACAAGTGGATTGCACCCTGCTAAGAAAGGTAATTATTTAATTCAATTTCCAGGACTGAAGTAAAACACCTGCCTTTGTAAAAATGCCTTCAGAAATGTCCCCAATCTTTCAGAAAAATCAGACAAGCTTTGAGGGTTACATTTGATGATATAGGGGAGCAAATAATACCAAGTCAGACACAAGTGATGCAGTCTGATTCAAGACCCTTGAAAGCTTTACAGCTTTGTTTTGGTTAGCAATGACAAAGCACACCAGAGACAGATGGCAGCAAAAAATAAAAATGTTACCTCATAAGATTGTTGCCTTCTCAGGTCAGTTTTGGGGATAGGTGCACAAAACTGATGAAAATGGTGTTGGAGGGAGGTTCAAGTAACAGATAATCACCTCAGTTTTGAGGCAGAAGGGTAAGGAATAAACTTTAGAACAAAAGGCAGTTATAAAAGAATGTCAATCTAATATCTCAACAGAAAGAACATTTTTTCACCCCTTTTGGGCCTGTGTGTACAATTTCTCATTTTTCAAGCAATCCAAATGAAACATAGTTTGTTCATAGCAGCAAACATACAGTTTTGCTTTTCTGGAAACACTCTAACCAGTATTTATACAGTGCTGACTATTAGAATTATCTTGAGTTTGTAAGGTATTACGTTGATGTGAATAATTTTAATGAAGATTTATGGGAAAAAATAGTAGAAGATTGAAAAAACTATTTTGCTTACTTTGTAATTAAAAAATTCCATCAACGTAATATTAGGTCTTATCCAAAGGTCTTTATTTGCCAGTTTCTAAAATAAGAATTCATAGAATATCATAGAATTTCAACCCAAAGGGTTGAAAGGGACCTAAAAGATCATCTAGTTCCAACCCCTCTGCCATGGACAGGGATACCTTCCACTAGACCAGATTGCTCCAAGCCTCATCCAGCCTGGCCTTGAACACTTCCAGGGATGGGGCATCCACAGCTTCTCTGGGCAACCTGTTCCAGTTTCTCACCACCCTCGTTATAAAGAATTTCTTTCCTGTAGTTAAGAATTCTAAATTCTAAAGATGAAGTTAAAATACCTGTGGTATTGCAATTCTGTGATCGACGTTAGTTGTGTTCTGTGTTGATCTTGGGTTTGAATTCTAACATTAACAGAAGTTGGTGTGGTGTTGTGACTACAAGTTGTGAATTTCTAGAGAACTGCGTTCCTAAACAAATGAAATCAGGTGTTTATTTTTCTAAAATTCCTATGAACTTCCATGATACTTTTTTCTGTTTAGGCAGCTCAGAGTTTGCAAGCTGGTTTCTTTTACTACTTTCTGTGCTTGTTTTGTGGGCATCAGTTTTATGCTTATACTTTCTTAACCTTCAGTTTTTAAAATAAAATGCAGGTCTTTGCCATGTGTGTGAGAACTTGGTAGATGTGGTTATGGGCATTACTCTTGTGGCACTTGATTTTACTAAAGTGTGCCACAAAAATGTGAGCCACTGTGTTTTATTATTTGATTAACAACTTGCAGTTAGAATTTGAATATACAAATGTCTTGAATTGTCTTGAGTGTTATTCTCTTTCATTGTTTTTATTAGCAAGAAGACAGATGAAAATGAGTTTGATAAATCTAATCTAGAATAATTGTATTTTCAATATAGCAAAAGGGGTCTTGCTTGACTCATTGTTAAAGTTCATGAAAGTCTTAGGTAGAACGTGAGAATTATCATGACTTATTTCTAAATGTAGTGTGATTGATTTCTAAAAATGTACTCTTACAAGTAGTATCCAGAGGGGTACATTAACATCTAAAGAAATTAAAGCAGTCAGTTTGCAATTAAAATAATAAAATTACACCATATTGAGGATGGTAATTATGAATGTGTTTGATACTCAGCCCCACAAGACATGCATCATGTGTGGCAAAAACTGCAGGGAACAGGAATCATGTGGATTCATTAGAGTTTGGTAAGCTGAGAACACTTTGCCTGGAATGTCTCAGTCAATCTGAATCCTCAGTTTGAGGATTATCAGTTCATTTTGCATCTTCAGACTTTTTTGAAGGCACGAGTTGGGAGCTGTTGTTCTTTTCTGTTGTGCTTAGAGGAATTTGGAAAAGAGCATTCTTGCTCCTGTTGCTGTTATTTGTTCTTTTTGACGGTAATACCTTCAATGGCTGCAACAGTGATGTACTACAATTATCTTTTTGTTAATCAGAGACCAATCTGTAAATTAGACTGTCTGATGTTAGGCAAAGCTTTCGCAGTTTGCTTTCAAGAATACTCTGAGCCACAGTCAGTTGTTTTATTTTTAAAATCCTTTCACTTATCTGGATTCCCTAAAAGAGTTCTTAGTGCCCAGCCTGTGAGAGTGTAAGGTGGACTGGGAGTCTCTCTATCTCCGTATTCTCTTTCCAACAGCAGCTCTAAGGCACTCATGGGGAAGTACGAATGGAGCACAGATATATGGATCTTCAGAAATCCATGATTAATTTTTTAAGGTTTTGTAAGTTTTCACTATTATCCATTAAGGGATCCTGTACTTGGTCAACAGAAAAAAAGACAGAGAAAACTCTGCTACCATGCACCTAAACTGTGAGTGTGTGTGCTAGGAGTGATTGGATCATACACATCCAAGTATTGCTTTTGCAAGAGTTAAGAGTTACAGAAGGGGTGACTGAGACTTGTAAGGATGAAAGGCCAAATGGCTTAAATCAGCATGATGCACTTCATTGGAGCCCGTTGAATTTACAACTGATGAGGATTTGGTCCTTCCTAATGCAGTTAGGGTCACGCCTTGAACTGGTGACAGAGGTAATAAATGACCCCAGCGCTTGTTGGTTGCCATACACACAGCAGAAGCAGACAGCACTGAGACTGAGAAGCAGGCAGACTGGGAAATGTGCAAGAAGCTTTAGCATAAAAATAAATTACTGATGACACTGAAGTTGTGATTCAGGAAGATAAGAGGAATAGACACAGGAGAGCAGTGAACAAAGACTCGCAGTTCTGCTGGGACTGCACAGTGCTGAGACAGTGATGAGATGGTTGCTTGGGGTTGGCAGGAGGTACACAGATTTTAGATGGAACACAGTAAAGTGGAACTTGAATTGACTACTAACTGTGCAAATCAGACGGATGATGCTTCAGGGACCTTTATGATGTCTTGTGAACCAGCAGAATATTTTTAGGAAATTTTGGCATTCTTTTTTTGTAGGGGCACTTTGAATGCCTGTAGGAGTTGTAGCTAATATTGATGCTTTGCTTCACTCTACTGACAAATTTTATGCAGTGAACAGTGCACCATGGGTACAGAACTAGGGCTGTGTTATTCCAGGTATTTTCCCCATGAGAATACCAACTGTCTTGTGCCGCAGTGATATGTTCCACTTGAATTCCAGAGCAAATGGCTGGCAAGGAGTCTCTCCCTCTCTTTATGTCCTGGGCTGAGGCAAGTGCTACATTTGCTGTTTTTCAATGTGCACATAAGTTAGTGCTCTAGTGGGCATCTTACACCTATTTTTCACGCGTGAAAGAAGAAGATCTGATTCTTTCTAGGTTGCTTTTCCCTTTTGGTTAACAGAAAATATGGCCAGAAGTCAAATCACTGTCTATACATAAACATATTCTGTATTTATGATTAAATACTACTATTTAATGTCCAAACATAATTGTTTTCCTCAAAGCCTTATTAGAACATAATTTCCTGCTCTCTCTAAGCATCATAAAAAGACTTACATGGGCATCAAGAATGAGGGCAAGAGGAGAGAAGGATGTGAAGGGAGAAAGATGCTATATAATCCTGTCAAATCCTTCCTAGTCCCTAGACTGCTATCTCCATGTCCACCAAAGTTGTCTCAAAATTAGTCCATTTTTGTCCCATTATGGTATAATTTCCACATGCACTCAGGGACCTCTGTGAGTCCACTTCAGTTGTTAAAAGTGAATAATTTATAGCAGACAAACATGTTTGGGAATGGTAACTTGGCGAGTGGATGCCATGACATTTGAATCACAAAGCAAGCACGTATTCTTTGAAATTTGCACTTCCAGGTTGTTATTTATTCTTGTAACTATTTCTAATTAAACTGTAAGTATTGTGACTAGCAGATGTTATAAGAAATGCATTGTAGATTTCTCAAGAATTCAAGTAGGTGACAGAGGTGAGAGATATGGTTTCTATTCTATTAAAAAAACAGCACAGGACACCAAACCGAGTCACATGAATGTGACTGCTGCTTCACTGTATGGTCCTTACCCCATTTCTGGCCATTCTTGTGTCTCACTGAATGGGTGAAAGTTAGTTGTTTATCTTCTTCACATAATCAACTCTTTGCTAGTAGGTGATCCCAGCCCTTACTTAAGAGTAACTGGAGCAGAGTGTATGTAAAGATTACTGGTAAGATTGATTCACATTGGTCCTGTTATTTTCTATATTATACTGAAGGGCTCTGAGATAACCTTTGGTATGATACAACACATTTGAAGTAGGAGTGATTTAAATGGAAGTGAACTGTGATCTCTAGGTTTCTGGAGATCATTTTCCCTCGTTCTCTTCTAGAAAACATGCAGTTCACCTGGTGCAAGTGGGATGGATTTACATACCCAGTGATAATGAACAAAAGACTGAGTTGCATGTGCCCTATCTTGTGCTAGCACTTGCTTTCTGGCTAATTAAAAATCAAAAGAGAATATATTACCTCTAGCTGTCATCTTTGCATGTATGTTACACCTCTAATTTCATCCCAGCACTGGGAATAGCAGTTATGGGAATATGAAATCGTGGTCTTCAGCTGGTACAAGACCAGTCAAAATGGGAGATGGAGTTTTGATGTATGTGCGTGGCTTCAAACTTTGCAAATTTATCTGCTTACTTCCTCTCTTGTGTCCTGAAAGCACAGGAGTGTTTGAAATAAAGATGGGCCTGGGCTGCAGAACACAGGAAACTGAAAGAAACCTCATATCTTGCCTTAGGATAGCTCAGCATTTGGATTCTTTTTGTTTTTCCCAGATATATAAAAGCTGTTCCCAAATATGTCAAAGCTATTGTACCCAAGCGGTTTTCAGTACAGAGGGGAAAAAAGTGTGGAGTTGTACTTGTGTGCATGTATAGACATACATAACTTTTAAAGGTCTCTATTAGGTGTTGTTTTTATTTATAAAGGCTGATTATAAAAGTTAAATTATAAGCAAGTGCGGACATGGTAGTAGCTTACAAATTTCACTCCAAGAATTGACTGTGGCTGCTGTTCCACAAATACACTCGAGCTCTGTATGGTGCTGCAAGGGTCACATGCACAGGGGAAGAGTGTTATTCACAAAAGCAAATGGAGCAGTTTTGTATTAGGAGGAGTTTCACTTGTTTCATTTGCAAAACCAAATTGCTTCACTATCACAATCCCACCTTTAGTGCCTTCTATTGCCTTCTATTCTTGCATTGGACTTTGTATTTTCAATAACATGCTATAAATTCAGTTCCATTGTCCTTGGTAACAGCTAAAGCTCTGAGTATTTATATGCAGGTCTTTATTTGTTTGCTTTTGTTTTAAAAGTAAACTGATATTTTAATGGCTTTTTTAGACTCTTACGTTCTCCTCACGTACAGGACTGTGGACATGTAGTGGCCTCTGGGGGCTATGCAGATAAAACCAAGTCACAATCATACTAGGGAGACAAATGATACTGGGATAAATTAGAACTATATGCAAGGCAATAATGCTTAAACACTGAGGCCAATACAATGCTGGAATCCAACTGATTGAAGCTTAATGATTTGGGTGGGAGCCACGGGCTGTGGTGTTACCTGGGGGGCTAAAGAACCTCTCCTTATGAGTGCATCAGCTGCACTAGGACTTCTGGTGAGTCACCAATTAAAAATATTTATTTTCAAGTGGTTTTGTGGGTATTTTCAGCATCCTGGGGTAAATTTAATTTCTGTGTGAGGCTGGAGCCAGCTAGTCTGTAGAGACCATGTCTGTGCCTCGTCTGTGCCTCCTGCTGTATGATAGTGGTTGAGTGAGGGTTGGAGCATATTTGCAGATTCTCGTGTTAGTCCTGTATGTGTTGCTTTATTATACAGTTCCTGATTCAAAGCAGTAAAGAAAATGTATCATCATCCTTAAACTATGAGAACAGTCTAAAAATCATACAGCTGTGGAGAGGAGAGGTAGGGAGCAGATGCATATTGATATTCTGCTCTGATTAAAGGTTGGGACCTTGTCATCTCCCAGTTAAAGCTTTGATACCTAATTCAGTTTTGCCTTTTGTGGGGAAGATACTATATGGTATTTCTAGGAGGTGCATCTTTAAGGAGAATATCTTTAGGGGAGCTTTATTTAAAAAATTGAAAGGTAGTAGCAAGTTGGTTTATTTATAAAGGTGGTGTTTGCGCTGACTGACACGTTGCAGTGTTGAGTAAGCTTATATTAACTGTTGCTATGTACATGTGATTAAGGTAATGGTAAAATAATTTCAATTCTTACATTTTGCCTCAAAGGCAGTGAGAAATGTAAAAGGCACTGACTTGCTTTTTCATACTCTCAGTCATTGAAAAAGTAGATCCGTGGCTCCATCTACTGGGGCCCAAAACCACCATCATGAGGAGCAGGTATTCATTGAATATGCTGCTCTCTGGCACACTTGTGAGAGGAACTGCTTGCAGAACTGAAATAAAAACTATCAGCTGGTGGATTGGTGGACTAGATTTCTCTGGAGACCTGGGTGTTTGTAATACTTTGAAAATTTTACTTTTGACACTTGTGGGTTTTCTCTGCAGTTACATTCCACTGTCTGAAAGTTGAGCAGTTCATTGCTTTTGACAAGATACTGTAATATTTGCAATACTGAGCCGCTTGTATAATTTTTGCTCTGCACATTCATGTTTTTTATACTCATGTAACTGCTGCAGGCAGGATAAAGGCCTAATATTGTGTAGCTGGATGGTTCCTCCTGTGGAGAAATAATACAAGTATGAGAAAACTTGACCTCTCAGTCTTTTCTGGCAATTTAATACATGACTTTGAGATATTTTTTAAACTAAATTGCATTTTCCAGCATCTTGGTGAAGACCAACATGAAAGAAAACTCTTTCCATTTGATTAACTTTTAGAATTGCTGATAAGAGGGAAAATGTTTTGTTCACACTTTGTCATTTACATAGTTTTGAGCACAGGAGCTCAGAAACTGTGAGCTGTAGCCAAGCTCTTGAGGAAGTGCGGATTTTGAAATAACCCACTATTACTCTGGCTGCAATTTTTTTCAAAGTAGTTTTCTTGTTTTCCTTCATTATATTGAGCTCTGTCATGTGTAATACCAGCTGCAAAAATATGCATCAAAAATCCATTCCATAAAACCCAAAATTTGAATGTCTGTCTTTTGCAGCACTGAGTAAACACTTTCAGTTTCAGGCAAAAGCTGGATATTAGAATTAGAAGGTATTACAAAGTAATGGTTCTGTATTTGACCAAGATTCAAACCTCCATACAGAATACTGTGACTATTTTCTTGAGTGTTCTCTTTATGTGATAATGATGCAAAATGTCTTTGGTCCTAAACAAGGGACTTGATCTGACAGCCTTAGAACCATAGAATATACTGAGTTGGAAGGGATCTATCATCGAGTCCAGCTCCTGGCCCTGCACAGGACAGAAGCCTTCCTAGGCTGTCACTTGTCCTTGGTCCTTCTTGTTTATTTCACTTCTTGTTAGTATTCTAAAGACAAAATAGTTTAAGTTGCACAGAGCTTTGATTAGTTCCTAGATTGACTGTGTGAAATCAGAATTGTTCTCCAATTTAAATTTGAAAGAGTTGACTGGAGTGGTGTAATACAATTGGAAAAGTGTCTTCTGCTGCTATTTTCACTTTCCTCTGTTGCAGATTTTAAGAATTATACCAGTAGGAAAAAGGATGATAGATATAGAAAATTAATAGTTTTGTAGAGAAGATGTACCCGGAGTGAATTTCAGTCTATAAGGCTTACTGCTATAAAGTTGTAAGCATAAATACTACATTAAATGTCAAGACTGAAAGGAAACACCTCCTGTTTTGCTCATAATAGGACACATGTATTTATAATTCCTCTACAATCAGTAACAAAAATTAATGAAAGTTTGGATTTCATTTGTTTCTGAGGGTACTAGTATCTTGAAATAATGTGTTATCTTTTCCTTTTGCAAGTAGAAAAGTTGTCACTTAAACTCAGTGCTAAACTTTGGCACTTTAACTCTGCAAAATGTGTGCATGTATACATAAAATAAAAGGTATATGTGAATAATATTAAAGGTATTGCTAAAGTATTCACAACACTCAAAGTATTTAAATTATATAGGCACATAAGAATCCCTGTATGCGTGTATATATATAGATGTGTATGTTTTAAGAAGTGACCTCTCAGAGCTATTGTAGACCTAGAAGGAACAGTATATTATACTTTGTTCATATTTTATGGGTGGGAATTTTTGCTGCTTAGACAGTAGGAGGAGTGTTGACAGTTTATTTGTGCTCTTCTTTCAAGAGGCAAGAAAGGAAGAATGACAAAATAAATGCCATTTTGTTATCTGTGGTTTGAGGCATTATGTATTCTATTAAAATTTTTTGCCACTTGGAAAGCTAAGGCTGTGTTTATTCACTGGTCAGTCATTAGGAATAATCTCTATTATTATTTAGTTGCAGCCTTTCTATTTCTAGTGCAAGCTACAGTATGTGCTTTTTTGGTCAGTTTTCTTCTTCACTCTGCTCTCAACTTGTAGAATTTCATAATTATAAAGGCAGGTTGACTTGTTCTCCAGTGAACTGAGAACTAAAGTGTGGGCAGGAGAGAGAATGACGGCAGCAAATGTTTTGTCTGACCATAAAATGTCTGTAGTGATTGAATGGATTTTAAAAATATTTTGCTCATGTGCTGCTGTTGTAAAGCTGCATTCTAAAGTCTTTTTGTCAGCAGTTATGATCTCTGCTTAAAATACAAGGAGGAACCTTTCAATCTCTAAAATCTGTGTGTGTGTGTATGTGTGTGCTTATTCATATATATCAGTATGCCTGCAAGTAGATGTCCACAAAACCAAAGAAACCCCAACATGATTAGGTCTTGGAGTGGTCAAAGAAGCAAGAGAGGTTTGTAGGAGGAGGGTGGAGAGGGCTGCATACAACATTCAAAAACCTATTTTCTGTAGGCTGAATTGTGGACATGTGACACCAGCCCTTGTGTGAGTTCGCAGGGCCTCGGCTTCTCTGCACTGTCACCTCTGCAGTTCTCTTACACAAACTGAAAAACTTCTGTGCATCAGTTGATTTGGTGGATGTAAATTATTCTGGTAACTTTGTGGTCCTGTATCTTGAGTTTTGCCCCAGTCAGACTGAATTTGAATTGGG
Source organism: Sakesphorus luctuosus (assembly GCA_013396695.1). Taxonomy (NCBI): domain Eukaryota; kingdom Metazoa; phylum Chordata; class Aves; order Passeriformes; family Thamnophilidae; genus Sakesphorus; species Sakesphorus luctuosus. Next base: position 73,772 of record VWZD01000217.1, read on the forward strand.
GTTTCAATCACAGAATCTGGGTGTTGTCCAGGTTGGGTTTTGCTTGTTGTAAGAGATCACCAATGACTTCTAGCAATTAGTGACTATTCCCAAGCTGTTTCTCTCATCTTAAAGTACAAAATTGCTTATTGATTCCTGGTGCTTGTGAATAGTGTGGCTTCTTGGCACACTTCAGACTATAGTTGTGTTAGTGCTCTAAAAAAAAAATGTTATTGACACTATGTACAGTCGGATGTCTCCTCAGAAATGGTCTCTGAACTTGCTCTACATCCTTTCTTTTACAGTTATACATGTAGTTTTAATCCTACTTAAATATTCTGTTTCCATTTTTATATGTGTGTGTGTGTATATATATACACATTACATAAATTTTTATATATAGTTTCTAGTAGCCATGTAACACAAATTGCTCACCAGATGAATTACTTTGGTTTTGCACTTGACATGCAAACATTGTTTAGATAAATGACTTGGTCTTTATTTCTATGTGCTGAACACCAGCAGCTCATGAAGTTACCTTCAGTCATTATACCTACAGCCTCTCTTGTTCTTTTGATCATATATTACACGTTTCTATTGCTGCCTCTGGGGTCCTGTCTTTCACAGTGGTGGTTTATTATAATGTGAACAAAAAGGAGATAGAACTTGTACATATTTAATAGTGATTAATGTTCTTCTAGTGCATCTATGGTGCTGATCAAAATACGTTTTTTATTGCTCAGATATTTATTAAAAAATGCCAAGTGTCTGTGTATGAAACACTTCACTAATTTAAAAAAAAAACCCTGAAAAATTAATAAATTATAAGCAAATAGACTATGAGAGGATTTTAGAGAAATGTTCAAACACAATATTAAAGTTCAAACCTAGAAACATGATCCCATATTTTGACAATAAATTACTAGATCTTCCAGTTCCTTAGGAAGACTTTTTGATGTTGCATATTTTGGCTGGACTGCAATATTGCCATTTTCTCTGCTGCAAAGTGATGGATACAGCCTTTAGCAGCTTAAAAAAGGCAACTAAAATCCAACTGGAAGTTCAGTGAAGGTTGGAAAATTTAAATACCCTTTTTTCTAGCAAAAATCTGAATATTTAGAAACAGAAAATAATGGTTTGTTCTACTCAGATAGTGAAAAATCAAATATCTTTTAAGAGAGCTTACAGTTTAGAAGATGACTTGTTCTAAGAACTTAAAAAAAACAAGGACATTTGGGTGATATACTTGTGTATCTTTTGGCATTTAGATTTTATGCTATTACCCACTGTGATCTGTGTTGTACAGTGTTGTATATAAAACTGTATCTTTCATCTGTAGAATGTTTTGAGCCATACCTTTCCTCAGTTGCTGAATTTTCAGTGCTACTTATTGAACATCACTGGGAAATTCAAGAAGTCTTCAGTAATGCATATGCAGTAACTTGCAGCTATACATAAAATTGATGTTGACATCTCATTTATTTAGGCTGACTTAAGAGTCTGTTCAAGTGGGCTTGAGGCTGAATAATAATAATGCATCTTTTTTTTTTTCCCTCTCCTTTTTTTTTTCCCTCCCCTCATCCCAGTTTAGTTTATTGGCTGTGAAGAACCACGGACACTTTGTGCCCTGATGGGGGACTCAGGATCCAGACGATCGACTCTGGTATCTCGGTTGCCAATATTCAGGCGAAGTGTTAGCCGGAGACACGACTCCCTTCCTTCCTCTCCTTCTTCTGCTAATGCCATTGGTGTCCACACCTCCTCCCCATCCAGCACCAACTCCAGCTCAGGGAGCACAGGAAAGCGCCGGAGTATTTTCCGCACTCCTTCCATTAGCTTCCACAACAAGAAAGGGAATGAGCAGAAGCATGACTCAGCTAGTCAAAATGTTAACATCTCAAATGGTGCCCAGTCCTCTCTCAGTGCATTTCAAAAACTCAGCTTAGAGGAGCACATAAAAAGCAGAGGAAGACACTCAGTTGGCTTTGGCAGCTCACGTAGCAAGAAGATAACAAGGTCTTTGACAGATGATTTTGAAAAGGGAAAGGAGCCCTCAGCTAATAAAAATGTCTTCATAAATTGCATAAGCTCTGGGAAGAATGAGGGTGATGATTCAGGCTTTGCAGAGGAGCAGAGCCGATATTCTGTCAAACAGTCCACACGAAAACTTCTCACTAAATCTTTTTCATCACACTACAAGTTTTCCAAGCCTGTTCAAGAGAGTCAGTCAGTTTCTTCTGTGCAGCAGCCCAGGTGCTTGCTGGAAGTTAAATCCTATGTGGAAAGCGAACCTGTGATTGCCAAGTCCTCTCCCCCGTGCTCAGCTGAGACAACAGAGTGCATGGGAAGCTCCTTGCAGTCCCCGCTGCTCTCAGCTGACCTCACGGCTGCCCAGACCCCCTCTGACTTCATCGCTCTGACGGAGGATTCTGTCTCAGAGGTTGATGCTCTGCCCAGCAATGGGCCTGGGGTGCTGCTCACAGAGGATTATAGCCACGATGTCTCTACCTCTCACATCTTCTTTAATCCTGATGCTGCTCCTGCGAGGGAAACAGATCTTGTGGAAAGTACTGGCCATTCTGCTGGTGTATCTCCTGCAAGTCACGCAAGTTCATGTAGTGTTGGATCTAATACCTTAATCAAAACCTCAGCTGCTAATCAAGCAAAAGCACTGCTGCAAGCCAATGGACTACATGTTAATGATGCCAGGCACATAGAAAAAATTAAGGTGGACAATGCACATTTAGAAACCTTTGCGTTACAGTGTAGTGAAGAACCAGTGATAGTCTCTCCAAAGGCACGAGGGTTGAGTGCAGGCAGAGACGAAAGAACGCCATCCAAGCACATGAGAGACACAATTCCTGTAACGGAGCCGAAGAGTGTTCCATGTTCTGAACCTCAGTCCTTTAAAACACAACAGGGTTATGAAACAAACAGTCCTAAAGGTATGTCTTGTGGTCTTTTCATTTTTGAGCTTGGTGGGGTTTTTTTGGCCTCAGTTTTTATGTAAGGATTGTTTGATCATAAAGTGTTTTTGTAGAGTTGCAGATGCTACTTAGGAAGTTCAAAAGTTACAAATTGTGTCCTCCTCCCAAAATTGTAGGAATGAAACAAAATGTCTATTGTTTTTTGAATTGCTGTATTACATTTCACACACACACCCGTGAGGACTGTTCATGGCTATGCTTGCCTGTGGTAGAAAATGAATTAAGAAAGAGAGTATGGATTCTTGGCTCTTGTTGAAGGCTGAAGCTGTGATTTTTTTGAGATATGCCTATTTTGGACTTGAGCCTTGGAAGTTTCATAATTAGAGATGGAAACATCACCAGGGAAATAAACCTTCTTGCAGTCTAATATTGAAAAATAACTCAGTTTACCTTATATTGATCTAGGATTCGAAATTACCAAAATCTTGTTTTTTCTGTATTCAACTGATGTTATAGAGTAGCTTAGGGTGGATGTTTCTTTGGCAGAGCATGAGAGATCCTATTTCTGCTTCCATCTGAAATAAGTGTCCAAATTCTCATTATGTAGTCTGTGAAACTGAAAGAGCTAATTGCCATCTAAATTTCACACTGGGTTTTTAGTTTATGAAAAGGAATTTGGAAACACATAGCAATATTAAGTGGGAAGAATGTGCCTAGAAATCGTAGTCTATAGAGATGCAGATAAATAAGGCACCAGGCCCTTCAGTGAAGGACACCTGTCAGAAAACATTTCTCTCTGACAGTTTATTCTCTCAAATCAACTTAATGACTGGTGCTTTCTTGCATAATCCTGAGGCTGTATCTGGTGGCCAGAATTTGTGAGAGTTAAAGATGGCATTTACAGTGTTTGTATTATAACATGAATGACTCTGAGTAAACTCATGAATTCACATCTGTCTTTTTGCTTGGACATTTGTCTAGGCATGTAAATTACAAGCAATCAAAAGAAATTTTTATTGTTTGAATTATTAGTCTCTGCAAGGCTTGGGAGGATATCTTGCACATAAAGGGCAATATGAAGTCAAATTAATCCATTAAATTAGCTTTCACCAGAAGACACTTGTTTCCCTGAGAACCTTAGGCCCTTTGGAGAAAAAGTATTTCCATTTATGGATATTACTGGTCCTGAGCAGTCAGGTTTGTCTTCTGTGCCACATTGTCTCATCTGTGAACAAGCGTGTAATTTTGAATCTGCCTTACTGGAATGTACTGCAGAACAGCAAGTGAGCAGCTCAGAGGGATATTTAGAAATACCCAGTGCATTTCAAACTCATGTGTTGGCAATTGTATATGTAATCTGTATTTCTGGAAGGCAGCTAAGTGGACTTGAAATTGTGATGGAGGGTTTTGTGTAAATTGGATTTGTGTTCACAGAAACACTAGCGATATTAGTGCACTATATAAAAGTTAATGATTAATTGTTATGGTTTTATAGTGCTGATCAAAATACAATTCTTTTTCATTTGTGTGCTGAAGAATGTATTTCAAATTAGAAACTGCCCAAGGATACAAAGATACCATTGAAAAAAAAGATATGAAATCCTACTATATGAAATTAAGCAAATACACAAAAGCTCATTAAGATATTGTAGTTTTATCTGTTGCAAACAGACTGATTTGGACATTGCATTTTCTAAAACGGTATTTAAACCCAGATGTGAATACAAAATATTTCTGTCTGTTTTCTCGAATAATAGTTATATTCTCTTCTGTATGTGGTCTCATTGCTGATATCATTATAGATAGCATTATGAATGTGACAATAAAGAATGAGCAGGTTTGATGTGCCATATATTAGTATATGTTTATATATTCTTATGGGATATGGATTTTTTTGAGAACCTCTGGAAAAAATATCTCTTCCAAAATGCAAAAGAAGGTAAGATTTTTTTGTGTGACATTTATTTTACTTTCTGTCTTTCCACATCTCTAAATTTACTCTAACACCTCAAAATGTATTTTTTCTCCTCTTTTCTGAAGTGTTACTGTTTAACTGGAGTTGGGGACTGGGATTCAGCCCACTGGCCACAGGTTCAGTTTGGAGGGGGCAGATGCAGAGTTGAACTGGGGAAGCTGAACAGAAACAGAAACCAGTGTGCAACCCTGTCCTTTTTGGGGATAACAGAGTTTTGACCTGGCCCAACAAAGCGTGGACTTGCCTTGGGAAGCAGGGTTGGGTTTTGGCACCAGTGAACCAATGATAGTTTCTGTGGTGAATTTTACTGGACAGCAGTTTGGAAGAGTCCTATAATGAGGGGAGAAAGAAAAGGATAGAGCAAAGGTCCTTGTGGATTCTGTGAAGAGCCATGGTCTGGGCTGTAGTGCACTGAGAGTGCAGTTCATTGGTGTTGAACAGTGAACTGGTAGTCCAGGTGACACTTTTGTCTATGTAGGTGATGTTTGCTTTCTACAGAACATCTCTCAGGGGATTCCCTTTCAATGTGAGCCTTTCAAGCAAAACATTGGGCTGATTAAGAAAATACTTGTAGAGAGTAATTCCCTGCGATGATTGGTGATTGCTTCTCTGTTTGTAGTTGATCTTGCCAGTAGCTTCAGTCCATGCCGAGAAGGCAGATTTGTTGAGAAGCGATTGAGATCCTCGTCAGAAGGTACTGCTGGAGGCAGCCGACTGATCATAAAACCAAAGGATGGAAATACGGAAGAGCTGAACAGCCTGCGGAAGCAGAGGGCAAGCTCATCCTCTTCAAAAATGAACAGCATGGTGAGTTGTATTCCCATATACCTATGTTTATGTTTTTCTGTGAGCTGTGTAACTAACTGTAGTGAGAAGCAGTGACTTGGCAAGTAACTAACAGTAATAAAGATCAAGGGAGCTGTCTTGGGCTTCCAAAATGTGATCTAGGCTCAACTACAGCTATTAAAAGTATTTTTTGCAGGGTATGGCATTGTCAAAAAGTTTGAATACTTTCTGTGAAGAGTTTCTTGTTGTCATGTGTTGCTAATTTACCTGGGAGAAAAATACTGTGAGAGGGAAATTCAGTAGGGCTACTCTGTGGCAGCATTTTATTGTTACTGTGGCAGTTAATTCATGTACTTGTCTGGTATGAGTGAGATGAGATTCAGGTCAGGAATTGGACAGAGAGAAAGTTACCTGTTAGAAGACTCATTCGAGAGGTCTGAGTGGCCCCTTTCGAAACTGGTGACAAATCTGAGTGCTTTCAGTGGTAAAGAGGAGAAAGGATTCCTTCTGAGAACGTTTAGAGGGTCCAGAGAACTGGAAAAGCTAAGACAGATCAGATTAAGTGCAGGAGAGTACTTTTGAAACCTCTTGTGAAACAGGAGTAGAAGGGACAAGACTGACAAGTGCTTTCCCATAGCAAATGAGAATAAATATTTTAAAATGAGTGTAATTTATATTTATACATGTGCTCTCCAGTGAAAGAAATAACGAATATGGCGAGACTGAACATTTACAGCAATGGAATTTACTCTTTATCTTAAGGGAATCACTAAAATAAGCTTTACGGTCATTATTAATTTGAAATATTTTATTCACCTTGCTAACTGAAAAAAAGGAGGATTCAGTTTGTACTTGTATTCAAAACCAGCTTTTCATAAAAAGCAAAAAAGTCCAAGTTTCTTACCCCTACCTACATTTCCTGAACAGTTACATAAATAAAGAGGCTTTTCCCTTCCAGCTTTACATAGTAGCTCTTATGTTACAATGATGCAGGACCAAACATCTCTGAGACACACTGATTTGACGACAACATCCTTTGTAAGAGAGAATTGTAACAGGTTTTTAGAGATGAGAACTGGATTGGTGCAAACTGATTTTAGATTTGCAGTTATGTACTCTTTTGATGTGTTTTTGCAGGCCAGTACAAAAAGTAAATGATTCACCAGTGCTTAAGGGAACTTTTGTAATACTTTGTCTGACACTACATGTAAAATCTTCTCTTTTACCCGAGAAGCCAAGGGAGACTAACATTGCCTTCCTCTGTTCATGATTGATCATTTAATAAAACCAGATCCTGAGAGAGGCTCTGATTTAGTGTGAAATCCCCTTACAGAAATTGTGACAGGAAATTGGGATTTCGGGGTTTCTCAAGAGGATGTGAAACCTGTCTGTTGTATTCATAAATCTCACCCATGTGTCTGAACGTATCATCTAAATTTTTCTTTGTGTCTGGACTCAGGAATGCTTCTGAGGATGGCAAGAGAAAATTGTAGAAGTACCTAAGTATGTTCTATGAGTGTACAGCCGATGCACAACAGATTTCACTGTGTGCCAGTGTCCTGAAGCAATGGTTGCTGAAACACTCAACTAAAATGGAGTTACTTTATCTTTTACAGAAAAACTTGCCTGTACAAGGGTAGCCTGGGCAGATTGCATTACCAAGAGTTCAGTGATAGGATTATTCTCCTCTTAGCAGTATCAGATTGTGCAACCCAAACCTGAAACCAGCCCCTGCACACCTCTCCCTCCCTACAAACAACCAGAAGGCAAAAGAATAAACAGAGTTCTCTGAAACTAAAAGAAGAAAAAAATAAAGAAATAGAGTGTTCATACTAATACATATTTAAACAGTAAAAAGGCCTCTTCAAAATGCTTGTCACAAGCAATTCATGTTTAACACCACAGTAAAAGATTACTACCAGTGAATGATCCTAATGATGAATAAATACTAGGTAAAGAAATGGCATTATTACACAAGGTAGTATTAAAAACCTTAACCTATCTTTCTTGTGTGCCTGGAAAAACGTAAGCCACTCTTCTGTGGATATCTGTATTCATTCTGTTCAGTTTTGGAAGAAATTGAACCGCAGGCCCTTAAGGGGTGTCAGGTCCCCCATGCCAAGGGCAGTGTTGCTGTGCAGCTTTGCTCCGTGGCACCGAACGGGTGGTTGGAGCTGCTGATGTTGGGTTTCTGCCATCAACCAGATGTCACGTTAGGCTGAAGAAGCCTGGTGGTATGGGAGATACCATTCCGCTGCAAACTGAAGACAGTCCTCCAAGATGCTGTTGATGTTGGCATGCAGGGTGGGCTGCTTCTGTTGAGGGGCTGATGGGAGTGAGGAGGCAGAAGAGCTGAGGGGGTGCGAGATTTTCATAGGACAGGGACAAGAAATGAACAAACTTAGCATCTGCTCAGCATAGTATTCTTGCACAATTTTCAGTTCTTGTTTTGAAGGTGATAGGTAAAAGCTTGGGTAGACTGATCTCCTGTATACTGGGAATATGTATCAAACCTACAAAGATGATCATTGCTTCCCCCGAGAGTGGCATTAATCTTTCAAAATAACTCTGCGAACGTGGCAATTTCATAGTAATGTAAGTAATGATGTCAGAGACGCTTGGGACGAACTGCTTGGATTACTAATTGTGTGTTTGCAAACCCGTCGTTCTTGCAGTGACCAATTTCTGCCACAAGAGGGGACCATTTACCCAAAAATGGTTTGTCACTGGCGTATCACGCTTACCCAAAGGGAGGTGACAGCAGTTCAGGGCTCCTGTTGGAACGCTTCCATGTTGTTACTCTGTGCAGCATAATACACCCTTTTCAAATGAAAATTTTTGATAGTTCTGCAATTTAAAAAGATGGATATTGCTGTAGAAACTCTGGTCATTCAGATGTTCAGTTATGAACTCATCAGTTATAACTTTAAATATTTAGGCATAACATACAGCTGTGTTAACTGTATTTCAGAAGGTTGGTCAGAGGCCAACCTTCAGTTTCTCTTACTTGAGTCTTCTTGAAACGTTGCCTAGTTTTTGTTTCTTAGATTGAGCTACAACTTTTAACCTTTGCAGGTAAAAAATTTTATGCTTGCCCTCAATGCTGCATCATCCACTTCTTTTGCCTCGAGCAAGGCAGCTTTACCTACTTGTGTCAGCAGAATTAGAGAGCACTTACTTTTCCAAATTGTTTTTTTGACTGTGCCGTTTCTTTCTTTACGTCTTTCCTGTATATTAGATAAAATTGCGTATTGCCAAGGACTTAAAGACCTAAGGACATCTCAGCTCTTTGCCCTCAACTTTAACAGTGATGCAAGTCTTCATTGCCCTGTTGTGAAGATGTCAAACAGTTCCATTCATATTTTCTCCCACACTGTTTATCATGCATGAGAGTAACTGCAGTTACCACAAAACTTGCTTCATTTCCTGTCTCAATTTTCATTTTTCTTTTTTGCCTTCCCTAAAAATAAATTGTTAAGATGCATGCTGATACTGTTTTACCGAGGTTTTCACTGAGCTTTTTTTGCTTACCTCTCCAATGCTGAGAAATAGCCAAAATCCCCTTTTCCTCATGCTTGTACTATGCTTGTAATGTGGGGATGCTCCAAGTATCCAACATTTCAGTAAGTGTGCTTACAATACCAACTAAGAATAGTGTATACAAAAACCAATGTGGGAATAAGGGGTAATATTTTATGGGCAGGAATTCATTTGGATAATAAAAGGAGTTGAATATGGCAGTTAGGCAATAAATTTGAAAAATTAAGAATTGACTAATAATTTATAGAGAGAGCGATCTGAAACTTAGGGAAGATAGAACAAAGGTAAATGATTGACACAGAAATAGTGAGATGCATGTAAAAGAGATATTAACTGCAAGTATTTGAGACTTTAGTGTATCTCTGAAGGGAGCAGACACTTAAAACATAGGTCATTAATGAAAATATGTTACATCCAGAATGTCTGTGGTATTTATCTAATTAACAGCTGGTGCCTAAATTGTAGTTGGGGTCCTGGATATTTGTGTGTAACTCGACCTTGATTTTGTTACCTAAGTGATTTGGGGCAACTTAGCAGTTAATAGCCAGGTTTCTATTATCCTTTAGAAATGGTATTTGCAATGATGTATTTACAATCCACTGTTTTAAAATCCGTCCTTATGTTTGATACTGTACGTTACGGTAGCTGCATCCAACTCTGCAACTCATGAGAGTGTGTTCGTTGCTACTCACAGATGACTCTACTTCTAATGTTATCTGAGTAATCTTTATTGTCAAGTACCAGTTTTAACATAGTTGCTACATCATGACAGCAATAACAGGATCCTGTGCCCCTGTGGACTTCAGTGAATGTGCATGAATGAGGGCTAAAATATTTTTTGTGTTCCTCTTCTTTCTGCTGAATAGTATGATATTCTGCTGGTGTCTGGTGCAGCACTGAGAGAGACTCAGACTAGGTTGGCTGCTAGTCTAGGGAGGATTGAAGTGATTTTCGTATTCGTTTCAGGTTACTTTAACATTATTTTCTTCTGCACTTTTCTACTTGAATATGGACTTGACCTTCTACTTCATACCCTCTGACAGTCTACACTGAGAATTGGAAGCTGAGATTTTTATGCAATTTGTGGCTAATACATGAGGTGGAAGATGCTGTTGAGAATACTTGAGTTGAATGAGTTTCAGTGGGTGACCGATCGATAGATTTGGAAGTGGAGTTGAAGGTGGCTGATTTTGTGCCCTGTAAATGTGACCTGTAGAGGCTTGAGAAAACCTTATGGGGTATACTCTGCACTGGGCACACAATGATGATGAATGTCTTAACAACCTGCCCTGGAAAGGCAATAAATGAAAGGTTATAAGGAGGATTTGAGTGCTTAAGGTTTCAGCTGAGGTTGAAAAAAACTCTCAAGCAAAACAGTTTTTTTGAGATATTCTGAATCTGTTACCAAAATATAAACTAAGGAAGCCAAATGCACACACTCCTTTAATGTCTTCTGTGCAAGAAAAAAACCTTCTTTAAAACTGGCAAGCTTATGTCTTCTATGAATAACTGCAACATGCTGTTAATGTGCTCTACATGTATTGTCTTTGGTATTTTTCATAGTTACAATAGATGTTCCATTTTTTTCTGTCACTGAATTATGGGATTTCTGCTTAATTCAAATGCTTCTCTGCTATGCTGGGCTCGTTGAGGGAGAATATTTAGGAACATCAATTCTTATTGAACTGTTCAAGCAAACCCTGTAAGGCAGTGGTTCACCCTTCATGTGAAGTGGACTTGACAGCATTCATTTATAACTAGCTTTGTACTAATGTAACAAAATTTCACCTCTTGCAATGAATTTGGCATTTTGCTCCTTTGTGGGAAGAAACTGTGGAAGCCACTTAAAGCAAGAACTGTCAGGATGACTTTTTTGGTGTAAGGCTGAACAGTGCTGTCTAAATAGGAATAAAGTGCTGACTGCAGGTAAGTAGTAAATTGAGCCTTATAGTCTTAATTTAGCATTGAGAAAGTACCTTTCACATGCTAATAGCATAAAAAAAAGTGGAAATGGCAAATTGGGATTTCAGCATTTAGTCTGTGATTTTTAGGTCAAGTCAACTAGAAGATTTTTGGGTTAACCACCCTGTGGGAAATCAATGTCTGTAGCATAATATACATTTCCTAACAAAGTAAGGACTAGTGAAAATCAGATTGCAGTTGTGTCTAACTGAATTAGTTATTGAGATCAAGTAACTAACAGACATTAATTTAGATGTGACTTAATGGTTATGCTATAATGTTTTGTGCACTTCTTTAAGGATGTAATCATTATAACCCCAAAAAGGGTAAACTGTTAATCTAACCGTGGTTTTATAATTTCAATTGAATTGAGTTACATTAATACTCATAGAAGTTACAGTGAGTTACTAGCAATTTTAAATCCCAGAGTAAACATGGTAGTAGCTGGATGTGTTTGCTAGTTAGTGAAAATAGAGCAGAATTACACAGAATCACAGAATGTGCTGAGATGGAAGGAACCCACAAGGATCATTGAGTTCAACCCTTAGCCCTGCACAGGACCATCGAGAGTCACACCATGTGCCTGAGAATATCATCCAAATGCCTCTTGAACTCTGTCAACCTTGGTGCTGTGACCGCTTCCCTTGGAGCCTGTTCCAGTGCCCAACCACCCTCTGGGTGAGGAACCTTTCTCTAATACCCAACCTAAACCTCTTGGAACACAACTTCAGGCCATTCCCTTGGGTTCTGTCACTGGTCATCACAGAGAAGAGATCAGTGCCTGCTCCTCCTCCTCCCCTCATGAGGAAGTTGTAACTGCAATGAAGTCTCCCCTCAGTCTCCTCCAAGCTGAACAGACCAAGTACCCTCAGCAGCTCCTCATATGGCTTCCCCTCGAGGCCCTTCACCATCTCTATAGCCACTAGACACTCTCTAATAGCTTTGTATCTTTCCTATGCTGCAGTGCCCAAAACTGCCTCATTCAACAGTGAGGCCTTTTAGTTCTGTTGTGGGTTAACTTCAGGGAGCAGCTTGTCACGACTCAAACACTGACTTACTTTGCCTGGCAGGATGGGGAGGAGAAGTGGAAGAGTAACAAGTGAGGAAGTTGCAATCTGAGATAAGGACGGTTTAGCAGGTAAAGCAAAAGCTACACGCACAAGCAACACACAGTAAGGAATTAATTCACTAGTTCCTATGGGTGTACAGATGTTTAGCTATCCACAGGAAAGCAGGACTCCATTGCACTTAATGGGTACTTGGGATGGTAAGTGCCATAAATCGCGATGTTCCCCCTTTCTTTTTCTTTCTCAGCTTTAATTCTGAAGCACATCATCATATGGTCGGCGATATCTCTTTGGTCAGGTGGGGTCAGCTGTCCCAGCTGTGTTCTCTTCCAGATTCTCTTACAACCTCAGCTTCACGGGTGGGGCATCTGAGGAGCAGAAAAGTCCTTGACAGCATGCAAGCACTAAAGCTAAACCATACCTGTGTTACTAACACTGTTTTGGTCACAAATCCAAAATTAGCAACCATACAAGCAAACTGCTAAGAAGAAACTTAACTCTGTCCCATCCTAAACCAGTACAAATTTGGTGTCTGATACTTTCTTCTGAAGTTTTAATATGGGAGTACTTAGGCTCCAAGTATTGTCTGAGCAAATTGACAGGGCATTGAACTTTTAAAGCTACAGATAGATGTCCTCTGTAATACACTGTGTTTATTCTTTTGTTTTCATATTTTTCTGAAAAATGTAGCTAATTATTGAGACTCAAAAATGCAAGTATAAAGCACACCAAATTAATGTACTTTTCCAACAAAACCCATGTTTTGCTACTCTGACTACATTCCCCAAACAGTTTTGCCAGTTAATGTAAGAGAAAGCTTGTTCTGAAGCTGCTCATCACTTTGAATTGGTATTATTTCTAAGGATCTTTTTTGTCATGTGAAGGGAAAGATTTCTTTCTGTACAGAAATACCTGGTAATGTGTTAAAACACACACTTAGGATTGTTTAAACAGCTAGCTATGTTTGTCAAGCAGAAGCACCTTGGTTGTTATTTTATTTTGACATTTACATTTCTTTCCTATTCATTATTTTATTTTCCACTAGCACAACATGTTCTGAGTACAGATGAGTACTATAGCAAAATTGCTATGTAGTGCTCTTAAAGAGTAACATTCAACTGGTTTTGTATGTGGGCTACTAAAATCTGTATGTCACTGCCTGTGGTGCCACCTCCAAAGAAACAACTCATTTGTGGTGAAGACCTTTACATTCTGTTCAGTGCCTGTCATACTGTGGAGCTGTGAGAAAGGTCAGGAATTTACCAAGGATTAAAAAGTCCTATGACAAATCCAATGAATAATCCCTACCTACTCTCACAATACAATAGTAGGAGAGAAACAAGCACTGATACTGGAAGGCACCTCTATGAATTCTGTTGTCCAGCACCTCTGCTCAAACCAGGGTCAGCTAGGATTTACCCAGGCATGCATGTAGTTGAATTCAGAGCATCTTCAAGGGTAGAGAACTTCAGAACCCCTCCTGTTTAGTCTTAGGATGTAAAATAAGGACAAAGCTTTTTCTTGGATTTCTTGTATTTCAGTTTTCACCTTCTCTTTTCCCTGGGTAGCACTAAGAGGAGTCTGGCTCCATTTTCATGACCTCCCTTGTATGTCGGATGCTCAAAGTCCTTTGATACTGGGAAGAGATGAGCATCTGAGATTGAAATGGTAGGATAGGGAGATGCAAGGAGTGCTGAACAGATCTCCTTTGACATCTCCATTGCACTCCCCACTGATTTCTTGTGCCTGTGGGCTCTGCCCAGTCGTGCTCTGCCTGCACACTTGCTGGGTTGGGCATAAATCGTGAACTAAAAGAACTGGGATCATCCTCATGCATACACTCAACTTCATATATTTCCCCATCCTACTGTATGGAACAGATGTACCAGAGAAAGGAGATGGTTGACAGGGAGTTCCTGTGAGTTCTTGTGACGTGCTATGATGGTGGATCGGAAATAGAAGTAGGGTAAGGAAGCAACCAGGACCCCAGCAAATGTTTCTGAACAAGTTGGAAGAGGTAGTACAACCTCTGATGTATTCTGTGTGCTTGCTTACTGCAGGGATCTCTTCTCTGTAGAAGGGACACAGGTCAGGGCAACCTGAAAGTTACCATTCATGGAGACAGGTTATAGGGTTAAGTGACCTGGTGTTGCTGCTCTAATGTCTGTATTTCAATTACTGCAGCTGAATTTTAAATAAAAGAGGTACCTTTATGCAGTGACTAGTACTTAAGTGGAAAAATCTTTGCAGTATTGGTAAAAGAAAGTACTTCTTAAGGAACAAAAGGGAAATAATTGAAATTGAATTTCTGTTATGCACTAGAAGATTACTGTCACATCTTTTATCCTGGGAGATTCCCTTGTCATGGGCAGTATTTTTGCAGCTGTAGCTTGTCTTCTTGGGTTAGCATATGTGAGTAATGCATGCAATAGGAAAACAGGAATCTTTAGATGATTTTTTTCTAAGGGGGACAGTTAATGGGGAGCTAATACACTGAACTTTGAAATTTATGACTAATGACTACAAATCAGTCTCGGGTTTATCATCCTGTAGGTCAGATGATTCATGGTAGTTTGCACTCACTTGTTGTTTTTTATGAAAGTAAAATTTGAAAATTACCCTGGCTCTGTTCTTACAGTGACTAATTTACCCCCTGCTCTTTCTTGTGCACATAATTTCCTGCTGTGTAGGTCCCTCAAAAAGGGTGGCTGAGAGCAATGTTGTAGAGACAGTTCTGGAATGCTTTCCTATAAGCTGCCTATTTGTATTCTTTTGCTTATGTGAGAATAAACTCAGAATAAGTACAGTATTTTTTCCCCCAGGCTATAGCAATTCAGGGTAGGGTGCTTCTTCTAGGCCTTTGATCCTTTTGATTGATAAAAAGAAGGTAATGGGGTGAGAAATCGAAATGCTGTTGGGTCACTTGTTAGGTCATTTATATTTGCAGTCCTTCTTGTCTTGGCAGTGTGTTGCTGGAGGCAATACTGGGTTAAGGACGTGGCCCTGTCTGGAAAACAATCTGTAGACCCAGAAGCTTGCCATTTAGAACAGGAGATTTCTCTGACCCAGTCAAGTGCATACGAGCCCATTAAAGACTCCAGATCACGTTGTGTGGGCTGTATTACTGATTGATTTATGGAAATTAGGTTTGGGAACGTTTATATAGGTTAATTCACCTTTCAGTGGAGGAATAGGCAAAAGGATATAATTCAGGAAAGGAGTGAGATGTTAAAACTCGTTTTGTTTCCTCTGTGATTATTTTCTTTATTCATAGCATTAATTCATTAAAACTGATGAAATTCATTGAAATAACACATGCCTGGTGCTTAACCTAGTATTGGTCTTGTAAAATTTTCATAACTCGCTGAGTATGTATTTTCATGAGCAAACTGCACACAACCCCCCCAAACAACACAGACCTTTCTAAAATAATTGCACTTAAATTTCAGGCATGTGTATTTTGTATCTGAATTTTTGATGAAAAAACCCCATTTTGCATTTTTGTATATAAGAAGCTTTCTTGACTTTGAAGAATATTAATGCTGTATAATTGTCCTAAGATTTATAGATGCGTAAATGGTTTGGATAGCTGTTATGATTTGAAGCTCATTTCCAGTCAGACGAACATTGGTACTTGAGAAGCAGTAGTTAGTAATAGCTGGAGCAATTCATTGCTCAACACAAAATGCAGTGTTTCATACCAAAGAAAACCTGGGGAGGAGAGTTAAAATGTTTAGTAACTGCCTGCTACAGGATCTTGAACATCTGCAACAGGATATAGAGTTTTAATTAATTGAGAGCTAGTGGAAGATTGTAAACCAAAGCCTGTTTCTGTTGTTCAGACAGAGATCTTGGTCAAAAAGAAGGGCTTTGGTTTTTCTTGCTTAGTTGTTCTTAATTTACATGTATGTTTTAAGTTACTCCCACATACCCACCCTGTTAGGTCTGATGCTGTGAAACAGGCAGCACTGTAGCAGAATTCATGTCTCCTAAAAATGACTCCTACAGGATTCTTCACTGAGTGACTTTTTGGAGTATATCAAAGGAAATGAGGTTAATTTTGACTGCTTCAAAAAGCAGAGATCTCCTGTCATATTTTCTTGGCATCTTGTAGTTGATGAAAGTAAAATCCAACAGTTTTGACTTAGTTACTCTAACCTGAAATGATCACATTGTAAGTGGAATATATTTTGAAGAAACTCTCCCAAAATAAGCATTATGAAACTCACGTTATGTGAAGAAAAATGAGTAAATAGTGGGAGGGAGCACTTAGTTAAATGAAATTGTCTTGACAAATCTGTAGACTTGGCAGACTGTTATCCTGGGAGACTTTTGTCTTTCTAAATTTGCCAACTTTAGAAATGTGTTTCCTTACTGGAGTGGAGGAAGTGGGAGTAGGGAAAGAGAGAAATGATCCAGAGAGAAGCGAGGAGGATAAAGGGTGGCAATTACTGGTGACTGGGCTATGTTCCCATTAGAAAGTGGGTGGGATTATGAAGTGCTGATGATAAGAGAGGAAGGGTTGCAATTGAAGTATGAGGTGGAGTTCAGTGCAGGTACTGTGGAAGAGATAAAACATTGGGAAGGGAAGAAGTTCAGGAGAAATTTTGGACAAGGAGCTTTGAAAGTTAAGAGGATGGTGAAGTAGTTCAGTGAAAGAAGTTGAGAAGATGGGAGAAGCTTTCTTTATTTTAATAAATCAGTCAGGAATTGAGGGAGAAGCTGGGAACTAAACAGGTGAAGAGTTTATATAACTGGTTGCTAAGAAAGGTTTGTTATCTTTCTGTTGCCTGAAATACTGGAATTCAGGGGTTAGTTTTATTTTTTGTGAATTTTCCCTGTAGGGGACGTTGTTCAGAAGAAAATAAAGCAGCCTGTAAAGTATGCATTGTTGACAAAAACGTGTCAGGCATTTCAGCTGAAAGGGGAATGATGAAATTCTCCTGCTGTAAGTGTGGCAGTGTGCCTGATAGTGTGAGTATTTTCATTAGTCATATTTTAGCAGAGTTTTTCCTCCAGATGAGAATAAACAGTTGTCATTTTTGTCTTTACTCTTTAAGGACATGTGTGAGGTGGCGAAAGCAATTTGATCCTACTATCAAAGCTACACCTGCTTTGAAACACTTTACCTCCTCTCAGCCTGTAAAAGCAAAATGAATATTTTTGCATCTTTATTCATAATGATTTATACCTCTAGCTTCCATTCATGTTGGCTCTGCTCAAAGTTAAATCACAAAGTATCCCTAGCACTGATATCTTCCCTAATTTGTTAATTCAGGTTTTTATACCAAATACATTTTCCTGCTTTCTGATATGACAATTATGTGCTCTTTTTGCAGCAGACCACAACATTTATTCTTCTGTATCTTTTTCTCTTTTCAGCTGGTATTTACTGAGTACAACTGTTTTCCCACTATGGTTTAGACATCACCACTGTGTCCTTGTTTTGTAAGCATGTAACCCAGGAAATACTTTTTCTTGACTCTGATTAACGCTTATGTGATGAATTGTTTCTTTAAATGATGTGGCATTCTTCAGGACATTATCTGAAAATACAGCTATGACACATGAATGTGAATTTATTAAGAGTCTCAAAACAAGAGGGAGGCTATATTGAATGGATTTAGAGAAAGTGGAGATTACAAAAAAGCAGTTAGTGGAGACCACACACTGTTTCATGGACAGAATTGTATCCACCAGAGCATATACGAAAGTAAGCTTCTGAAATGAATTCTGTGTGTCTGATGTGTTGATGTTTCTAAGGGAATTAAGAAAAGATGTGGTGTTACATATTTATTCGTACTGTATTTTTATTGTTGTAACCTGATGCTTCAGGGCTTCTGCTGGTCAGAAAATTTTTTGGTCAAAAATAACCAAGTAACAGCTGAATTAATTGACCCAGGTTTGGTTCATTGCAGTCATGGCTCCAGAGAATGATGTCGGCATAGGGGAATTGCTAGTTGAGGGTGGCAAGCAGAGGAAACCTCTTTTTTGGCATGGCTGTTAACTTAAAGTGCACATCAAACTACAGTCTTGTGCTGGAGATTAACGACTGGTTACTGCTGGTGAGGTATTAGGTGGGTCTCATAACGATGTAAAGATTTTCTGAGATGCCTAATTAACATGCCTTGTTCACACCTATGCTATTAAACTAATGATCAGCGATACAGAGGCAGGACAATTTATTTTTACCCCCTATGTCAGACAGAAGGTAGCTTTTGGGAAACTTTTGCTTTCCTTGTGACTTAGAATATTCTTTGTATTCCCAGTTCATACTCTAGAGGAAGTGTGTGTGCAGTTACTAAAGATCATGCAGAAAGAAAAATTAATAAAGGAAAATAAGACACAGTCATGACTGGGCTTCAGATGTTTGCACCCAAACACATGTTAAAGATGTGTGGTTTATGTCTAATTAATATACGATTAGTACTCAATCAAGTTATGCATAGATTAATTCGTTATTACACTGAATCACTTCTTAAGTTTACTATTGAAGAGGTTAAAAAAAAGTGGATTGTTTTGTATGATTTTATCACAGTGGGGAAATTTGTGTGCTTTCTAAACAGAAAGGAATCATCATCAATGACAGAGAACTACCTCTGTTCCAGAGGCAAGCTCTCAAGCTATTCATACTGCTTTCCAGGTTTCTAAGAGCAGAAGGGATGCAGACATAAAGTTAATTCCTCAAAACAGTAGTTAAGTAACAAGGCATGACTAGAACTAATGATAGAATATTAATAATAAATAATAACGGAATTGTAAAATGTCATTCTTACTTTACTGTGCCCAGACACAAAATCCGGAGTAAAATAGCCCACTGAGAAGTGACTAGTGACCAACAAATGTTATTTGTGCAAATGGTGTCATCAGAGTGGAGCGGTCCCGTCGTTTAGTGGAGAGCACTCCGGTCTCCGAATCCGAAGGTCGTGAGTTTGACTCTCAGTGTACGGACTGCCCCCGGCAGTTCAATGCCTCCCTGCCATCTGATCCCGTCAGGACTCGGATGCCAAGCAGGGTCAGCCCCGGTTAGTACCGAGTGCTGTAGATAGTTCTAAGGACTTCACTGTCACTGTCCAAGCTTGCTCGGCTGTGGCAAATGAACCTCAGGACTTAAACGGTGGGGCCAGTTCTGCGCACGCTGCGCCTCACCTAAAAAATCCACTGCACAGGCTCGAAGGGCACACCCACATGGAGAGTGCACTTCCCAAATCTTTGTTCTCGAAGATTGGCCATTATCAGAGCAGGCAGCTTTAGGATGGGGATTTGTGAATCTCAGATTCTTCATTGTCAGTATTAGGCACCGATGAGACATTGAATTTCAGCGTGTTGGTGTCTTTGAGGTTTTTATTTCAAAGAGATAGATGAATAAAAATCTTGAACCTCAAGTGAAAGGAATAGTCAGCCACTCAGCCATGGTCCATGAATCACAGTAGTTCATTTTAATAACTTGAGTTGGGAGAGTGGATGCCTAGCTATTCCATCTGGATGCTTTAAGTGGACTCAGCTGTCTAGTGAAGGACCCTACAGGTAGGAGAGAATAGAACTGAGGCAGGGATGCTGTGCTGCCTCACCCAGGAAAGAAAGGCACTATTAATGCATGGTTTTGCTCTCAGATAGCCTTCACCCTTCTATACAGTCTTGCATAACAAAAGCAATTGTGGCATTATGAACTGGTGTGAAGTGATACACCGATTTCTTGAGGCATATTTATTGCTGCTTGGTAGGAGGCTTGTAAGGTCCATTAACCAGAGAAGTTAAAAGATATCTCTTGTTGTTCAATATTTATTTTTTAAAAAATTCCATGCAGCATAGTGTCTGCTAAAAAGGTTTTAGGATGCTTTGTTGTTCCTGTAATGCACATTTCAGCTTGTTCAATGGAGCTCTCCATTTTGGAGCCAGCACATGAAACTGCCAAAACTTAAATTGGTCATGAGCCTGGTTGCTGTTGTTGTATGGAAAGAAAAGGCAATGTTCCTATGGGTAAGTAAAAACTTTTTCATGATTAGAAGCTTTAATCATTATTGCATGTTTTAAAAGTTGGTGACCAAACTCATCACTTATTATTCTGTCTCTGTGTTGTGATAACAAACAGTACTTATTTGCCTAAAATAGAGCAAACAGTGCAGGACTTTGTTTAAGCTTAGAATTAGTTGACAAATAAAGGAAATTTCCATTTTCATTCATTCTCCATATTTCAGAGGTAGAGAGATAACATTTTTCCATAGATGTATTGCAAGTTATTTTAATATTCAAGGTGAACAGAAGGGTTTAGCAGATCCTAACATGGACTAGGATTTTATTTCAGACCTGAGTTCCATTTTGATACGCTGTTGCTACATAGAGGGGTTGCACATTAGCATTATGAAAGCCACATGCTAATAGGTATTTGTGGGGAATGGTCACATTTCAAATTTCAAAGACTACGTAATGCAGGGAACACTGAAATAATAAAATTTTTTACTCTTGTGTATGACTTCACAATAAGGATGAACTTGAATATCGCTGTGTATGTAATGGT
Organism: Sakesphorus luctuosus; assembly: GCA_013396695.1. Taxonomy (NCBI): domain Eukaryota; kingdom Metazoa; phylum Chordata; class Aves; order Passeriformes; family Thamnophilidae; genus Sakesphorus; species Sakesphorus luctuosus. Next base: position 94,526 of record VWZD01000217.1, read on the forward strand.
ATTGCTGAATATAAATTAAAAGGATATGCATCTATGAGTATTGCCTGAGATCCCTTCTATTTCAGCATTTTTTTGTTCTTAGACAAACTCTTGGAAATTATGTTTAGTAACAGTATTTCTACACCAAAACCAGACTGTTTCCTTCACTTAAGTTTACTAAGGTGGTGGTGCCATGTCCAAAGAGAGGACAGGTATTCCTGCATGTGGTAGGACAAAGCTGCAGAGATGGTGGGATCACTGAGCAGAGGAGAACAAAGCATTTGCTCTTGTGTATGGAAGAGATACCATCAAACAAGTGCCTGGCATGTGTGTACCCACAGGTTTCAACAGGAAAAAAACCCACCTTGATAAATTTATAGAACTGGAAAGGACCGTTGGATCCCCTGGCTAGATCTCTTGTATGCAACCTGTAAAAACCTACCAGCAGCCTGGGGGTCAAGGAGAATGAGTTCTGTTGGAGTAAGGGTTCCATGGAGAGATGGAATGACTGCACCTTCACTTGCTAGGTTACTCCAAAGGTATGAGATTTAAAAAAATAAACAAAGCGGACAACAGCCGGTAAACCAAACCACCAGGAAAAAGACTATGGAAAACCCATGCCTGATTCCTAAATTAATGGTAGCTGTGTTTTTACTTTCAGCCATTAGGCCTCAGTTTGTCTTCTATACCTAGACTTAAGGGCATCTTTTAATACCTGGCATCTTTTCTGTCCATTAAAGTTACTTCTAAGTTATAAACAAAGGTACTTTCTTGGTATTTACTTCTTTTTATTTGATCGGATTGAGGTATTTACGTATCTTCCTTTGCAGAATGCATTGAGTCCTTGTATCGGTTTTACGATTTTTGTTTGGCTGCATGAATTTTTTTGTGGGAGGGTAGGTTAAACGAAAGGAAAAAACATCCTGTTTAATTGTTACAAAATAAGTCCAATGTTTGTGAAAATAACTGGTGCTGAAAGACAAAACTCACCACCTCATTCCTGTCCTACTCTTGTGTGTATGGTTGATAGCTACAATAGCAGTGAATATCTTTATTCTCCAGGGTAAAAATACACTTCAGCTCCCAAGAAGATGAATTTTTTACTGCAAGGTATATTGACTTCACCTGGATGTTACTCATGCAAATGATGTGGATATCTAGGCCCTCATAAAGCATTTTGTTCAGTGAAGAGAGTACCTCTTTGTAAATTTGTTCAGAATTGATAATTTTCGGCTGTGCTATTTCCTGTGAAGCCAATGCAACTATTTATGCATTACAGAAAATAAAGTGCAGGCAGCAACACACATTTAATGTTATCACTTGAATTCATTGAAGTAGGAGCCCTGTTGTAGCTCAGTGGGATGACATATGAAATTAATCCAGTGTGTTGTGGGAAATAATTGACTTTAGATTCTCTTTGTTGCTGCTCTTCTTAATGGTTTTTATTTGTCTGAGTGCTACATGTATATTTTCTGGAAGGCTGCTGATCATAACTGCTTGTCTGTCAGCATTTAAGTGAGTATCCTTCATCTGTTAATTCATCTTTCATCCACTTACACTGAATTCCACAGATGCTGTGAAGGAATATTTGTTTTTGTCAAAAGATGTAGTGCACCACAGTGCAGAAAGAAATGAGCAGTACAGGTAATGTATTTAAATAGTTTAATTGAAATAGAGTTAAAAATGGGCAAGCTTTTGTGACATAAATCCTTTTTAGGGCCTGTTCCTTAGTTAATAAGTAGTTACCCTGGAAGAAGTGTTTATGTCCAGGGAATATGTCTAGTTTTTCAAGCTGTAAAATTGGTCTGGTAAAAGATACTGTTTCTTCTAGTAAACCTCGGCTTTCCTACGTTTTTAGTCAGTCGTGCTTGCAACAATTGTGCTAATGCAGTTTTTCTGCAGCTTATCTCCCTGCTTTTATGTGCTTTCAGCCAACACAAGTGGAATGTAAACTGTCTATTTTTCATACATGTAAAAGTCTAGAGAAACAGTAATAGATCAGAAAAACTGAAAAAGTATACCTGGTTTATCAGCTTCTTTCATATACCTGCTTTTCACCAAAGTGATGCTATTGCTCATCTCCCACTGTAACTATTCACTGCAAACTCCTATTTCATCATATTTATTTTCTGGATTAAAAAAAAAAAGGCGGTGCCTTTCTTAATTTGTCAGCTTTCATAATTTACATTTGTAGGTGAAAACTGCCAAGCTCTGTTAGGGGACTGAGCTCACCAGAGGGATACTTGTGTTATTTCCACACGCTTGTCATGTTGTTTTCTCTACACTTGTTAACTTGAACTGTCAACCTGTAAAGTGCTCTTACAACATTTGCACATGAGGTGCTGCAGGAGGTGACATAAGCTAATAGAAGGAGTTCATGGTAACAGAAAATCTCATTTGTACGCAGTGGAAGTGATGAGCTCAGGGACTTGCACTTTGATAGCGGTGTAATTAATGATGCTGTGTATATCTTAGTGGGATAGCTGCAGAGGCTGCTGCTGTCTCGCAGGTCCTGTCTGACAGGGTCGTTTCTCCTAAGAGATGTGGACAGCAGAGAACAATTGAGCAAGCACCCGATCTAGCTGGACTGATTGCAAGTTTCTCTGCTAATCACACACCCATCATTCACGATTAAGATTTGAAAGCTGGTCTTCCGCCTTATGTCCCAGTTGTGGATGTGATGGCTACAGAACTATGTTTTAAAAGCATTTCTTTTATTTAACAACAGTAGAAAAGTTATGTAGATATCCACAGGAATAAATGCTGAGAAGAGATCACAAAGAAAGAAAACTTTTATCATATTGCCACATAAAAGGGGGTGGTAAGATAAATATTTTATGGCTCTTGGAGATGAAGCTTTCTGCACCAGATGCTAACCTGTGGGCTTTTTGGTTTCATTGTGCTGTTTCTGATTACCTCTTTAGAAACCTCTTTAGCTTGTGATTGCTCTTTAGAGAGCAAAGACATTATCAGCCAAATTTCTTACTGTGCTTTGTTGCCATTTCTTCCCTTTCCTTAAAAAAGAAAGCTTGTGAAGGGGATAAGTAATGCTGTTCCTGTTTGGTAAGTGCAGTAATCTGGCACTTGCTTCGGTTCTCTTTCTTTGAGTCCAGAGGGGTCCCCTACTTTTACAATGACAAAAGTTTGTGTGAATGCACAAGCCCATTTAAGACAGAGCCTATTGGCTGTTTCTTCAAGGTTCTGTGTTGGCCCCACATATTCCTTCTTTAACATACAAGATCAGTAACCCTAATGGTTCTTTCATGCTGAAGGACTTCTTGTGCTTTTAACGTCTTGTAGGGCTTTAGACGGCGAAGTATTTCCCTGGTTGCTTTTCACTTTTGTTTTATAAAGAGTTAAGGGTTAGGGTGTGGTGTAAAGGATAGCACTCTGGACTCTGAATCCCAAGGTTGTGAGTTCGAGTCTCAGTGGGGACTGTCCCCTGGCAGTTCAATGCCTCCCTGCCATCCCATCCCGTCACATCTCGGATGCTCAGCAGGGTCAGCCCAGGTTAGTACTGGGTGCTGTGACAGTCCTGAGGACTTCACTGTCACTGTCCAAGCTCGCTCGGCCATGGCAGATGAATCTTAGGACTTAAATGGTGGGGCCAGTTCTGCGCACGCTGAGCCTCACCTAAAACGTCCACTGCGCAGGCTGGAAGGGCACACCCACGTGGGGAGAGCCCTTCCCAAATCTTCGTTCGTGAAGTCTGGCCATACATACATACATAAAGACTTACCTGAGTGTTTCAGGGGATAGGCATGAATAGCTTTGTTCCTTCTGAGCCATCTTGGCGCTAGCAGAGTTGATTATATTTTGCATAGCTTCCCAACATTTCTGATTTATATACAGAAGATTACATCTCTGATTTCTTACTCTTTGAGCCTAAAGGAAAAGAGGAACTTTAGCCAGCTCCTAAGAGGGATTTGTATTACCCTAGTGTAATAAATAAATAAATTACTTATATATTGTCTTATTTTTACTGCATATGAATTCAAGTCTTCTCATCTCCAAACACTGGATGTTTGCTCTATGTGTTCCTGAATAGCAAGTACCTTAACTTTAACTTACAGTCACTATCCCTGATGCTTTTTTTAGTCAGTGGAGAAAAAAGCTCCTCCTGGAGATACTGACAGTGGCTAATTTCAACCTCCCTTCTAAACCATGTGTAAGTTTTCTCACTGTTTTCCCTTGCTGTCTGTTGGGAAAACCTCGAAAGTTTTGCCTTATTGGGCTGGTTCACCATGAAAGCATTTGACTAAGTTTTGTTAACTTGTTCTCTTTGATGACGGATCGTGTGCTGCACGGACCGAATCCTGTGACAGCATATCTCCCCATCCCTGTCCCTCCCTGTAGTGTTGGGTTAGCTGGATTCTTAAGGATCTTGAGGTTATTTTGGTACTTGTTATGTAAATGAGGCAGGTTGTTAACTTTATCTGATCAACCTCAGTTAGAGGATCCATTTGAGATTCTGGTCACACTTCCTATTTCATTAAATCAGAGTTGGTTAAATAAATACTTGCCACATTTTACAGAGGTCTTTTGCCTATACATACTGACTGGTGTTGCCACGTACAGTGTGAGCCAGCATTTTTTTATGCTGCCTTGCTTTGGATTTGTGTTTGGTGGAGAGGGTTTGTTGGTGTTGATTTGCTTCTTAATTTGCCAGGAGATCTTCCTTGCTAAGTCTTTGCCTTGTTGCTGAATGTTTCCAAAAAACCCACAAAAATCCTGGCTACAAGGGTATCAAGGGGCATCACAAACAGTGGCAGCAAGTCAGTGAAAAAAAATGATTTCAGGTTTTCATTTGATTTGCTGTCTGTAGAGGTCTTTCAGTAAAGGAATGGATGCTGGGAAAGGAGATGGAAGATAACTTTATTAAATAGTAGATGTCATCCAAAAATTCCAGTGGCCAGCACTAGGGTTTTACTCATCATTAACAGATGTGGTAGAAACATTGTTTGGGTTGACCACCAGCATAAACACTATAAACTGAAACACACCCTCAAATTACTGCAGGTTTATTTCAGGGAAGTTTTCATCCCTTTAGTCCTATGATCCTTGAAGTCAGTAGGCCATACTCATACCTGAAAATGCATATGAGTTTAGCAGTCTGAAAAGTGTGTGGTTACTGCACGTGTACATGCTGTTGATCTTGGCCTCACCCATCTCAGTTTATCTCAAGCAGCTGAAGTCTGATACCTATCAGGCTTGCAAGATGAAATTAGGACTGACTTCTACAGTTGCTCTGAAATTCATAGGTTGCTTAGCATTTATTAATAATACTTCAGACTGCATGTCAAGGAGGTGGTTCTTGGTGTTATCGGAAATACGGTTCTATAACCTTGGGGAAAAAATTAATACCCTATCTTTTGATTTCCTAGGGCATCAAAGTATACAAAGCACATGACACTTTGTCTTAGGACTGTACTTTTTATTAAACTGAAAGAAATGGGGAAATTCTGGTAAAAAACAATTGAAGTTTTGCATGAGGAGAGGTATGGTGCAAATGGTTGGATATAGCCAAGGTTCATGCCATTATTCTTCATAACATTCAAATATAAACCTGCAGTTTAGATTACTTGTGTACGAATTTAGTCAAAGCCTTCTTTTTAATGAAGTTCTGTTTTTATGAATTCTTACATGAATTGAAGAATACTGCACCCTCTTATTGTACGATGCTGGAATTGAAGAGCTGAGAAATGAGTGAAAGAACACACTAGATTTTTGTGGTGTGTAAATAAACCTTTAATATCATCAACCTAGAAATGTCAAATCACTAAGCAAGTAGACTACTACCTTTTGCCTGAGAAAATAAAAAAATGCTTTCAAAGCAGTATTTCAAGTCCCTTTTTTCTTAACTTGGTCTCTAGGAAAAAAGGGTCAGGAAAAGCAAAAAGTAGCATTGCTCTCAAATTGCCTGTGGTAGTACAAGAATTTTCTCATTTTTGCAAAAGGACTGACAAGACCTTGTAGTAAATGCACGTACTGCTGGAAAAAAATCCTGAAATGAAAAATGCTTGCCGTGTGACTGCCCCCTGATAGAGGGTTGAAAAAGCGTACAACAGAAATAGAAAGGTGATTACTGCGATTGGAAGCAGATACTAAAATATCCTTTTAAGGCAGAACAAATTTTATCTCAGTTTAGCCAATACAATGAAAATAGAGGTGGAAGTAAAAATGAAGAATATAAAATAAACAGATAAAGAGATAACAGCTTAATATTTAGAGAGCAGATAGTACTCTTTCATCACCTGCTTCCGTCTGTGGATTGATATATTAGGGTATTTTGGATTTCTGCTGCCTTTGGGATTTATTTCTAAATACATGCACATTATATAGCACTTTATCATCTCCTTCGGTGCTCCTGCTTACTGATTCCAGGGTGAAATCTATTTTAGGCTTGATACACTACATTTCACCCATTACGTTCTTAAAAAATATAAATGGTTGTAGGTCTTTGTAAATTGACAACTTATAAATAGGTCCTTTAGGAAACACAGGCTTCTTCCTTCTGTCCTTGCAGTGATATTAAGCTCTGTGTAAGAAGAATGGAAGAAGGATCAACAGTGCATTGTTATGAAAAATAAAGGTGTTAAAAATAAAAATAAACAATGTTGTGCACAGCTGGCTCCCCCAGTAGTGTTTATAGGATTACATACAGTTACACTTCGCTGTAGTGTGCAGACTCATGACTCCTTAACACAAACAAATACACTATAAATGGGAAGCTTAACATTGTAATAAGAAAGTAATAGCCTGGTTATTAAATTAGCCCCTTTCTTTTTGGAAAGTCCTGCAATCAGTGCCCTTAAATTCTTCTTGTTCGTAGTTTTCGTGCTTGGAACACTCCATCTTGTTTATTAATGGAACATCATCTGTCATTTTCATTTTCCATTTCTGTTTGCTGTGTCCAGGACTGATGGAGAGCTTAATGTATCTGATGTATTTAACTTGTATGTTCTTTATTGTCACAACATTAACTTTATATCTGTACAAAGCTTGTGGTATGCTTTGAATGCTGTACAAACTTTAAAATATTTGTGGTAATTTCATCCAGGTCTTTGGGTAGTACAGGTTTGTTTATCGTAACAGAGAACATTTAATAGTAATATTAGTTATATTCTCTATACATATAGCAGAATATAGCAAGAAATTTCTTGTTTTTCTGAGATACTCAGTGAACATATAATAGTAAAACCTGGATGTATTTTTTTAGTGTGTGTTTCTTGGAAAAGGATTTTAATTTGCAGTGCCTGGAACTGTAGGTTGTAAAAAGATGAGAAGCTCTTAACTGTGAGGTTCTCCCTTAGCTTCTCTTACAGGCTAGCTGCACAGCCTGAGCTAAGTTGCTTTAATGACTTATTTTTTCCCCTCTGAAAAAAAAAATACAGGCATCTTGTTGGCTGTGAAGATGCTGATGTAATGAGTGGCTATCTTCCCTATAAGGTGATCAAAAGTATTTTGCTGAAGAGTTTTTCTGTCTCCTAATCTGTCCTTTTCAGTTTAGTGTCTGATTGCAGGACCGAGCTAAAAGCCTGTAGGAACTCTGGAATCTGCTGTAATGAGTAGAATCAGGGGCAGTTGTGTATACATGTATGACGAAAGATAAAGATTTATGCTTAAAATTCTGAGGTAGCTACTTAATACTGCGTTTTTCAGTTTATTATTGCAGTAGTTCTACAGGTGGCTTTGAAACTGGAAGTATACTTCAAAATATTGATTTAGCAAGTAATTTTACTATTATATTATTCAGAGTTTTTCCATTCATTAAAAGTGCATTGCTAATTTATAGTATCAGTCTGTTCTATGGGACTATTGCCATTTCAGTCCAGTGACAGTTCAAGCGGAAGGTAAATTTTTTTCTGTTAACCTTACAAGCAATAAGCAAAAATCTCATTTTTATATCAGTAAAACATTTATTTCAAGAATTAACTTTGGCATAGGTGAAGCAGATGCTTAGGTGATTTGCTTAAGGAAAATCTTAGTTTTCCTTAGTCTAGGAGGAAAATTATCTTTGCACATTCTTCCTGTTGCATTTAGAAAACAACCAGCTGTCTGCCCAGCCACCCCTGTTCTCCTGATTTTGCTGTAGTGCAAACCTCCATTAACTTCACTGGCTTTATTGCGTTTATATTACTGTGGGACAAAAAATGAGGTTTGTGGTGCATTGGCTGGCCAAGCGCATCCAATCTTGGGTCGAAAATGAAAACTCTGGCTCCAGTTATCCTGCGGGCATGGCTGAACTGCTACGATGAGCCGAGGCGGTTTATCTGGAGCAGAAAAGTACATGTATGTAGAATAAATTTGATAAGCAGACCTGTGAGAGAAATGTAGCAAAGTAGTACCGTGGAGATGAACATTTAATAAACTATTTCTTTGGTAAGTAGAGGCTTTCATGCAGGTGAAATGGTACTGTTTGTGAGGATACCAATTTTTTGGGGTTTAGAACTACCTGCTACTAGGTCTTGCATTTTTTTTTCTCTGTATAAATAGAAGATTAAAATTTGCTGTCAGTTCTGTAGGTGTTATGTATGTATATGTATGTATGGCCAGACTTCACAAACGAAGATTTGGGCAGGGCTCTCCCCACGTGGGTGTGCCCTTCGAGCCCGCGCAGTGGATTTTTTAGGTGAGGCACAGCGTGCGCAGAACTGGCCCCACCGTTTCAGTCCCAAGGTCCATTTGCCACGGCTGAGCGAGCTTGGACAGTGACAGTGAAGTCCTCAGGACTGTCTACAGCACCCGGTACTAACCCGGGCTGACCCTGCTGAGCATCAGAGATCTGATGGGATTGGATGGCAGGGAGGCATTGAACTGCCAGGGGACGGTCGGTACTGAGACTGGAACTCAGGTCCTTGGGATTCGGAGTCTGAGTGTTGTGCATTACATCATGGGACTGCCCTTGTGGGTGTTATATAGAAGCGCACAATAGTCACCTTAGAATATACAACAATCTGGAGATGAAAAAGCTCAACATGAGAATGAATACTGTGTTTTGAAATGAAGAACAGGGCCTTGATGAAATGGCACTTGCAGAGAAACAGTTTGAAAGAGATGTCTGAAGCCTATTGCATTTTGTTCTTCAGATGTGCTTTGACTGCAGGTTGCTGAGACATCAGGGACCGTGATGTTCAGTGGAGTCATTGGGAACATTCAATCAAAATTGATTGAAGTATTAAATTATGAAATTTTGCTTTGTTTAAATGAGTTTTACCTTTCTGAAAACCTTGAAGTGTTACTTGGCCTAGATATTAAGTATGAGTAGAGAAGCAGCTATCCATGGCAGAAAACCAAAATTATATAGCTTTATTAATATCCCTCATAAAAGAAACAGCCTTCCACCCCCACTTTTCAACTTTTTAGTAGCCTGTTTGAAAAATGCTGTGTTTAGCTTGGATTGATTCCATATGCTCAAAGTGGAAGAGTGGTTTTCTTCAGATCATTGGAAGAAACTTTTTTGCCTTTTGAATTGAGATCAGTAGCGATACTGTTGCAAGCAGTGCTTTAGTGGCAAGTACATGTGGTGAGTTCTGCTTTTTCCATTTGCAATGCTGTATTTAATTTGTTTATCTTTAGGTAATTTTAATCTATGGACATGAAATAATGGTATCTAAATTGTACTGTAAGGACAGATAGGCAGAATGGAGCATTTAAATTTCTCCTTGCAGTGTACAGATCCACATGGGTTTCTGTTCTTGCCTTTTATGTATTTCTCTATAAAAAGAAAGTGAAGAGAATGTTGAAATAGAGAAAAAAAGCCTCCTGAATTTCTCCATGGAGGATGGAGAATAGTCTGCTGTTAATTCTGCACATGCACAGAGAAGTGCAATTTTATACAGTTTTACTTACTGTTGTGTGTTCGTATGTTGTTTTTATCCATATGGTTGCCCATACTAAATACATTTTAGGTGTGTGAGTGTCTGTGCAAGAGCTGCAACAGGCAGTGATTTAAGGTTCTACTTAATGCTTTAATACAACCCTTGATCAAGGTAACGAAATTCTGTATCACCAGGGGAGCAATCTTCTCTGTCTGAGCTCTGCTCTAATCTTACAGATCAGCCCAGGCTGCAGGACTGCAGATGAGAAGCACGAGTTAGGATTTGTGGTGCTGTATAGCACACAGTGAGCTAGCTGGTCTTTCACTCACCAGTACAATAATAAAACACACTTTTATAGATGAAGAGATACTGATGCTGAGCTCCATATACCCTGTTGCAGGTAAATAAAGTGCTACAAAAATATTGCTGCTTCAGGCGCAAATCATGAAATACTGTTTTTTAGAACACAGTTTTTCCGTTACAGTAAACTTAGTCCAGCAGATAAAACCAACATTGCTGGTGGGCAGTGTGAGCCCCTTGGAGGTTGTATGTCCTGTGCTAATGTTCAGGAGTAGAGTCTGTCTAAATATGAAAAGCCAGGCCCAATTCTGTGCTTATTGCATGAAGGGAAGAGAGCAGTGGAAGTAAGCTCCTCTGCTAGTACCTCCTCCCACACCCCATCTATAGTCTCCTTTTGTATTAAAATATATATGTTTAGTTTTTACATACTAATTTATGTTCATTAGTACCAGCATTCTTCCAAAACTAACGTTTAGTTTGGTGTGTTATGCTAACTTGAGAAGAACTCACTCTCACTATGAAAGATGTGGGCAAGGTACTAGTGACAGGAGAAAAGGGTTTAAAATGGAAATATTTAAAATTTGGCTTTCTCTAGCGTCACTGGTGTTACAGTCATGGTACATGTTTATAGATGATAGTTCAGGAACGCCCAGCAGAAGTCAAATAATTCGCCACCTTTCCATGGCTTTTTTCCATGCCGGCATTCTCCACCATTATCTGTCTTGGGTTGAGCTGGCAAAACGCCAATTGTCCAAGTACAGAGAAAAAGTATTGTTTTAAACCCTCCTGAGTCACAACAGAAAATACTGCTGTGTATTGTCTTTCTGTTATAGAATTTTTTGAAAGGCCTGTAGCAATAAATTTATGAAGTAGATTGCATTTTAGATAGTTAACAGAACATATTAATATTCACTGAATGTATTATCTGCAGTTTAGAAGAAAAATACTCAGTATGTTAAGATGGGGGATAGCTCTGCTTAGGGTGTCCTGTCATTTTCCTCATTTACCACTTGATTTTCTATTCCCTTTCTCTTTCTACTCTTGATTGAATACTGTGCTATGGTGCTCATGAGAATAATTGGGATGAGCAGAAGCATTACTAACAGGAAAAAATTGCAGCCTCCAGCAAGTACTTTTTCTTATTAGTCAATGTGCCACCTTATAAGAATGTGATTAATTTCAAATCAGAACTTTAATGATGTGCTGATATAATACCATATGTGGGTCATTTGTTCCCCCAGCCCCCAAAAATCTGCTGTGCATAGAGGTAGTCCTTGTCTTAATTTTAAATCTGTGATGACCACTGATGGCAGTGTAGCTTCTTACACTAATGCTGTACCTTTACTGGGAAATTTATCTTGGTCTAAAGCCCAACACTACTGAATTAGTAGTAATAAAGTACTTGGAGGTTTTACTTAGATAAAAATTTGGTGATAGGCCCATTTTGATAGAATAGTACTCGTGTAGAATTGGCTGTAGCACAGGAATGAGAATCCTTGGATTTCTTTTTTTGACCGTGTGATGTCAGTAAAAACCCATGGGCATTTGAGAAAATTTGTGTTTGTGCTGTTTATAAAGAATATCTGAATAAAACCCCACAACATCACAACTCCAATGCAAACCTGGAAAACTTGGCATGGAAAATTTCACAGTGATAGTAAAGAAAGGAAAGCATATGTTTGGGTTGTATCAGACTGTCAAGAGTTTGGGGAAACAAGAACTGAATATCCCGCCAAAGGTAAACGGGAGTAGGAAAATTCTGAATTTTGTTGTTTTTAAAAGAAAGTGTATTTCACCAAATTTGCTTTACAGTTTTAGCTTCTGGGAGTTTAATGAAAGCATTCATCTGTGCCTCTATCACCAAAAATGCCATTTTGCTAAACTTTTTTTTGGTAATTTTAAAGAGTGAGAAGAGAACTTTGGCTTGCACAGTAAAACTGTTGAACAAGTAACAGACTTCTTTCCCTAAAACAGTAAGTAATGGGCCTATCTAAAACATCTGGGAAGAGCAACAATATTAAGATGCTCAGTTACAGACCCTCTTCAGAATAAGCACGTTGAAATAATCACACTTGTGCTGAGCTTTCTTTTCAGTTGTACATTTCTGCTGCTCACTTGCTCTTTGAATGTAAAAGTGTTTTTCAGTGTAGACTGCACTGTTGACGAAGTTGTTTCATTGATAAGTGAGTAAATTCAGAAGTACTGTTTCTTAGTCTTGTTCCTGGCTGTTACTAGTGAGTGCATAGGTCCAGTCCAAAAACTCCTCCTGAAATTTCATTAGCTTCGCATTTTAATTTAGTAGAGTGTGACATCTATGTTCTGAAAACCAAATTTCGTTTAAAGGGGTTTTCATGACTCTTACCTGTGGATAAGGAATAGCTGAAAATGTTTCTGGGATGGCATTTGATTAATTTGTGAGGCTGTGGGGTTGCAGGACACTCTGACACACACTGTGTGTAAACTGGTAACTGCTTTGTTGTCTTTGCCAAGTGGCTGATTCAGTGGAGTGTTAGGTATGAAATGAGCAGGTCACCTGGTGCCACTGCATCACCTTGGGATAAATCTGCAGAGCACCTGCTGTGTTGTGGACTTTCTGTAATGTCAGCTCTGAATATACCTGTGGACAGACCACAAGTTACTTAAATTTCATGTAGAGAGTTTTGTTGCTCATTAGAATTTACTGTTCAGAGGCTGAAATCAAGCTTCAAAATTAGTTACAGAAACCAATCATCTTTATTTTTTGCTATATTATTCTTAAAATTTACTACTAGTAGTAATGCATCCCTTATATGTCAGCACAAAACATAATCCTATGATATTGTATCAGCAGATGCAAATGGATTTGAAATTTTTCTTCAGCAGTGCTATAATAAGAAACTGTGGTGTCATAAATTAATTTCATAACTCATAAATTTGAAGTTTCACTCTGAAGAGAAGACTGCGTTGTCATAATCATAGAAAAATATTCAGTGCATCAAACAGCCACAGAATGGAGAAGATGCTTAGGTTGCTGATTTGAGTGTTGTGTGAATTAACCTCTCCTTCTGTACCATGTCCTGAGGGAAATAGTTACTTATGTTTTGTATTTATAATTGCTGTTTGTTGACCCCCAGCCATGATCTGGGAACCCAGAAGGTTCAGCAGCTGCCTGACTAGAAATCAAGCTTTCACAGACTTTACACACAAGTACATAAGGAAGGACTTGTCTTAAATCTAAATATGAAATGCAGTCAGTGATTAAAAAAAAAAAAAGGAGCATAACATAAGGAGTCTGGTGATAGTGAGTGAAAGACTCTGATAAAATGTGGTATGCAGAATATTGCAGTTTGTGGCGGTCATGGAAAGGACAGCCTTATTTGGTAAGAAATCTCATCTAACTTTCCCTAATAAATTGCAAAATAGTCTGTAGACTTCTACAAATGGGAACCTCTACTTGTGTGTGTATTTAATCTGAGACTTGTCTGAGAAGAAACCTCTAGATTTATTACCTTAAAAGTGTTGGAATATGATCACATGCCATAAACAGCAATATACTTATTGTACTAGTTTCCATCAAGCACATTTTCCTAATACTGCTTTTGGAAATATCTATTGTTTGTGATATTTTCTGTTTCTGATGTTTTCGTCTTGTTTACTTTCTTACAAGCTTAATTTAAAATACCCAGCATGGAGATAAGTCTCTTGTCTGCATATGCCTTTTGCATATTGTTTCCTTTGCAATTACAGGGATCGTCAGGTTGAGAGGGAACTTCTGAGGTCTGTAGTCAGACCTCCTGCTCACAGCAGAGCCAGGTGTGAGATCAGACCAGGTTATTCTCACTTTTGATCGGGCTGGATCTTGACAGTCTCCAAGGCTGGAGACTGCACAGCCTCAAGGAACTCTTTCAGTACCTGTCTGTCTCCTGTGGAATGAGCCTCTCCTTGTATCCCATCTGAATCTGTTGTTTCAGTGTAGCTCTCTGAGGTCTCTTGTGCTTGTGCTGTGCACTGCTGTGAAAAGCCTAGTTCTGTATTCTCTCTAACCTTCTCTACACTAATGATGGGCTGCTTTTATTTCTATTTCTATCACATCATATTAAGGGCTGTATTAGCTAAAGCAGCAAAGATTATTAGTTATACTGTAGAGATTAAATTAAGAGTTCTTTTCTGACAGCACAGACAATCTATGGAGTTATCTTGATACGGAATTTAACTACCACCCAGTATTCAAAAAGTAATGCAATCTTTAGAAGCTTTTCTTTTTGCCCGTTAATGACTTAGAGTACAGTAAGATTGCACGTCAGAGGCTGTTATTTTCCCTGACCTCAGTGGTAAGAGTTTCAGATGCGCAAAAATAAATCTGAAAGCATAATTTTTCTTTGCTTTGTGCTTGGGTTGAAATTATCAGCTAGTACGGTGTATCACAAGAAATAGAAAACAGTGTTCACTGTCCTGAGCAGTTATTTTTACTGACAGTGGAATAGACAAATTTAGAATATCTGTGCTTTGTAGTGAATTACCATGTGATATAACGTGTATGGTTACAGAAAGCTGGTATGATTATTATACCCCTGGGTTTTTGTATCAGTAAGAGAAAGTGACAAGTCATACCTGAAGAACTGTGTTCAACAGTGTCTTCAAAGCACCAGGAGTGGGCCAGAGCTCATAACAAGATTATGGGAGTTTAAGAGCTCCCATAAAGATATGAGGAGTGACACAGGTTGTTGACAGTCACAGTTTGAGGGGTTTTTTTTTCCCCTGAGGGGAACTTTCTTCTGAGTATTTAAAAAAAACTTCCTGGTGCAAATTTAATTCAATTTTAGAAACTTTTTTTTTAAGTGAAATTTGGAAATACAAAGTTCACGTATATCAAGGGCAAAAGGCAGTACCATCTAATCCTGGGTTTAGTTTGAAAAGAAAGCACGTGTGTTTGGTTGAAATCCAGATATAACAGAGAATGTGCTTGGAACTTCTGCACTCAGAGTTACTTTAAAAGGATGCCAGTGAGCTATCAGCTCTGCTGCTGTTAACAGCAGCTATGATGTACTTCTTACGTCTGAGTAGCATTAATATTTAAATGTATAAACCCTTCCATTATACTCTAAGTTTTATACAGAACCCTGAGGCAAAAATTGAAGGCAATTATGCTGAGGTATTAGTACACCATTTGTCTCTTTCAGAGATCCATAAAGATGTCTGTTGATTGTTGTGCCTAGAAATTAATTTTTAATTACCTGATTTTCTTAACACAAACAGACTGCCAACTGCAACTCAAAAGTCATTCTTTTGGGAAACGCATCTGCTTTTTGCAGATTCAGTGCATTTTACCAAGGAACTTATTTGTCCTCTTAGCCACGTGGTGGCACTAGGCTTCTGTGGAACTGTAGATGCTGGTGAAAGATGTGCCTGTGCTTTAGAGTAGAAGGCTGCTCGATTTCTTGTGTAGTATGATAGCTAAGCCTTCTGATTAAAACATGAATTATGCTTTCCTTATTTTGTGCTAATAGTGGCCTGATAATATTTTGGAAGCATTTAGTAGCAGCATGCCACTCTGCAGCATAGAAATACTCTGTTGAGGTGTTGGGAAGGAGGTGAGCTGGGTACTCAGATTTCTCAGCAGATGAAGCCTGTGGCAAGGAAGCCTCTTTGAGCTTTTAGTTCTGATGATGTCCCTGTCACAGGCAGGGAACAGTAACTCTGTGTTCCTATGAAACTGGCAGTGCATTGTCCTTGGCATTGGGAAGGTCATGTGCCAACATTCAGCTTCACAGCTCTGTGGTGTGTCCCAAGGGCAAGGGATGCCTAAAGACAGTGGTAGGCTAAGGAGCTCTTGTGATGTGGGGAAGGCTTTGAGGGAAGTGATGGACAGGCTAGCTTAGCACACTTCTACTCTGCCTCTATAAGCATCAGCAGGCTGTAAAAGAAATGTGCAGCTTTTTGAGTATCAGAGTGAGAGAATCCAATTGTTCAAAGCTGTTGCTTTGTAGCAATGCAAGTACTACATGGAGGGGAAAATAAAATCCTACTGTACTGACACGTAGCAGAGCTTAGACCTGCTTTCCTTTTTACTATACATTGTCTCAAGACATTTCAGAAAAGAATTATTTAATGGCACATGGACACTGTACACAAATGAACGAGCGAAATTTCATGCAATATGATGTGATGCCAAAAAAATATTGTGTGAACTTTCTTTAATACTGCACTGAATTATGATTTATTTGTTTTTTATTTTGAGTGTATAAACACTGCATGAAGACATTGATGGAAAGACACACTTGGCATTCCGCATAGGCGTAGGGTGCTGCAAAGTGAAAGAAGCTATTATGGCTGAGGTGCTTACAGCTCTCCATTTTCCACCTGGCTTTTGTTTGTGGCAGATGCAGTGCTCGAATTTTACTCTGCCTTCCAAATACCTGCTGTAGCTCAGATTCTGTCTTTTGCCTTTAAGACTGTCACTTTCCTGTCCAGTTTAGTTAGTGTTGGTGAAGAGGTTCAAAACTTCCCAGAGAAAGGACAGAAAAAGTTTGTACTTAGACAGGGGAATGACATCAACCTTATTCTGCAGGTAAGTGGGCTAATAAGTTGTCTTTTGGAAAAGTACTTTCACTCTTCCTCTGTAGAGCTGGAAGTAATAATACTGCATAGTACTGAACTCCAGAACAGTATTTACATGTGCTGGCTTTTCCATGGTGATTGTTTGCTTAATGACTCCTATAAGTGGAAAGAAAACAAAAACTAATTTGTGGTTAATCCAGTCTATACATACAGAATTAAGGCTATAGAGGGCATGGGCTTTGATATTTGATCAGATTTTTTTGCTCAATACATTCAGTAGTATCTAGTCTTTATGTAGATTCTGCTACATGTTTCTAGAACCTCTTTACTTCTGTATTTTCCTTCTATTTTACATTAAAAGCAACAGGAACTAGAGAAGGAGCTTGCATGCAGAAAAGCATGTTAAAAATAGGGATATTGGCCAAGGTAAAACATGTCACACTCTTTTGGATGTGTGAAGATGTCTGCAAATCCTTGTAAAAGGCATTACTGACTGAAGGGAGTTTAGAGCCTGAGTGGAAATCAGATCACCAAATAAAATGAATGTAAATGCGAATATGCCAGACTAAGATACTCAAAAGTATAGTATAAGTACTTCCTCATTCTAGTAAACATTTGAAAACAGTGTCAATCTGCCATCCCCTAGACAGTAAATATGTATGGTGTAATACTCTAGTTTATTCTCTAAAGTCCTGAGAACTCAGACATTGAGGACTGGTCTCATTCAAGAGACTTAAGTTGTTCTTAGTATAAATTTGAACATCAAGTTTATGTGTTGTTATATGCTGAAAAACATTTCATAGCAAGTATTCTCCAGGTGAGTTTATTGTGATGGTCCGACTGAAGCTTAGTCCATAAGGATTCAGTTTGTTCATGTAACGGGATAAAACCCAGTCCTTAGCGCAGAGCAAGTCTGGATTTTTGTGGTATTGCCTGTTTGGACTGGGAATGAAATGGCAAGAGTTGGTTATCTGAACCTATAAATGCCACTTATGAAACAGAAGACTGTGTTTTACTTCATTCTGAAAGAAAATCATAACCTATCCTGTGATTACGTGTTGCTGATTCTTTTTAAATCTTGACTTGACCAAGAGGCTATCTTTTTTTAGGCTTCTTAACAATTTGCCCTGAGCACCTTGGCGTTAACAAATAATGAGAGCATTGATTCGATGAAAGGAAAAAACCCCAAACTGGAGCACATTAGACTATTAAATTAAAAATTTATTCCAATTAGTACTGGGGGGATTGCTTTCTACTGTACTAAATTAGGCAACTGGGAATTAATGGCAAGTGAAAATCATTATAATGACAGCCTTTTTGGGTAAGGATTTGAGAAAGTTTCTGACAGTGTCACCATGACCTCAAAGAGTTTCATTTGCTCTCTATACTGAAGATGCATAAATGTTGATTAGTGAAAATGGTCTTTGGAGTACTTTCTAGCAGAGCTAATTCTTTCCTGACCTCAGGTCTAACTTGTCAGTGTAATAAGCTACCCATCCCCTTTTGTCAAGTAGCAGGCTCGTGACATGCTCAGGATGAAGGATTCTGTGTCTTGATATATGATATTTAATGGCAAACCAGAGAGCCTTTAACAAGTAAGTTGCTTATTCAGTGAGTGCATTTTTTTTGTTCACTGTCCTTCTAAACCAAAAATGTACAATTTCTTTACTGTTCTTCATTATATGCACATTATTTCTGTTACATTTATAGGAAGAATGGGAACTGTCAAATATATACTGCAGGTGCCATTTAAACTTCAAAGCCTCAACGTGGACAGAAAGAAATGGAAACAAAACTGGGGCTAAAAGACCTATAAGCAGAGTGGAAGACAAGTTTTGTGACTTACTTTGTGGCAAATCCAGTATGTAGTTTTTTAGAATGTTGTTTTCTTCTGAACAACCAGACACTGATCCAGTCTCTACAAAATGGGCCCCTTATGCATGTATAGATAACACATTTTTTATGTAGCATTGCTGTGTGAGCTTTCACTGGTTATAATTCATCAGCAATTGCATTTTCCCAGTCTGATAAATCTGTTATCAGTCTGATTTGTAAACAGCTGTATTGGAACTGTGACTCCTTACAAAGGCAACCATCTCTGGCTTCTTTAGGCTCTGAAGCAGTGATAAAACTAGTACTGTTGTTGGGGTAGCCTGAAAAGACAGGGGTGACTAATTGTCTTCCCTGGCCTTAGTGCAATGAATGTTCCACCTCTCCAAGAGTGTTGTGTCCTCAGGTCTTTCCACTTCGCTCTGGCAAGGAGATCACTCCCTTAGTAGCTTACTGACTTTATGGACAGAGTTTTTTGGAGGGAAGGTGGGTATTGTGACAGAACCAGAGTCTGTTGGTTATCCCTGGTTGTGGTTGGCAAAGTGACTGGCAGCTGAATGTGCAGGTTTGGTTGTCTCTGAATTCGGACGTCATAGGCAGGTGACCTCTGATACCCACATGCTGTTCTGTTCTTAGGCTGGGCATGCCTGGCATGTCGGATTTTTCCATTCAGTTGGAGCACCTGCGTGAGCAGTGGGAAAGAACTGGACACTGTTTTGTATGTGTTCGTGCTGTTTCTCCATTCTGTTGTCTAGGGGGTGAAATACTTGTCAGGAGAACATGCACATGTAGGTATTGAAAAAGATAGTTATCTTAAGCATCAAATAGTTTTTAAAGTACAAGGGAGAATTAGCAAAGCCCGTAAAATGTATGCATTGCAGAATTTCCAGCAAGTGGTTGTGGTTTCTGTCTCTGTGAGATTTAGATACTGCTCCAGGGTGGAGTGTTGTATTTAGTATTACTGATATTAGTCAAAGCTTGTAACAGGTTGTCTTGCTTGAAATTCCCAATTCACTGCCTATTCAACTGTGATAACTTAAAAAAAAAGAAAAAATCTATATCTGTATATCCAGATATGTGTGTATATATCTCTCTTTCTTCTGGACTTGTAATTGCCAATTGCCATTACAGTTTTTCTTTAAAAAAAAGACCAAAACAAAGAAAGAGGAGAAGAATATGCACTAGTGGGAAAATGACATTTGAGCAGAAGCATCAGAAGCATTTCTCAAAGAATGATCTAAAACCCTGTTTATCAGAGCAGCCGTAGGGCAACGTTGCCATGGAAACAGAAGGAATTCAAATAATATTAGCAATAGCATATCTATTATATATTGCATTAATGACACTATAGTAAAGGGTCACTTGTGGTTTCATTTACAGGGTTCACTTTTTAGTGATATATCACCAATATTGCAGGCTAGAAATTAAAATTAGAAATGGAAGGTTCAGCCTTGAATTGCCTTATAATAATATTGAGAAGGAAAAAGTATTAAATTTTACTGTTGCTAGAAAAAAAATCTATTTAATCATATGTCTAGTAGAGTTTTGAGGTTTTGATATGTAGCAAGTTCTTAGTCTTTTCTTAGAAACAAAATCATACTCAATCCATAAAATAGATTATCTTCATTTGGCATAAAAAACGTTGGCTTCAACAGTATAGATGATACAACTAGAACTGGGACATTCTTTTATTTGAAAGAAAAATCTATCAGCTCTTGAGGTTGGTACCTACCTGTTTGGGGAAATGAGGTTTGAATTCAGCTGTGTCTGCCAGATTAATGTGGCCGGTTCTGGGTTGTGGCCAAGGGTGAATTGTTCTGGTGTGGTTTGTCAGAACAATAATATTCTTTAAATAAGAGTTTTATATGGGATTTGTAGTGGTTTATCATGATTATAAATGCTGAGGTTCTCCTTCTTGTATCCCCTGCATTTAAATGTTGTTCCTTTTGGTACCCAGGGCCTCACTAGTTCTATGGTTACATCCTCTTTATTTATTTTTTTGTTGTTGTTGGTTTTTTTTTTTCTGTCTGTATACCAGTGGCTGCAAAAAAGGCAAAAATAAAATTGAAGATTGTGTAGGTGTCTTAAAGCAATTTTTGACCCCTTAAATGTTGACTGAAGCATTTCCTTGGGTGCTCTCAGAACACAGAGGAAGTTCCAATTGACAAAAGGCTTAGCTGTAGTTATGTGTTTAATTTCAATGATTTTGGCAATATTTACCTCACGAATCCATGTGTTGAATAACCTTTTCTCATTATATCTCTAAGGGATACACAAATAAGGTTCACAGAATGGTCTAAATGATATGCTGTATAAATGCAGGCTAGAGATGCTCAAGTAGCTTTTTCTGTGTTTGGCAGAAAAATCTGGCACGAGTTTAGAAAACTTTCCCAAAGCTGTGTGATGATAATGGCTGCACTAGAACACTTGCATAATGCTTTGCCTATTACAAAAGCTGTGAAAACATTAACTAATCCACAAAGCAAATTAGGTGTTGCAGATGTATCCCTCTGCTGGGAGGAAAGCATATGTGTATATGAATAAGGGGTGGGAAAATCTGTTAAAGGAGGCTTTGTTTGGTCCTTTGAAGCTTTATTGCATTTCTTTGACTATATTTTCATACTTTCTTAAGAGTGGCTTCTTTTGCCCCTCTGGGATTCTGTTAATGAAATTGTAGATTGATGTATGAAAAATGTATACAGCTTTGTGAACACAGAAAATCCAATTGTCTTGATTCTGTTTACAACCAAAGTGAATCTGAATGCTCTAGGATTATTTGAAAGAATGGAGAGCAGTCGGCAAAGTGCCTCTCTGTCTGAAATGATACTGGTTTTGTTTGGTTGGGTTTTTGGTGGGGTTTCCTCCTCCCGACCCAAATCTCAAGTTTTCTGGTGCTCATAAGCTTGTGCACATTTAAAGTGTGTCTTTTACTTTGATATTCCTGCCAAATAGTGAATTCAGGGTTAGGTGATTGCTGTCTTTATCTGGTTTGTCAAGAGCTGATCCTTATCTAGGGTTGACTTGGATGTGGATTTAGAATACTTAATATATTGAGTGCACCAAAAGTGCACCAAAATTTAAATGCTGAGGGCACCTGTTTCTTCCCAGCTCTCTTAGGAGCTGTTTATCTGTGACTGTGCATTGCAAGTGGGTGTGTGCACATGCACCTGTGTAAGTGCATGAATTAAAGCTGTCTGCAGAGAGGTGTTTAGGAGACTGAGGAATAAGGCCAGTCTTGCTGGGATGTGGGTCCTGATGAGGGCAGTGGTCCTTGCCATCACCCTCACTGAGGCTGTGGAGACCAGGCTCCTGTACTCTCAGGTGTCAGAAACTTGAGCCAAAGTGTGCTGCTTCTTCCTTCCTCATTTTTGCTCACACATCATTGGCAGGTTTGTCCTTATCAGCCTCCTCCCCAAAAAGAAAGGGAGGACACCTTATCTGCCTCTCCTTGTCTTATTTTTGGTACCAGGACTAGTTCTGATTCCATCACACACCTTTCATGCCTTTTATACCACCTTTGCTATTATCTTTTGAGGAATTTTTTGTTTGCATGTTCTCCTGTACATTGTTTCTGCAAATATGCCACTATTCTCTGTTTGACTCTTTGGAACTGCATGGTATTTATATTCCTTTGTTTAGCAGTGTTGTAAAATACTTGTGTGTTGTTACCAGTTGTACTATTAGTGGCATTACTGTGCTACAAAAGCACTGGCTTTGGCCCCTCCATTTCTGTGTCCTTATGTCTGAGATCAAGGCAAGCAAATAGAGAGTGTGGCTTTGGTTACCCTTGCAAAGGTGAAGCCATTGCCATTCACAGGTGCTCTCAGAGACAGGTTACCCTGTTACACTATGATCAATAGCCAGCCTGTCAAGCTGCATGTTACCCTCACCAGCTGTGTGGTGTTCGAATCACTCCACAGGAAGCAGGTATATCCAAGACCAGCCAGCAGCATCTGCAGTTGCTGCGCAGGAGGAGAGTCCCTTGTATATTTGTTATGGGAGGTGGGATAGTGACCCCTGGCTGTTAAAAGTTCCCTTCCATTTGATCCCTGTGCTTGCTGTCCCAATGACAGGGAAGCTGACTAACAAGGGGAGAAGAGAGTACATGGGTGCCATACATCATCACAATATTTGTTCAAATGCTTTTCCCTGTGGACTTCTGAAGGTGGGTGCCACTTCCTCATCATCTGGTCTTAATTGACACGGTGGTGGGACAGGAGCATGGTCCCGTCTGTTCTGCCACCAGCTTTGGTGGTGTTACACTTGTGTGGCTTCAGGGAGCTGACTGTGAAAGAATGAACCCTTTGTGGGCAAGTGTGAAGTTGAGACCTTTTGGGAGAGTACATTGGTTATAATCACTCAGGCAAAAGGAGCATCATTGCAGACATTGATTTAATGCACAGAGAGAATCGAAAGGGCAGTAACAACAATAGGATGGACAATACTGCACATCCCTTACATGGTCAAAAGAGTGCATGCAGGAAATACTTTGAAGAATAGTATGATGAATCTGAGCTTTATAGTTGACAGTTCCCTCCACTGCTAATTTTTTGTCTTTGGTTCCTGAGGGCACATTAATTTCTAATATAAATGGATTTCCATAGTTAGCTACAGAAAATGTTCTTACCAAACATTACAACATTTATTTTTTCCTTTCTAAAGTCTCTAATTTTTTTCTGTTGGCAATGCTGTTTGGGTGGTGCTATTCAGGAAAAAAGAATGGTTTTCAGCTGCTCTTGATACATGAAAGTAATCTATAAGCTTTACATTTGATACAAAGATTTTTAGGCTGTTGCCAGGGATTCCGTGTTTTTAAAAGTTTTTTTTCTGTTTGCTGGATTTCGTGTACTTTCATTTTCCCTTTGAAGTGTGTGGGAGAGAGCAGAAGGGGAAATACTTCATTATGTCCATGAATTATTCAGGTACAGTTCTAGCAGCTAACATTACTTTAAATAGCTCAAGGTCTTTCTTTTTCCTTGAGTATGTCTCAGTTTTCATTCTTATGCTGATTGTATGCCATGTTCCTTTGCTGAATACAATTTTGATGAAGTACTATCCTTCGGCAATCTTTGGAAATCATTTCAGTCTTGAAATAAGTATTTAATTCTGATCTTTTCCAGCATCAGATGTGCAGTGACCCTGAGGAGGTACAGGTGGATTGTCATACATGTGACTTTACAGAAAATCGAATTATTCTCCGTAGAGTGTATTTTCTGTGTATTCTTGCAAAAGCATTGATCTCAAATAGCCTCCCACATATATTTCTACAGTGAAGGGAAAAAGGAATCTATAATATTAAATATTAACATACTGTTATACTCTAAGAAGAATTTTATAAACCACATTTAGTGCATCATTTCAATGGAGAGGCATGAACACTAACTCCTTACATTTTGGAAATGCCCCTCACGTGTCCCCTATTATATGAAAACCTGTATTTAGAAAAGAGTTAAGAACAGTGACACAGAGGAAGGCAATGAGTGAGATGTCTAGAGGCTAATGTGGGGGGAAAGAAAAACAAAACAGAACCCAAAACATTTTTTTGAAAAGTGAGTTAAAATTTTTTTTCTTGTAGTTCTAAAAATATTTTTGCAAATCCAGTGATTGCTGCATAATCGGTTATGCAAAAGAGACACTTGCTATTATTTTAGGGGGAAAAAAAGCTTTAAAAAATTACTCCCTTGAGGTTTAGGACTAATGTAATATAGTCTAAAGAGGCGGCCAAGTGGGATTGCAGACAGTTGAGGAGAAATGCATCTGTATACAACCAAGGTGACAAGGAAGACATGGGTTTCAAACAGGGATGCCTGTGGCCAAAGCTCATCTGCTCAGTTTGAGTTGGAGCAGCGGTGAGTATTTTGCAAAGCACACATCAGAGGAAGCACAGTGACAAAATGCTTTCCAAGAAAAAATAGCATGTTTGCTGAGGGCAGGTGCAAAACTTGACCAAAAGATACATTAAAGATTGAAATGTAGTCAATATGTTCAAGTTCATGATGGTAAGGTTATGTCAATGTATTTATAACCTGAGTTAGCTTTCAGTGGCTTCTGTGTATACTGCCTTCAGCCACGGATGTGTCTGAGAGAGCTGCTCATGAACTGAGTAATTGCAAACACACCAGTGCTTCAGTCTTGTAGCTTCATTAAGTTGCTTACTGGACCTCAGGTTCTCAAAGCCTTGAACAATCTCTAAGCAATAGTCAAGATTTTATTGCAGTATCACAATACAGTAAAGAACTGGAAATCTTAATCTGTGTAAAAGAACCCTGAAATAAACTGGAAAATGCAAGGCCCCAGTGGTAACCTGTGTGTGGTAACCAAAACCACTGGATGAAAAAAAAAAATTGCATCCCATTGCTCAACAAAACAAGATTTGCCAGGACTGAATCTCCCTCTAGGTACCAGTATAGAACATGAAATATGTACAGAAACCATTGAACTTCCTATTGAGGATGTTAATTAGAATAAAGTTACAAAACAACATCTACAACCCCTCAAAGATGCTGGTAATGACAGAGAACCTATGTCTGCAGCCTTTACTTACTGTTACTTAATTATTTCTATTGTATAGGAGCGAGAAGTCTAGAATGAAAATGTATGAAAACATGAAGAAATAAATCTGTTGATTGGTGCCACTCATAACTGGCTGATTTAAATGGGCAGATTTGTTACCTAAACCCAGTTATTAATCTTGGTTTTGTCTGTTAGTTGTACAGTTGCAGTATATTCAGTTCTACAAGGATTTACCCTCCTTTGTTTATAGGTATTGTGCAATTGATACAGTCCATGTGGAATTGAGTTACATTGCTTAGTCAATTTTTAGGAGTATACTGTAATTCTATAAGCAGTAATTTCAGTAGGTATTTATGGGTGTAAGGTGGTTATTTTGAATGATAACTTGAACAAAAAAGACATAGTAAAGGAGCCTTCATAAAGAAATGTTACTTGATTTTGCTTATTTGATTAAGCCCAGTAATTTGAGACTTGTTATCCTGGGCATTTTATATGTATTTACTGCTGAAGCTGTTGTTATTTGTTCCAGCTTTCAGACTCACTTTAAGTGGACTGAACAGGTATAAAAATAATTAAACACTTCACTATTCCATAAAGGGAGTGAAATCTGTGTATTATGCATTAAATTTCCTTTGAGTGGTTATAGGAAGGGAAGCTGGGAAGAGAGAAAGAAGATAGAGAGGGTACTAAGGGAGGAAGGAAATACCCTTCAGCAACCCTGAGTGAACTTACCGTCCAGATACAGATCATCTGGCTGGGAGGAACTGTGTGTCTAATACATCTCTAGCACTAAAGTGTTTCAGCTGTTTCTGGACTATATCCATGGAAATCAGAGAGTATTTTTGATACTAAAATTATTCTTATGTCATACTACTTAAGAATGTTAAGAAACTCTGAGCCCAGTCACAAACAAGTTGAGTACCATTGAGTTCAGTAAGCTCTGAGTAAAATACCTAACTGTTGGATGAAAATAGCAGTTTATAGTTCTTGTTGTTGCTAAAAGAATTTTAAATATGAAATTTGTTAATAAGATATTACTGATGCCTTGAAGTATTCTTGGATGAATTAGCATCCTGTTCTGCTGTAGCCATTATCAGTTATCAAAACCATCCTAAAATATTGTAGAAATTACTGCTTTTTATTCTGCATTAGTAACATTTAAATTACCTCTTCTTGTTTAAATAGAAGCTTGTTTAAATAATAGTGATCGTTCATCAAGTCAAGGATGGAAAGGGTGGTTGGTGAACTGGGCTTACCAGTTTTTCTACTGGTCGCAGACCATGTTGCCCGGAAGAACTGAGGGAGGTGGGCAAATGATTGACTGTATTCACATGCACTTCTCACAGGTTACGATCAACTTTAACTAGAAGAAAAAAAGCATCCTTATGTTAATTTTGAGTCTATTATAAAGGCAAAATGATGGTAGAAGTCAAACAGACACCAGAAGTAGGAAGTATATCTTAAGGCTTCTAAGGGGTTATTACAGAGTCAGTAAAGAGGTTTTTGCTGCACAGTTCTGCCTCAACTAAATGTTTTGCCTCATAAAATAAATAAAAGGTAGGCTACTATAAATAGACAACAAATGGTTCCTTGAGACCTTGACAGAAGCATTAATTTCTTTTTCTTTATGTAGCAAAGCCTTGAAACTATTTACTTGGAATGACCCTTAGTACTTGATCTCTTTTTTAAAATATTTGATTGCTTTATTCTTTAAAGAATATAGCATCAGTGGTGAGGGGGAGAACAGAGAAAGGGTCAAGAGATATTAAAGTTTAAAAGAAATTCCAGTTTTTACTAATTGTCATAGCAACCAAGGAGTAATGGATCTTGCTGTGGAAGCAGAGGGGTGGAGGACGTTGGTGTGCACTGGCAGCAGAGCTGCTGAGCTGTTCTGTGACATTAGGCAGGTCATCCTAGGAGTCTGGCTCTCTTATTTTCTAATTAAATGTTTTTAGAAAATACTGCTCTGTTAGAACAGCCCTAGAAACTTAACTACTGCTCACTACTTGGGTGGCCTTTTGTGTATTTGCGAGTTAGGTTTTGGTTTGTGACTGTGGAGGAACTCTGCCCACAGGTGGGCAATCAGAGCAGAGAAGGAACTGGACTGCCATCATTGACATCCTTGGCAGGTGGAGCAGCTCTGTCAAGCCCTCATTCCTGCAGTGATGGAGAGGAGCTGCTCTGATTTGTTTGGTCTCAGTTCTGTTATTTTCCGCTTTATAAAGAACAAGAGAGCTCTTGCAAATAGGGGGAAGGTATTTCCCAGGAGGAGGTACTGGTGAGAAGAATAAACCTGGTGGAGCTTTTCTTTGTCCCTTTAGCTTGCCTACTGTTGGTGGTGCAGTTGAAGAGGCTTTAGGCAAGGCAATGCAAGGCGTTCACAGGTGCATTGGGAGGGCAGCTCAGGTGGACAAGAGGAGATGTTTGTTGCTGTGAGGAGCAGAGTGTACATCAGCTTTACGGGACAGAGAGGATAGATGGAGCACGATTTGCCTACACTCTGGAGGTTATTGGAAGTGAAGACCTTCCTTAAAGGCAATAATAAGGAGGAGGAGAGTTGCATGCAGACTTTTTCCTTTTGTCTGTCTTACACAGTGGAGTTTTTTCCATTTAGAAAACTGTGGTTCTTTTTGTGTTTGCTTGTTTATTCCAAATCAAATGGAATTTGTTTCTTGATGAAGGCTGTGAATCACTACATTTTCACAGACAATCTCCTAAGATTTCAGACTATGCATAAGTTACTGCACAAGATAGAGGAGATGCTCAATTAGCATGGAGTCATGCTCCTTACGACTGATGTAGTTTATCAGAGGATGCTCAGCTTTAATATCAGTGTGGATTCAGTTTGTCAACTGTAATACAGACAGCAATTTAAGGTACAGAGAAAACCTGTGCACTTCAACCTTTTTACCTTTTGCATCTACTGATAAGAAAAATATTTAGCAGTTGCTTTAAAAGTGCAAGAATTAGTCTCTTAGAATTTTTTACCAAGTTTTTTTCCTTACATTAATTAAACAATATATGAACAAGATATGTTGAACATTTCTGAGTTGTTTAATATACCATTTGATCAAGCTTGAGTGCATAATAGTGTTTAAGTTTAAAAAGGGAGCAAAAATACAGTAATAGCTTTAGCAGTGGGTTCTGTCTCGGAAGCTTTGATTAGATGTTGATAATTGTGGAGAAAATCATGGTATCAGGTCAAAAGAAATGACCATGGAATAAAATATACATGGGAAGAAAATGTAGCGTGACTATGGCTTTTAATACATTGAGTATAGTAGCTTGAGGTTGGTGGGGACGGGAGAAGGTTGCCTCATTTTCCAAAGTTGCCTGTGGTGAACATGGGAACAGGGAACAAGAAAGTGAACTATCCTGGTGTGTGTTGCCTTCTCCCTGGATGGCAGAGGGGAGGCTTTCTTCAGCCATGGCTCCCTGTGTGTGCCTCTGTCCCCCGCTGGCTGTGTGTCTCTTCTGAGACCGATTGTCATTGCTGGGCCTGGCTGCAGACCCAAGCTGTCCAGGCCAGGCTTTGCAAAGGCTGGATTAACACCATTTCACGACCTCTAATAAAGCCTAAATAGTGATATTGCTGTACTCGGAGTTTACAGAGTAAAGATGTCCACCTGAGAAATAACTACTCATTTTATCTTGAAAGAAGGTCATCCTGTAGGGAGTAGGTAGCGTGAAAAGCTCCCATTTTGCTCTCTTTTAATTGTAGCCCCTGTACCCCTTTTAACTTTCCCAGAGAATGCCTTGTGTAAACCTGCCTTATCTGTCTGTGGTTAAAACTTGGGAAACAAAGTGAACTGCCCAAAGGGAATGAGGACCTAAGCAGCTACACTTGACAGTCAGGCTTTCTTGTCTGTCCATGTTAGCCATTGCCACCCACAGAAATACTTAAAAATTCATGGGTTGATAATTCATGCCTGAATTTCCTGTTTATCCTAAATTTGGTCTCTTTATCCTTTGGATAAATAGAACACTAAATCTCTCTTCAGAGTACATTAGTAAGGGCAGACGGTGCTTAGAATTTAAAAATTTAATAAAAAAACAAGTATTGTTACTTTTATGTTGTGGTAAAAATGACATGCTTTTTCCTCGTAAGAAATTATGATTAAACTTGCAAAGACTCAAACCCATCACTGAACATTTTAAAAAATAGTTACATAGATGGTATTACTTGTACTTCAGGGGCTTTATTGTTAAATATTTGAGATACTCTAAAAAGAGAGAATGGTGACAAATGCATTTGGACAGTTGTTTCATACCATTTCTCAGTAGTCCAGTGTTAGCAGAAAATTTTTCTGTACCTTCTCCTGAAATGTATTTTCCAGATCTGATTGGTAATTTTTTTTGTTCAGAGTCATTTGGCTACACATCTGTCTAAATGGTTCTCTTTTTTCTTTTTTTTTTCCTATATATTAGGATGTATTGAATAACTTGGGTTCCTGTGAGTTGGATGAAGATGACCTAATGCTTGACTTGGAGTTCCTAGAAGAACAACATCACCATCGTTCTGGTAAGTCAGATAAATACTGACCATCTTCAGTGAGGTATTGTTATTCTGGAAATACAGAGTAAATGTATTCAATACAATTACTTGGAAATGAAGAAAAATAATTTTCTTGGAAGAGGAAGAGCAGTATGTGTTTTGTAGTGTTATTTCTAAATGTGTAATTGGTCAGAAAAATGCTCTTTACGTTGCATTTGGACTTCATACGGTCAGTAATGAAACAGAATTGATTTTTACAGCTACAGAAGCTTTTCAGCACCAAGGGCAGATCCATCTGTTTTTCTAGATACTGAAAATGACTGCTGCCCACTCCAGGCAGTTACAGAAAGAGCATCGCTGATATAATTGTGATCACATTTTGTGTGCCAGAATATCTTCAAATAAAAGGTTTGACTTGATACATGAGTGTAACTTCATCGTTGCTCTCATGGGTTGGTTAAAGCCCTGTTGCATTGCCTTGATTAGTAGCAGTAAACAATGTCAGTTCATGGTGTATTCAGTACAATTTTATAATAGAATTGTGCAAGGTCTTGGTAAGCTGGGGCACCTGCAATGAGCAATGCTGCGTTTCTTTTGGCTGTAGGGCTTAGTTTGTGAAGACGAAAAGTCCTACCAATTTAACAGGGTTTGGAGAGTCTTAAAACATATGTGAGATTTGTACTTGATCACAGGTAGAGTTCTGAGTTTGTATTCTGTTGTCTTAATCTGTTTTCTAAGCAGGCGTATTTCTCACTCTCTCTTTTACCTGCTGTTTTCTGACCCCTGTTTGTCCATTCACTCAGGTGGGTGCCTGTAGTGCACATTCCTGCAGGCTCATGTGAAAGTGGGTTTTTTGAGACAGATGTGGGCTGGTGTGTGCCATCTTCAGCTCTGGGCCTTTTTTGTGCAAATTGAGCAATGGTTACACTTAAACTGCTTG
This sequence comes from Sakesphorus luctuosus, assembly GCA_013396695.1. Lineage (NCBI taxonomy): Eukaryota > Metazoa > Chordata > Aves > Passeriformes > Thamnophilidae > Sakesphorus > Sakesphorus luctuosus. The sequence continues at coordinate 124,941 of VWZD01000217.1, forward strand.
AATTATGCCCTTGTTTCAAATTTTCTGCGTAGGATTATTTTGTGAGCATATCTGAATGATCTCTATGATAATTCTGTTTAACCATTGTACTTCACTTTTTAAACCTGTTGGCGTATCTACTTATGGGATGAAACATCTGTTCTGTTTTATGCAGTAGAGAGTGTGGAGGGTTGTAGCAGCAATACAGGCATGATCATAGTTCCCTCAATTACTAGGAGCTACACTGCAACAAATGGACTTCCCAGAAAAGGCTGTTTCTAACCTGAACTGAATAATGCTATTAACTGGTTGCAGAGAGTCAGCTCGTGGGAAATATGACTCAAAAAGCTTGAAACCAAAGATTAGGGTTTTGTAAGAAATCGTAGAGTTTATTCCCTGGACCTGCTGGAAACAAATTAAGTGGCAGAACCATTTTCTGTAAATAAATTTCCCTAACATGTTGCACTTGGTCTCACCTGTGTTTTCCTACTTTTTTTTAAAATTTTTTTACATTTACAAAGCACTGAATTAACAGTGAAAGAAAAGTTCATGTCTAGCATATGATTACAAAGGTTTATAGAAGCTTCTGGAGCAACTAAGATCATAAGATCTAAATGGCATTACACTTGATAGACAAGTAAGTAAGATGGAGGTGTGATATGACACACAATCTTTCTACTCTTGGCTCATTATCCAGAGCAAATGAGATACTTTAAAACAGAGATCTGCACTGCCCTCTGAAGAATGGTGTCCGTTTCTGTTCTGAGCAGCAATGTAGAGACTCACGTTGCAGTGTGCACTGTCTTTAAACACAAGTTTATCTTAGTAATATTTTCTGTTTGATTTACTTGTTTGGTGGTGGGTTGAGTTGCCAAAAAATTAGGATTTGCCAAGCTGTCACTGTTGTTTCTGAGTTGTGCAGTTGGAAGAAGGAGTTGGAAGGGTAGAGCCATGGAATAAGTTGACAAGATTTCACCAAATAAAGCTGATGTCTTTATATTGTGTTGACATTTGTGTTGACAAAGCGGTTAGTGTGGTTCTAAGTTGTCCTCTTAATTTATACTGAGGTAAGAGGCTTGATTTTTAGACTTCTTTAACATTTGTGTACTACTGAAGTACATAAAATCCCTGAAGTTAGATCCTGACAGCTAAACACTTCTAACAAGTTGCTTTTCTGATTCCCGTATAAAGCTGTGGCCCACTTCCATGATTTAAGACTTTTCAATCAAAATTCTTTTTAGTAATTCTAAGACAATCCATTCTCTGTTTTCATTTTTGGGCTTGCTTGTTTTTTTTCCAATAGGCCTCTCCATTCATACATAAATAGAATTCTTATAAACATCTTCAGTTAGAATACACTCTCAAATATTATTGATGCAATTTTTTTAATAGACACCAGAATACAGAGCTGATCAAGTGATAATGTTGAAGATATACTAGTTAATGAAGGACTTTAAACTTTTATAAACTCATCAAATTGAAAGTGATCGTATTTCTAGGCATGTACATATAAGCTCTTTCAGGTAATTGGGAAGCAATGTATGTTTTTTAAAAATTTTTAATCTTGCCCCCTTCACAAATAAGAATACAACAATCACAGAGGATGAGCCAGTGCTGTTATTTGTAGAATATGTTATTCTAACTGAATTTGAATAAAATCTAGGGGCTGTTTAATTCCTTGAGTCTGTGAGTGGCCTGAAGAGTAGGGGATTTTCCATAATTTTTGCTAGTAGCAGGGTTTTTTGACTCTTTATAAAGGCTTCTTTAAGATGGGTGAGCCTGACACGATACCTGTGGCTTGCTTCACTAAAATTCAGTCAGCAGTCACAGACATACAGATTAGTGAGCTCTCTTTTCCCTATTGGGATGTGCTATTTCTCATGTATAACATTTGGCCCTATGTTATGTCAGCTTTACATATTTCAGCAATTTCATTGCAGTTATTTGCTTTCCTGACAAGTTCCTTGTGTTCCTCAAACACTTGAAAGGGATCTTTGTATATGACATTCTCATGTATCTCATACTGAAGTCAACTGGGAGTTAGTGCATGTGCTTCTATGCTTATTATCAAGATGAAGGTGTTTGAGTATAAAATATGATAGAAAATGCTGTGTTTTGCATGGAAACATTAGAATTATTCTCTTCTGGAAGTCAAAATTATCAGTACTACAGTGACTCTATAGTATGGCAAAAATCCTGTTGATATTCTACATACTGATGCTGTGTATAGCATTTATTTAGCTAAGGCCATCAATCTTAGAGCCATATTACAATTCACTTCTGCCCCATTTGGCTCTTGATAAGCAGTTCTGTGGGGAAATTATTATAGGGAGAGATGTTCCAAGAGAGGCTCCCTTCAGTACTTTAAAAATACATTGAAATATGAAGAGGTATAATTGAAAAAGCATTTGGTTCTTTCTTTGATTTTTACAGAGGGATAACTAAGGAATAGCTCCAAAAGCCTATGAAAATGTTTAATGAGAAAATACGAGAGCTAGCATCACTTTTTTAAGAAACTTGAATATCTCAATTTATTCCTTGGTCAAGCATCTGTACACAGCAAGCTGTGTCATTGAAACATAGAGATTCTGAAGCATTGTGCCATGGTTAATAAATACAGTTCATTGATTGGTTAATGGCAAATTGAGAAAGTCTCTTAAATGACATTAAGAGCTCCAGTTTTTTAGGCATTTGTTACTTAAGACACAATTTACAATACTTCTTACTTTTAGCTACTGTAGTTATAAAGAACAGTTATTTGCTAGGGTGGAATATGTCTTTTTGACTTTGTCCTGAAGCTGACAATATAATAATAATATTAATAAAATAATTGTATCGTATTGATCTACCATGATTTTAGTGACCATGTATGAATAGAAAATAACATTATATTGAGAGGGTTTTTGAGAAATGGCTATTAAGGTAGTTTTGAAGAGGAGCTAGGAGGCAAGGAGACATTGTTCCAGAAAGTGGAATGCTATATTAATTAAAATATAGAGTTATAAAGGATAAAGAGGCAAAGATCTGTTACCTCTTTCATTGTTTCTGTGTTGGTATTTGTTTATTTATTACTCCAACTTATTTTTTGCTTGTTTTCTTATTCTGCCCTCCCAGATTTTCCCTAATGAGCTGATGCCCTCCAACAGCATCCTCATGAAATAGGGTTCCTGCAAAAAGGTGCTATGAACCCTGATGAGTACTAGAAAATTAAAAAAATACCCCTAACTTTCTCTAACCATCCAATAGACAATACAGAGATACTTGTGAACATCAGGCAGATGTTTCTACTTTGGATGTAGATTTCTGTGCCCTGCCGGTCTTAGCATGGCTTTAGAAGTCTGGAATACCCTCATTTCTGACCTTCTCCCCATAAGCCAGTTTACTTCTTTAATTTACTACTTTTGCTTCTGTTTTAAAGGCTGTATTGTTGAGATAAAGAATGTAAGACAGAATCATTTTATTATCCAACCTAATACAATTGCTTTGAAATTTAATAAAATAATATTTATATAGTACTTACTGAGTGGAGAGCACTACAGCCTACGAATTCAAAATACTAATCAACTTGATTCGCTGAGAGTTTTGCATACTGTTCTTAAGCTGGAATGCTTAAAACTAAGCATAATGTGACATACATGATGAGCCTTGAGGGTGCCTTTTTATTACTCTAGTAAATTAGACTTTTAAAATATGCTACAGCGTTGATTTCCTTTTGTAAAATAATGAAGTTGGTGGTTTCTGTAGCGGGAAACCATTGCCGGTTTATAGAAAGTGACAGCATTAATTTAACCTCATTCATTTTCCTTTTCCCTCATGAAACATGATGTATTTGATTCCAAGTATTGATTAGTGAAATGTATGAGGAAAACCTTTGTATTCAGTGGTATAAGCAGGGGGGAATTTATTCAAGTAATGCACATTAATGTGCATGAATTGTGTGCTTGTGCTGTGCCATAGCCTATTGAAGACCAAATGGCTTTATATGGTGGTGTCATTAAATCATGACTGCAGCAAATAGTAGTCTTTTCTAAGAGTTCACAAAAGCACAGCTATGCAAGGGCTTTTGTAGTTTCTTAAGTATTTGCCACAGGTGTCATGAAACTGGTGCCCTGCCTCTTTCTCGGAGCTGTGTGGGAGTAGCTGGGATTTGTGGCGAGTGGTCAGGCTGAGGTCGGGGCACTGCTTGTGGCGCCGGATGTTAAGCTCATGCGCCCATCTCCTCCACATCAGGCTCCACTCTGTGCAGTGACTATTCATGAGGGCAATATTGATTAGCTGTGTACCCAGACCGGCCTGCACAATCCATCATGTTGTAGCTTGAATGCTCGCTGAATAGTTTTGAATAATGCAGCTTGCTAAAATTTTTAGAAGAGATTTGTCTTCAGCCGGTGCTTCAGCCCTTTTGGATTTAATGTCTCAGTCTCAGCTGAAACGCTGTGATCCAGTGTATATATGAAGGATAGTTATTTCTCCCAGCATGTTTCAGAAATGAAATTATTTGTCTTATTTGCTGAAAAAAATGAATTAGAAGTTGAACTATGGAAGTATACTTTATAATCCATCTAAATATTATTCAACTCTTAGAAAACCCAAACACTTTCAGAGACAGGGCACATTTTGATCAAACCTGAGTTAAGACCATCTCAGAAACAGTTTAAGTGTGTTCTTAGTCTGTGGTAGTACATGTTTTGGTACTTGCTCGAGGTTTATGAATGAAAAAGAGTATATGTCACTTGGCAAAATGCCTTCTGCTATGGTGGCAATGGCTCTTAGGTGCTCTCTCCATACTTGCTTCTGTTAGTGGATTTTGAGAAAGAAGAGCCTGTTCTTGGTATAGCTCTGTGTTAACAGAAGTGAAAGGAATGAGCGTGTGAAACTCTGATGTATCACTCCTATGCTGTAACACTTGCAAGTGAATAAAAAATAGAAAAACAGTAATTAAATAGATGTTCTTTATGTTTGAAATGCAATGCTGTGGCGTATTGTCTACTTGGCACTATCAGTAATGAGCAGGGAGAGGCACATTATAGTGAAGATCTTGGAAACTGGGGGTCTAACTTTGTAACGTGTTTGTATTAGGTAGTTTTTATTTAGCGCTCATTAGTGAGATCCCAGATACAGTGTCTAGGGCTAGAATATCATAACAAAAATGTGTGTGTATTAAAAAAATAATTTGACATTACTGGATGGATTTGGGGTTTTGATAGGGACACACAAATGTACTTATTTAAATGTTACATTGCAGCAATTCAACATATCAGAATATGATCTTTTAGTAACATAACTACATTAGGTATTAGCAGCCTCACCAAAAAAAAGCACAATGGACTTGTATTTTAGAAAGTAAAAGACAGGAATTTGTATTGTATTTCTTTTAAAACCAGCTAGCCTGCAGATCAATTGCCATCAGTACCCAGCCAAACTAATATCGCTGGGTCATTACACCAACAATTTAATTAGGTAGTTGCTGAGTTATTTTGAATGTGATGAACAAGCTGTGTGAAAGTTCTAGGGTGAGTTTGGAGCTCCTCCTGTGTGTATTAATTGAATGTGCTAATTATTTTTATTAATGTTTTAATGAAGGATAGGAGTGCAGAGCTGAGATGAAACCCCTTTGGTCTTTTGGTGGGTTTTTTGACCAGAGTGGGAAAAATACAAATGTTATTACAGAACAAGTACATAAAAATTTAGTGGTGTTAGTGTGTCATTAAGACTGATAGTTACAAACTGCAAACCAGAAATAAATTTGCTTGATTTTCAGATGTGAAACGTATCTGAAGTGTAAGAAGGGTATAGAAAAATTTTTGAATTACACTGCTTGTTTTGGCAGCAAATCACTGAAAGTCATCTCCTTGGCTACAGTGGATCTGCTGTGATTCATTGGCTCCAAAGGCTGTTGACCTGCCTGAAGCAGGGGAGCTGCAGGGAGCCTTTGGCTCCGGGGCCAGTCCTCAGCCAGCCAAAGGGCTCCTGTCAGCAGCCTGGAGTCGGCATGAGTTTCTGTGCTGGACACAGCGGGCAGTGAGCTTTGGCATTAGTGCAGCTGTTGTCTGGATGGATGTTATCTAAGCTTTGTGAGACAATGACAACAGCACAGGAACTCCAAAGGGCCAAGTAGCACTGGCTGGCTGTTTTTCTCAAGGAGAAGTTGTCTCCTGGAGTTTAATAAAGTGCCCATGTAGTCCATTTGTGTTTGTCAGTGCAAGGAAAGCAAATTTTTCAGAGCTTTTAATTTGCCTTCAAAATGAGAAGAAGAAAAGAAGATCCCAACTATGTATTTGTATTTGACAATTGCTTTGAACTACATACTTAGGTAATTTGAATGTATTGCTTTGCTCATTAATGTATTGTTGGCAGCAAATTATGTTTCTGTGCTGATTCAAAATTACATATTTTGATTTTTATTTGGAATTGGGACACCCAGCTCACTGAGCTTTTTAAAAAGCTTTACCATTGCCAAATCCCACATTTTAGAGTGGTATTGAGTTAAATTAGAACAGCATTTTAGTTTTCTGTTTGAAATATGTAATAACATTTTGGTTTATATGTCCAAGTTTTGAACAGAATAAAGCTCTGGGTCTCTGCCAGAAAGGAGGTTCATAGATTATTTAGCTCTCTAGCGTCTTGCATTGTCACTAAAAAGTCTGGACAATAATAGAATAAAAAATTAAATAGTACTAATAACAAACCAACCAAAAACTGATGTGTGATTTCACTCCATTAATTCCACCATTATATAGATATCCTAATACCAATTGAAAGGGGAAGTTCATGTTGGTTTTTAGTTTTGCAAGAGAAAAAGACTTGCTGAAGGGAGAGCAGCACAAGCCAGAACTGTGGCCAGCCTGATTTCACATGTACATCTGACTTCCTGCCTGGTTTGAAGGATGGAGCGGAGAGTCACATGCAACTGGGTTCTACATAGCTAGAAAGAGTGAGAGGGATTTTTATATTTTTGGAATGACCTATTCTGCTAAGCTACACGTTTTCCCCCGAAGCTTTGTTTAATAAATACTGCACAGTAATGGAGTAACTTTAATTCTCCAGAGAATGAAATAAAACTTGTCATCTTCTAAACTCTTCTAACCATGATCTACAGCTTCTGAAAGAGCACTGGGCATGGAGGAAAGGGATTTTTGCAGGCTTTGCAGTGAAAGAATGGGTAGCATCAAATAAAAAGAGCATATTTGTGCTAGTCGAAAGTCACTACTGCACACCTGTGGCTAGGCCTGTGCTTTAGGGCTTTGGAAGTGTGAGTTACTCTAAGGAAAAGAAGAAATAATGACTTGAGAAGTTAATATTAAATTGGAATGAAACTAAATAGAGATCATAGGCTCTGTAAGGTTAGTTTGCCAGCATCTTAGAGCGTACTGGTCCCTATTCTGGAAAAGAAGTACTGAATTTTGAGGGTCCTGTTTCTGTTCTGTTATTTATGTACGTGGATGGTGCAATTATATTCCCTTTTTAATTGGGAAAAAGACCCAAACCCCACAACCTTGAACTGCTACCAAGTTATCTTTATCCTAAACCTCTAACAGTGTATTTTACTTTAAAAGTTGAGTTGTGAACAGGCCTAGTTCATGAGCCACAGAATATGTTCAAAACATGTCTGGGATGTAGATAATTGGCCTGTGCTGTGTGCTCTCAGTGGATCAAGGAAAATACTTGGTTTCCTGAGCAAATCAGTATTTTTGGATCTTTTTTTGGTGTGAAGAGGGATGATATATTCAAATGGTGGGTCTGTGTTACTTCACTGTAATCTAGCTGTTACATATTATATTAATGATATGCACTTGCAAATCCTACTCAGTTAAATGGAGCAACATTACAAAGCATCACATCATAATTTAGGTGCCAAGTGATTTCTTCTTCATAAGTAGACAAGAAGGGGAAAAGAGCGCAGTCCTGAACTCCACGGTCATGAAAGAATACTTTGAGTGAGATGCGCTTGTGTGGTTATCATGGAGCAATTAGAATCAGAGTCTGTATCTCAATTTCCTGCTCTTTCTTAATTATAATGTGACAGTTACAAATCCTTATTCATATTGGTATGCTCAACCATCATTTACTGAAAGAACCAGGACAGTAATTAAATTAGGCATACTGCCTTTCTTTCTTCCTTTGATTTTATATATACATTGAGATGAAACATCTTCTTTAATGATATCTGCAGGCAGAAAATAAATGCAATAATAAACATTATGACAAATCAAAGCACACTGTCCTATTTAAAACAACTCTGCAGTTTTAGATGGCAAAGTTTAAGTAGGATGCCAAGTGCTGCTTTTCTGTCCTGCTTTGTTAATATACAAAGATCTGGACTCGATGTCTTGCCAAAATGGAAATGTGATGAGAACTTGAGAGGAGTATGTTCTTTTTTCTCAGTTTCCTGTGAGAGATAAGAGACTAAGAGGAACAATTACGAGCTCACAATTTTTCTGCTGAACAGCCATAACTCAGTTTATATAAAAACAACTTCACCTCCATACAGCTTCTGCAATGATGCTACTTCAAGGTCAGACTGAACCTGTATGTGTCAAGAAGGTGTGAGTTAGTGATGACATTGACATTATGAAATATTTATCTCTGGGATCATTGTAGCTTGACTCAGGTAAAGGAAGGAATGGTAGTCTGATAGTTAAAACTTGAGTCTAGGTCTCCTGGGGGGAGCTGGATTCTTTGATGGAGATTTCCAGTGTTAGGATGGGCTACTCACTTAATTGACTTGTAGTACACAGAAAGTAGTACTCTAGTAGTCATGGGGCTTTGGCATTAAAGTTTGAGAGATACTCAAGATGCCGTTGGGATGGAGCTATGTTAATAACTACAGTCATTACATTCATTAGAGGCCAATTACAGTCTGTTTTGTGTCTCTTCCAGGAAGTGGAGCAGACACTGCCATTGCTGCTGCTGGTATGTCTGCTACTGTTTACTGCTCCTGTTATTTTTTATTTTCTTCTGCTGAAAAAATGCCAAAACAAACCCCAAGTTTCTTTGTATAACAGGAGTGAAAAATGCTGCAAACCCCTATTGTACTAATCAAGTAAAGCCTGGGCTCACATACAAATTACTTTTTAAATCTTGCAAAAATTGCACCCTCCATCCATCATTACTCAAAGATTGGGTCATATCCCCTATAGAGTTTGAAAATATTAAGTGACTCTGTTGTTGTATGTCTTTCCCTGAGTCTCTTGTGATGAGAGAGCCTGTTGTCCCTTGTCTGTGAGGGTTCTGTCAAATACTTCATATTTGGATTTTGTTGTTTTTTATTTCTTGTTTTTACCTCCAGCTTCCCTTGAGGGAGGAAGGAATTCACAAATAAATGCCATGCAGGCAGTAAGCTCTGAGATTTATTGCATCCTAGGTTCAGCTTTAGGAGAGGGATCAATATGTGTCAAATGCTTCAGTGGTAGGTCGTGGGGTATGTGTACTTCCTGAGAATGTTTTGTCCTCTCGGAGACCCCAGAAGAAGCCTGTATTTTTGGATTACATAGCATAGCTAGTTTTCTGCAGTATGCCTTAAGATGGGTATTGTACACCTTTCTTTGCCAAGGGAACAATCTGAGATAAACTCCGAAAGGTAACCTTGGAGTTTTCTGGCTTTACCTTCTGTACTTAGGCTTGTTTTAGGAATGTTCAGTCTGACCCAAAGTGAATAGTGCCTGGCTGTTTCCTTCTCACATGCCAGATACCAAAATTCTTCCATGCAACCCTTAGTGTAGGGAACAGCTTTCCAGTCAAAGTTTGTCAAAGCACCTGCTTGCCATTGCAGCAGTAGCTTCTTCAAAAGACAATGCATTCTTTGCACTTACTGAGGGTAACATCAATGTTACTGGTTTGGGTCCCTTCTTCCTCCTTTTTCATAATCATGTAGTATCTTTAGAAAGAGAGTCTGTTTCCAGTTAAGATTTAAAGGAAAGAGTGGTTGCAGTTGAAAAAACTCAGAATGCACTTCTGAGAACATGAAACAAGGGTTCTGTTGCAGGATGGGTAACACATATATGCATGGATCTGCAAATGGCAGTCATGCACAAATTGTTATTACACTGAATCTATTGGATCCCTATAATTTTCCTCCCCTCTCCCCCCCAAACTAAGCATTTATCAGTTTGATATTTAAAGAGTTGCTGAACCATGCATTAGTCTCTGAGAAGTTGATTGCCAGTAAAGGTTTTTCAATTTCAAGAGCACAGTCTGATGAATGTGTAATTTGAGAGCTCCCTCAATCTTGCTTTATGAAAAGTTTGTCTTCCACTGCAAACAATGATGACACTGAAAATCTTTCACATCTGCAAGAATAAAGAAAAATCAGCGTATTTCTGAAGGCAGTGCACTGCATACTGGGAAAAGAGGTGGCAGTAAGTTGTGGTGAGTAGTATGGTGTTAAGGTCACTTACACTGCTGATAAAAAGGGCAGTTGGTAAAGCAGAGAATTCTTCTAAGAGATGAGAGGGGCTGGGATTTGGGCAGGGGTCTGGGCAGGCAAAGAGGCTGTGCTGGTACTCAAGGAATCCACAAACATGCATGTGTGACCAGAGAGCAGGATGGAGGTGCTCTCACTTGTGACCTGCAGCCTTCACCAGCCTGAGAGGAGGAGTGGAGCTTTCTGTGCTTGCACTGTATGCAAATCCTGTACATTGGCACTGTTGCAGGCAGCACCTTGTCTGTGGCTGTCTGTGTGTCCAGCCATGCCATTGTCCTCTGCATGTCAGTCTGTCTCTGGCATAGAAGCTCACATTCACTACAGGTTGAAGTTACAAACGGGCAAGTGGCAGTAGGTTCATTCAGGCTTGAGCACAGACCTCCCGGCTGAGTCCCTGTGGCTGGGCAGGAGGCATCTCCAGTCTCAGAGCTGCTGGAGGCAATCACCCCATGCAGCATCCCTCAGCCCGTGGTGCTGTATGTGCTTAAAGTAGCCTGTGTCTAAATGTGTGTGCCTAGGACTGGTACGTAAAACATACCTGACAAACCAGAGACGTGTCTTGGAACTGTTCAGTGTTTAAAGTGCTTGAATTCCTTGCACTCTGCTTTTGAGAACTGGTGACACTTGTTTGCAGCACAATAACTAATGAATCTGGAATGGTGGGAAATTAAATAGGAAATGGATGGCAAATGAGTGTAGTGCTTTTTGGTTACAGGATGGGTAATGTGCTTATTTTCTCTTCCCTTTCTAAATATTTCCAGCCCTCTAAACACAGTTCATGTATGTTTTAGGAAAAAGGATTAAAGCAGTTTACAAAGGTTAAGGAAACCAGAGAGGCCTGAGAAACTGTAATGAAAAAAAACCCTGTTGGTAGCAAATGTCTGTTTATTATACTAGATTGTGAATTTGCTGACTGTCAAAGGCCCAGGCACCATGATTAACGTGTTGAAGATCTTCCTGACTTGACCAATTTTTTCTCACATAAGTTTTTCTTTATAAAAAAGCAATTTACTCTAAAAATGCACCTTTTTGAAGGTTGAAAAGCAGGCAGTAGATAAAATGAAAGTACAGCTGTGTTGTAATACTATTTTTGTGCTTTTTCCTGAAGCTGTTAATTTCACAGAAAATAGTTTTGACAAGTCTCTGTATTTCTAACACATTTTCTCTATGAATAAAACACGAAATAACTCTATTTCTAAGGTTCAATTACATTGTTTTCTTCCATACTTAATCTTTACTTTGTTTGACTTGTTTGGAGATTTTTGCAGGATTGGGGGTTCAGAAAGAAGTATTCTTGATGCTTCTTATTATAACATTACTGACATGATGTACTTGTAAATGATGGGTTTTAAGCTAGAATGACATAAATATATTACCTAACCATCTTACTGTCAGCGTGTGTTGGATTAAATGCAAATAGCTCCTGGTTCTGAGGATTTTCTATCAAAGCCCCTCACTTTGCAAGTACAGCACGCTTGTATTCACAGCTGGGCTCTGCAGAGCTGTGTGGAGTTTCTCACACAGGAACTGGTGACTGTATCGCTGTCCATCTGGAGTGGGTGCTTTTGGCTGTGGAAGGAGGATGACCAGGGAAAAGACATCACTTTGTACTGAATTTTTGTGGAAACTCGTACTATGATCCTTTGATGCTGAATTATCACAAGTGGCAAAGAGTAGGGATAAATAGAAAGGCGAAGAGAAACGACTAGAGGTAAGAAGGAAAAATGGTGTGAAAAAATCTCATCTTTACTGATGCAGGAAGGATTTTTGATTTTTTTAATTTTCACATTTTGTAGATTTTAGGAACACAAGTGGATGTAGCAAAGTAGATATTAGTGAGTTAATATTTTAGCAGCCTAAGTTTAATGTCTTTCTATCTCTATCCCTGCTCCAGAACAGGTAGCTAAAATTATTTAGCTCTTTAGTCTGTTGTTCAAGGTACAAGATTGAAGGGTATCAGAAGAAGACATAAACACAGAGTAGCGTGACCCCGAACACTGGAAAGCATCCGAGAGCCCTTTGTATGCTGAAGAAGAGGAGGTGGATGAAGAGGGGGTCTCATCACCCCCAGCCCCAATTCCTGAGGGGGGTGGGACTGGGGCAGGACAGAGATGGAACTAGAAATGTGTAAAGTGGTGATTGGATGGATCATATTATACAAGCTATGGAAACGAAAGCTTGCCACGTGCGCGTCTATGTATTCCTGGCGAGCTGAGGTGCTCATTAAAGTAACTACCCTTTATCTTCTACTTCAAGTTTGGCTTGGAGTCTTTTTTACAGACTTTTAAGTCATCATTACCTTCTGAGAAAAAAATAACGTGCTTTGGAATGAAGTTGCTCTAAATTTGCTTTAGAATGATATATGGCAAGCTGCTTAAAAGAATTTTTCAAACTCTGCTGGGCTTTCAGATACCAACAGCAGTATTATTCTGCCCCTCTATCCTGAAAAGAAATCAACAGGTTGAAAGAAATCCAGGTGGTGTGTGCCCTTCAGGCTGCAGGGGTCATAAGCAGGGTCTCTCTGTAATACAAGTGTGCAGCATTCGCTGCTCCCCTTGTTCCCACAGCTAACACAGAGTAAGAAGTGATGGAGGGGCGTGTCATGTGGTGTATCTACTGTCACAGGAGCCTGGGCTCTTACCCAACCTGCAAGAAAAGCTCCAGAGGTTTTCTTCCCTTGGAATACAGGAACAATGAGCCGATGAATCAGCTCAGTGGCAGGTGCCAGAAGAGTGGCAAAGGGTACACAGTGAGGCCAGAGGAGATGACAGAAAAGACTGCACTTTCTTTCAAAGGGAGAATTTACGTTTCCCATATTTTTAATTGTCAGTAGAGGAAGGCACTTCCAGTTGTGTCACTTTCTTGTTTCCCTTGTCCACAGTCACTCTTAGCACGCCTTTCCTTCTCTTCTTACCTGCCAAGCCTTCTGCACTTTCCTGTAATATGCAGGAGCCTTTGTTACCTTAGATGACACTTAGATTTATTATGATTGCTGTTTATAAAATCAGTTACTACTTTTGCAAATTCAGCTCATTTTAGAGGTGTCATGCAACCCCCCCCACCTTACTTGTTCATCTTTGGTTCTTCTCTTGACCTAATTCTGTTTGCTTTCCATTTAAGAAGTGTGAGCTTCTTTCTGCTTTACATTCTTGTTGAAATCTCATATTGAGGTATATGATGCAGACAGCCTGTATATTTGCAATCTTTAGTTAGTTCTTTATTTCAGATAAGAGCTTATTCAAGTAACAGTGTATTTTGAAACTGTAGGTCAAAGATGGTGAGTCTTGCTGGCTTTCAAGTTTAGAAGTCCAGACAACTGAGATAAGTTTGACAGATTTCTATAGCCATTATAATGGAGAATTCTGTCTCCCAGTAGACTGTTTTGTTTCTTATGTTGTAGACTAGAATCACCATAATTATTTAATAATGCTAGTTGTATTTATAAAGTACAGTTTAGGCATTCTGGAGTCGGTAAAAATCCTTGGAGATCAGTCTACTTTCTAATTATGTGGGAGGAGTTGTCCTTGTATTTATTGCTGAAAAAAAATACATTTGAAATTTTGATATCTCATCAGGGTTTAGGTCTCTCTGTTTTCCTGTTCTGTTCAAATTCCTGTCTATATGAAGGATGATTCAGCATGTTTTACATAAACCACTTATCCCTTTGATCTGTCTTTCTAAAGTTCATTATAGATTCAGATTCATTCTCTGTCCTGACTCATTTGTATATATGCATGTTCACTAGTTTGTGGAGAAATACATTACTAGTGTATCAAAGAGTACTAGAAAAAACCCACCATTTTTCCTTTGGGAAACAGTAATTTTTTAGTGCTTCAAGAATTTGCTGTGTGAATGTCTCAATAGGGAATTGAGCATGTATTTAGCCTAAGGCATGTCACTATCTCCACTGAAGTCAGTGGGATCATACCCTTCAGATTTAAGCTCATTCGTAAGTGACCTTGGTCTTTGGCGCTTGAGCTCAGCTCATCAGTGCCCGCCTCCTGTGACTCTGGGTTTTTTAACAGCTGTTCAGTTGTCCTTTGTCTTCAATACAATTATGTTGTGGCTAAAAGTGTATGTGAGCACAGTATTGCTAACAGATACGGTAAAAGACTAAACTGTATAGTCCAGCTGAGAAAACTTATAGCTAATATACGGACTAATGCGGGTAATCATTATTTTTTCTAAAATAATTTTGAGGATGCCATTTATCTGTTTAATTTCATGTGTTTTCTACATATAGATATGAAATAAAAAGATTTGAAGACATCACAAAAAGTTTGGTTTATGTTGCAAGGAAAATTAAAGTTGGTAGCAAAGAACAGTGTGCTTATTTAAATTAAAATGCTAATATATTTTCATTACAAAAATCCTTCAGAAAATACTCTTCTTTAGTGACGCCTAGTCCATACAAACTGCTCTTTTCCTGAAACAACAAGGACACAATTCCTGGATAATTCTTAATCATTTAAGCAGTGTAGAAATACACAATAAGAAGACTTTACTCCTAAAGAAAATTTTTATTAAACAGATTTTTTTAAGTAATACTCAGTACACTCAGCAGCCTAGGTAGACCTGGAAAACAATTATGAGGGTGGGAAAGAAAAGCCACAGAAAAAAAACTTATTCAGTGTTCATTTCGATGAGGTTCATTGAAAATCTCAACATGCCTTTTAACCCACTAGGCTCTTGTTTAAGAAGCTGTGTGAAATTGTTTTTTTAATATAAACCAGAAAGAGATTAGAAGCTGATTAGGTCCCTCACTAGCTCTCATCTTAAATAAATAATTTTTTTCTCTTGCATAAATGTAGTGCCTGGGTATTTTGCATCCATCAGAAGAAATTATTGGGGTGGTGCTATCTTATTGTTGTAGTAATTTCCACTAAGCCTAGAAAGTTGTACAGTCTGGGTCTCTCCTGAACAGAACCTCTGTCCTTCCGGCAGCCTTGGTCACATGTGCAGGTTCCTAAATAACAAAAATAATCTGAATAAGGGCTTTGTAATGAGGATGTTTGAGTTTTCTTACCTTGCCAAAGAACATGATCTTAACAGTTTCATTTCTAAATTTTGTATCTTGAGCATGTATTTTCCAATAGACTTTCCCAAAAGGTGACTAAAACTGTACTGCTGCTTTCTTCTCTTCCACACAACATTTTTTGAACGCAGGACCTTTACAGGCTTTTCCATGTCTGACCTGACCTAATACGAACATCTAGAATACCTCCACTTGGAAAAATTAGTCAAAAACCAGTGAAGGACTTATATGAGGTTATTTTGTAAGAGCCTGTGTATTGTGGAATCAGTTTCTGGAAAAACAGTTCTGTCTCGACAAGCAGGAGCTGCATCTACTGTGTTGTAATGGCATCTTAGCTCCTACCTGAGCTTGTAGTCAGTGCCAGTAAGTGCATTAACCTCTACTCCTTACCCTTCTGTTTACATACCAGGTAATCAAATCGTTTGTGGAGGTGTCATGCACTGATTAAAGTGGTTTTATGGAGTTATAGGGCACTGATGGTTCAAGTATCAGATATTATGATTTGATAAAACCCAAAACACTGTCTTTATTTTCTTTTTTTTATGCAATGCCTGTATGCACTAAATAGGATATGTGTGTCTGTATGCAAAAATAAAGGGAGTTAGATATAGTCTGCTTAAAGGTGGAATAGATCTATGAAGCCATTGTTCTTTAGGTTGTTGGTGCTGTGGTGAGTTGTAATTTCTCGTGTGCTGATGCAGTTTTCCATACTTAGTGTGTACCTATGTATTTTAAAAATAATAGCCAGTGTGCTGTCTGAGCAGAGCAGAAGATTTAGAAAATTTGTCAGTTTTCTGAGGTATTTTTGCAGTCTATTACCTTAAGATTTAAAGTAGTCACTTAAAAAAATTTAATTGTATTTTCCATAGCAAATACTATAAGGATTGTTACACTGTATCTATTGTATAGCTTTGTACTGTTTTCTGTTATTTTTTTCTAAACCCTCTTCCTTATCTGGTACTTGTTCTCGGAAATTGCCGTGTCCTGTCCTCCAAAGATTTAATGTGCACATATGAGAGAAAGTTACAGAAACAAGACTTCTTGAATGCTGAAAATACTGAAAGCTCCTTGTTTGTCTTCTTTGTTCTTGAGGTGGCAGCCAAGCACTGCTGCTGAGTCACTGATGGCTGTTACTGCTGCAGTTTTGTCATTTGCTAGTGGAAAGCAGCACTTGCATAGTCTGGGGGTGACACAACAGATGTTACAAAAAGGGAGTTCTCATGTACGATGTCAGTATTATGAAGAGTTCCCAGTGAAGAGTAACCTTGAATTTCAGTCATCTTCAAGGAGCAACTTTTGTATTCATGTTAATAGAGCAAATGAGGTTTTGTAGTTGCGATCTAGGGATCTCTTCGTGCCCTGTAGCACTTGCTGAGTATTTAGGGAGTTGTTTGGAGGGTAACATAATGTTCAGTATGTCCTTTACATGATTTTTTCCAACATTTTTAGTCAAAATCTCACATTGCTAAAGTAGCGATAAACTTTTAGGTCCGTATTGGTTTTGTGAACAGCAACAAATACTTTAAAGAAATATTTGTCTTAGGAACTTGATTTCAGTTACTAGAAGAACAGAGAAAAGTGCTTTGTATTTGAAAGTATCACTAGCAAACTGATTGGTAAAGATCTAATTTTGCTCCAGTTACAAAATGTGGAACAGCTTAATTTTATTATTGTATCAGACTGTCTTCCTTGGTGCTTTATGATGTTAGGGTTGGTTCAGCTCTAATGAAACAGAGAGCGATCAAGTATAACCTGAATTTTACAGACTTGTATCTTCTAGTCTAGGCTTGCTAGTTTCCCTAGAGAAGTAGTGTGCTTTAAACACTAAAACAAATGGATGTACAATATACTTGGGAGGATTAATTTAATCAGAGACTGTCATTTTAAATGGGTGACTCTTGAGTCAGATGAAAGAATTTACTACAGTGACTTTGGAGGGAGTGACATTTGAGTAATGTTCCTCTTCTCATCTGCACCCAGCAGGGAACTGTCTGGTAACATGAGACTTTATATATCTTTGACATAATTCAGAGAGACTCTTAACAGTACATCTAAGACTCAAGGGTATTGTGCAGATTTGTGCATTCTCTGTAGTACCTCTGGTCCAGAAATCAATAATTCCACAATAATATTGTCATTCTGTTTGTTTGATTTCTGAGTTTTGAAAAGAGAAGAAGGAAAGAATTGGTGAGAAGGGGAGAAATACTTGTCTTGTTAGCTTTGATTATTTTTTTAATAAATTGAGTGCAGGTAAAGTATGTGTAAGCATTAACAGGTAAGAATGAATATATTTTAAAACTAATTTTACTTGATAAATACCTTGAATTAAATCAGCACTAACTTTCCACTTAGGTTAGCATTTTGTATTCTGAACAGCTTCTTTTTTGGAATGTTTTATGGCCTTCCCAGAAACTGAAGCAGAATTACAGATGTACCCTGGGCAAGCAGAAATAAATCATACAGTTTACAGGAAGTGTAGTCTCAATTAAGGAAATTTGAGATCTACTTCTGTCTGTGCCATGGATTGTCTGTATAATGCTTTGCAAGATACTCTGTTTGCTCATCAGTATTTATCTCGCACATAAGGATTCTTTTGGGATGCATTCTTTTTTCATAGGTGTTTATATGCTGTAATTTCAAGTGCTATAATGTATCCTGCAGTTTAATAACTTACAGTAAGTGTTCTGCAAATAAGATTCTAATATCAACTGGATTGTTTGAGAAATTATTTATTACACCTTCTTTTGCTGTAATTTTGCAAGTGATGTTTACTCTTAACAAAGGAGAAAGTAAATAGCTTTCAAATTGACAGTGATGAAACAAAGTGCTCCACAGGGAGCTTGGTGTTTTGATTGACAGAGGATAGAAGCAAACAGGAGATTCTGATCTGGAGCATGAGCAATGAGGATCAGTGAGTACTTAGTCCTCAGGCTGTGATGAGTCTGTACAGAGAAAGGGGCTGGTCCAAGGGCTCCAGTGCTCTGTGCTCTCATTCTGCCTTTGGCAGATCTGTAAGTGTGCTCTCATTGTACCAACATGTAAAGCATATTTGGTTTACAAGTATTTATTCTGCACATGCATCCATATTTCAACTAAAGCTCTTCATCTTGAACCTCAAAACATTCTATGGTGGCATCACAAGCAATGTTATCACCGAATTATCACTGAATCACAGAATATGCTGAGTTAGAAGGTACCCACGAGGATCATGGAGTCCAATCAGTCCTGCACAGCACCATGCCCAAGAGTCACACGGTGGGTGTGAGAGCATCCCATGCAGAGTCACACCACATACATTGTCCAAATGCTTCTTGAACTCTGTTGGGCTTGGTGCTGTGACCACTGCCCTGGGGAGCCTGTTCCAGTGCCCAACCACCCTCTGGGGGAAGAACCTTTTTATAATGTCCAACCAAACCCTACCCTGACACAACTTCAGGCCATTCCCTCCAGTTCTATCACTGGTCACCACAGAGAAGAGATCAGTGCCTGCCCCTCCTCTTCCTCTCCCAAGGAAGTTGTAACTGCAGTGAGGTCTCCCCTCAGTCTCTTCTGTGACCTCTGCCACTCCTCATATGGTTTCTCCTCAAAAGCCCTTCCCCGTCTTTGGTGCTTAAAACCCAATTTGAACAACAACTACAGTGCAGGAAAAAGTATTGCAGACCACCTGAGCTGTTTTTGTAATCTACACTTACCAGTATGCTCTATATGTCGTCAGGGACTGGATTGTTTTGTGACTTTCTGGATCCTGTGATTGTAAGACCTCCTCTATACGGTTTTGTGGTATCCCGTAGCATTGAGAGTTTAGATGCTTTTGCTATAGAAATTGCTAA
Source organism: Sakesphorus luctuosus (assembly GCA_013396695.1). Taxonomy (NCBI): domain Eukaryota; kingdom Metazoa; phylum Chordata; class Aves; order Passeriformes; family Thamnophilidae; genus Sakesphorus; species Sakesphorus luctuosus. The sequence continues at coordinate 144,208 of VWZD01000217.1, forward strand.
TTATGATATTGCTAACATCTGTTTATTTGCAGTAGTGGGAAAATGCTTTCTTTCAAAACTAGAAGAAAATGCAGAAATTTTGAAAGAACACATAATTGACCATCCCTACTTGTGTGAAAATATTTTGACATCTTTCATTCAGCCAGTGAACAAAGATTTTTCTGAGCCAGTATGAAACACTTTAGTTCTGGGAAAAAAAAATCAGTAGTATTTGGCTTATGTTAATGAACTAAGCATCTGTCTTCCTACGCCTTAACTATAAAAATGGCACAGAATCATCTTGTACAGTATTGGGACAGGGAAGTAGTGCCCTTGTTGAAGAAACAGAACCAAGACATGGGTATTTCCTCTTCTTTCAGTAGTTTCTCATCTGAATACTGGTCAGGCCTAATGCAGTGTATATTGTGGTGGGGAGATCACAGCCTGGGATGCCGTGCCTGTAATATGAGTTACATGCAGTCATATCAGTTTACAGGGAAATTGCTTGATAAGTTTTTTGATAAATTTCAAATATTATTACTCAACAGAAATTAGTGACAGAATGGTGTAGGTTTATACATAATTCAGCATCACGGACAGATCATTTTAATGCATTATTCACTTTGAGGAGGTCATAGTTTCCTCAGTACATCATGGATTTCAGGCAGGAAAACTCAAGTGGAAAGGGTTACTAAATGTTTTCTGAGCCTCTGGTTGAAGAATCAAATGTGTTTGTTTAAAATACAAACCAATTATTCCCAAATTATATTGATCACCATAGTAACCTACATTTATTGTATTTTATATGAAGTAATTTAAAGTCACTTAGCTGGAAGAAATAAGTGGTGTCAGTTATTGATATATGAATGTAGCCTAATTATATTAATGTGAAACATTTTTGTAGGATGAATATTTCTTCATGCATTGTGCTTTCATGTCATTGTCATAATTACTGTCAGTCATTTATGCAAAATGAAATTCTTAGGTTTTTTCCTTTTTTTATTTTCTTCCATGTCACTCTTACACCATGTGTTGTATTCAGCACTTATGAATTATTTCAGTTGGTTATCTTTTCTCAGTCATATATAATTGCTATCTTCCTTCTACTAGACACACAGTTTAATTTTTGCTTCATATATCAGGCCACATAAGATTCTGCCTTGGTTGTGCATATGATTTGGTTGTCCATTTTCCCATATTTGAGAACTTTGAACGGCATGGAAATACACTTTCCCTTCATGTTTTACTGTTGCTGGCTGCTTAGAATCATGTTTCTATTCTAGGATTTAGTTAATATTTAGAACTGCCCTGTTGATAAGCCTGTGCCCCCAGCCTTGATGTCTGAACTATTATCAAATCAGTTCCTGAGCCTCTGCAGTTTAGAACTTAGCATTTTAAGACAAATGAAGATCAATGGCAATTTACCTGAAAAAGCAGTTCAGGAGATAATTTAAGAGCTGCCCACACATTTTTCTGCACGGGCAGACAGATAGCAGTGACCTTGCAAGCTGTCCCAAGTAAGCTGTGACTGCATGCACTCAGTCTTTGATTTGTTTGGCTAAATATCCAGGCAGAAGCTTGGTCCCTGGTACTTAAGATCTGTTTTGACTTCAGCCCTTGGTTAGCTTTAACAGCAGGCATTTTGAGTGTCTGTGTTGTATCACTTTTTCCTGCAACATCTCTCACTGTCCTCAGTGCATGAGTGCAGGCGATTTCAAACCATTACTTCTGTACCTGATCACTCTCTCTTCTGCTTTTCTCTCTGTCAGCACTGAAATACATATTGCCCAATTTTAGCAATCTACTTTTGAACCATCAAGGACTTTTCTGTGCTCAGTGGCTGATGAGCAGCACTGCGTGTCGTGAGACGTACTTCAGGTGTGCCAGTTTCTCTGCATGGGCTATAAAGTTGTCTGAACAGCTAACCCAGGTGTAGATGCCTGCTGACATGAATCTTACTGTTGTTTTTGTGTGTTCTGTGTTGGTTCCTTAAAACAGGTATAGAGACTCAATCTATGTTTTGCTTACAAATACAAGTGGATTGTATTTGAGAAGTGCTCAATGCCTGTTAGGTTCTGTGGGAAAGCTGTAGTCGCACACAGCCAGATGGGTATCTGAAGAATATCAGTTCTCTTATTTGTTTTATTTATTTTCCTGGTAGACCATTATTGATGTGGTCTTGCAAAGCCTCTTGAAGTTGCTGGGAAGGTTTCCTTGATCCTGATTTTTAATGGCTTTTGCATATACACTTGATTAATCAAACTGTTGCTTATTTGTGTAACTAATTAAATGCAGTGATGTTTAAAGTCTCAAAAAGCAATGAAGTAAACAGTCTATAATTGACTGAAATGGGAATTCCATTTGAAGACTGCTGGAGAATCAAGTTAGCTACGTAATCTTAAAATGCAGAACACTTGTGTTGTTTATCTATGCAGTATCTGTTCATTATGCTGAAATTGAGCTGAAAATAGTTTTATTTTACTGCCATTAATTTTAGTTTTTAAATTCAAAGCAAATTAAGTTGCTAACTTGAACAGCTATAGACATGACTTTGTAAATATGAGGTAAACTCAGATCTCCAACTATGCCTAACAAGCCTCAGTTTTGCTGGGTTGTTTCCAAATACCTGCAGTGGAAGCCAATGTATTTGAAAAAGAATTTGTCATGATTGCTCCAACTAGTATAAACTGCCCATTGCCAACAGTAGGCAAATAACCCTAAAGTGTACTGTTGAAATTTTACATGCCAGCTTTACCTCTTTCATTGCTAATCACTTCACCAGCCGCATTCAGGTCACCTAGTAGAGTTGGATAATGCAGAAGTTAGAGATGGAAAGAGCTAATCACTTCATTTGGCACTGTTGTTTTTGTTTGTTTTTCTTTTTTTCCCTGCCAATACAGGATGTTGCCTACAGTGTGTCTCCTGTCAGCTTTCCATTACCTCAGTTATGAAACTGCAGCCAGTTGCCTTGAGAATTTCTCATGCTTCAGATTTTTTCTTATTTGGATTTGTATCTAGCGTTCATAGATGTGAGTGATGTCTGAAGGTATGCAGAGAAAAAATAGATGGCAGGATGAGCAAACAGATGTACCTGGAGTTCCATGGTTATGACCCTGATTCTTAATCAGAAACAAATTACAGTTTTCTGTAACAGACATTTATCTTAATGGATACTGTTCTAATATGCAAATTTCTCTCTTTTCCTTTTTGTTTGTTTGTTTTGTTTTGTTTTTTCCTAAAATTCTGATGTGTGTAACAAATAAGAGACACTTTTCCCCCTGTCTTTGATACACACTGTTTTCATTCATGACTTCTGTGAAGCAATATGATTTCTTCATTGTGGTAAGAAAAATGTCTGGGTAAATACCATCTTATTCAGTAAGTTAGCTTCTGTTGCATATTCTTATTCTAATCTGCTCACTTTATGACAAAACTAAATATCTAGACTTGTACATTTTGTTTGATCTTTTACTTCATTAGTAGAGGAAAGAGTGTAAAAAGAAGGAAGTCAACTATTTCTCTTTTCTTGGTCTTAATCAACAGGTTTCAATCAACAGCACTGTGAGCTGCTTTTGATTTTTATTTGCAATGATTCATTAGCCTAAAAAGAAACCCAGAGGCTATGCTAAGCATTCTCATGTTGCCACGAGAGAAAAGGGTTATATTAATAAATGAAGCATATTAGTAGAATCATTTTGAGACTAAATGCAGGGCCTTGTGAGGCTCTTCCATACACAGTCATGCTGAGATGGGGCTTTCAGTAATAAGTCCCCAAAGTAATACAAATATTCTTATATCTTGTGGTATTTAAATAGACCTCTCTAAGAGGGCAAATGGTTGGCCTTGGTCAGTTGGATTTACACTTGAACTTTCAGATCCGCACTTTGTCTTTGTCTGTGTTTGACCATCCATGGATGTACCTAAATATAAACTTTAATAACACCAATTTCAACAGATTGGTTTTGGTGCTCATGTCACTCTTAAAAATACCTTGTTCTTCTCAGCCTCGGTGTCATTATATGAAGTGTATTTCCCAAAGGGTTCCATTTTTACACGGAAAACAAGTAACAGCAGAGCCCATCGGAGAACTGGAGAGGAGCTTAAACTCCTGCATATGCCACAAATGAAGGTAACCTGTACTCTTCGCGGTCTAAAGGTGAGGATGAGTAGGTCAGTAGTGTAAATGGCTCATCTATGATCATGTACATCAGGATCACACATTCATCAGTTCATTGTTGGTTCAAGACTGAATTAATTAATATGGTTTTGGCATAGTAGTCTCTTTGTGGTAGAAATTCAGTAAGCGTTTGGGCAACACTCTCAGGCACATGTTGTGATTTCTGGTGGTGTTTTGTGCAGGGTTGGGAGCTGGACTTGATGATCCTCATGAGTCCCTTCCAACTCAGGGTATTCGGTGAAATAACTTCTGTTTGTTTCCATAATCCTTGGCATCTGCTGTTTGGTATTAATTGCTTCGGATGAATATTGCTGCTATGAAATAATAAAATAAATAATTATACTGTGAAATAAGAACTAATTTCCTCTGGTTTACATGTGTCTCTGTGTAATCTTTGTTGTAAGAGAGAACTTGTATGCAGCTGAAGGATTTGCATTGACAAGCAGAGTGTGAAAAACCTAAATCTTAGCAAAATAGTGCAGTAAGATTAATTTCAGATTATCCAAAGCAAGAGAGTTGTAGGTTTTAACTGCTTATGTGAAGTTTTTAGTGGAAGGAACCAAAGTCTTTTGTGAGGCTTTATCATACCACTGTGTATGACAGGTTGAACCAGCTAGTATATTGTTTTAGAAACTGGTGGAGTGTAACTACTGTCATACATGGACATACTCTTACCTTGGTTGAACAGTACCTTGCTGTTTTATTTTAAGTTAACATTACTTCTGTTGCTGGAGCTGTTTTTCATATATAAGTCTCTGCACAGTTTTATCCTTTACTCCTTAGCAAAACCAGTTGCAATGTCTTTTCATAAATTACCTGAACAGTGCATTGCAGGTAGAGAGTCTGGCTTTGTGTAGGTCTCCAAGTCACTAAATTTGATCTGTAATGGCAGGCTCAACCATGGAAGATGCTCTGAGAGTCTCTGAAGATTTCAGAGTAGCTGACAAATAAGTGATACATCTCTACTACGTGCAGCATAAATAGCATTATGATAGTGTTCAGTTGTTTGAGTGAGTACTCAGTAGTCTCAGAGGCTTTAAGAGAAGAGCTCTGGGGGTATGCAGTTGGGTGCAGGTAGCTGGGCCTGTCATGCTCACCTCCATGTGTTGTTCTTAATATGCTGTGTTATAGTGCCTTGGATTGGCAGGATGACTGTGGAGGACATAAGTCTAATTGGGAGGAGGAAGAAAGTCTCTGAACACTTTCATCTATGACAGTGTCTGTCAGAAAACATGAAAGACTATTCCTGTGGTACTTAATTAAGCCCTGAGTCTTTGTAATGAAAACAGCAAACAATTAATTAATGATTACAATTAACTGTGTGTCCTTTATGTAGTGATTTATGTACATAATTAATGCTGTAGCATTTTAAGGTGTTAGCTGTCCTTTTCAGAGCTGCGTAATAAATGGTGGCTTCAGAAGGTGTTACTTAAAATTCAAATTAACATTTACTCCCAAATTTTCTCAGTGCTAAGAGGATAACCAGAAGCAAGAGTAAACCCTCCTGCATATTTTCTCTGTGTGTGAAAAGATGTCAGTCTTGCACAGGGACTACTTTACTGTCCTTACCTGCTCCAGCTATCTAGATAGGCTTCTTCTGTTTCTAGATGGGTGCTTCATAATGCTTGTATTCCCAGGCTGCTGGAATGACGGCTCAAAAAGCCATGTTTAATCAGAACAATACATATGTGTAAGGTACTAGTGCTTAATTGGAGTTATCCCAAGTTTTCCTCAGCTAAGCATCTGTGTCCCGGTTACAGAGGCGGTGTGGTGCTTCGCTTTGCAAGACCCACCTGACCTCAAAGCACAAGTCTTGTTTCATAAAAGCAATTGGTGGCTTCGGGTTCTTGGTTTGACCTCCAGTGAGATATAAGATCCAGGGGACTGAGGGACTGTTGGGATCAGACCGAAGTCCAGTGTCCAATGATAGTGAGGTGTTGTATGTCATAGTTTTTAGGACTCTTGGATCTAGTAAAGCTTCGGTCACTTAAACCCAACAGCCTAAGCAAAGCAACATGCACATCTGTGTTAAAATCTTCGGCCTTAGCTTTATCTTTGAACACCATGGACAAAATGGACGCCTGAAATACAGAAAGCACGTGCACAATACACTGATCAGCTCACAGGAGTTTGCTGCATCAGTGATAGCTTTAGAAATCTTGACCATTTTCTGTTGTGTCCAGCCTCTTCATCTTCACTCCATTTTTTTCCGGAAGAGGTTATTTCAAGGTTCACTCAAAATGCATGCTCAGTTTAACTGTGATATGTTGTATGCTTGACTACTTTTATGAATTCTTAGAGCTTAAAATAGTATTTGAAAACAGCTTTTTACTTTGTAAAGGAATATACTATTATGCACCTGCAAATCTAGTTTCAACTACAAGCAGTGATTGGAAAATTAAGATCTAAAGGAAAGCTGTTTTTCAGTGGCTATAAAATGGTTGAATTAAATATGTGAATTAAAGAGAGAAGCAATTCAGTGGCTACAAAGTGCTTGAAATCCATGAATTAAGGTCACAAAGAAAAGCTACTGTAGAAGTATACTTTGGTAGAAATTGGGAAATTTTAATTATTTTATTTCTTACGGTCCCTATAATTGTACTCTAGCTACATTTGGGATAATAAGGTGTTAGATATAAATAATTCAGTAAAGAGAGGATAATTCATTTTATAAAAATTGATTTATAAGTTCAGGGAATTCCTATATATAGAAATTATAATAAAAAGGCCAGAATAGCATGGTAACCTGGGAGTTTCTGTTCTGGATTAGAACTGTGTCTGTTCTCATTCATTCTCCTGTCTTTACCTGGGAGACCTTAGCAACAGAGAAGAGAAAGTCATCTTTTTGTAGAAAAGGTCTTGTAGTACTCAATATATTTGTACGATATTATGATATGTGCTCACAACCTTTTTACTTAAAACCATGAAAAGAAAACAGTACAAAATGCCAAATTCATCCCTTGTATTACTTTATGTACCCTGATAGTATTCTTAAGCATTAGGGAAAAATTCCTTTGGCTTGATTATCGGATATATCACAAAATGTGGAGAAATTAAATCTTACTGCTCTGCATCCTCATTCCCACCTTCCCTCCAGCCCTTCCATTAAAATGGTTGGTCCAGTGTACCTGATGCCAGTGAAGTCCAAAACATGTTTATAGGACAGTTTGTGGTCTTGAGCTGTGGCATTGGACACAAGGAGTCATAGGTAGAAAAATTCTGGTAGTGTTTATTTGCTTATGTGTCGGTAAATTTAATCTTTAGGTTCATGTTATATAATGACTTTAAAATCTTACATGACACTGTTAATTTCAGCAGTAATTAGCATCTTGGTAACAAGATAATTATATCTACAGAGACTGTGGTTTTTTATGTGAATGTTTATCAGCAATGTCTAAAACGCCATGGCAATGAAAGCAAAAACCAAAAAGAATATTGCATTTAGAGCAACTACAGATTTACTCATATCACTGCAAAATCAACACAGGTTACTGAGAATTTGAATGATAATCCCTCTCTATCCAGCACCTAATTAATGAAGGTTAATCAGATTCTTAAACAGCAAATCCTCCTACAAATTGTACCTCTGCCACTGTTCCTGTTAAATATCAGGGTCACAACCCTGCACATTCCTTTGCTTAAAACATTCTTGTGGTGTATTTTTACGGTGTAAGGTCTTCACGGTACATGCACTCTGTATCAGGGAGGCAATGGTACTTATCTGAAGTCCACAAGAAGTTTAGATGATCAGATTCAAAAGATAATTGACATTTAAGGTATGATTGTGTTGGTTTTTTCCTTAGTGAATCAAGCTGCTTTTTTGACATTAGCAGTAACTTTGCTGATTAGAGAAGGACCTTTCTGAATTAACTGAATATTGGATGTATTTGAAAGACACAAGGAAAATAAATGTTTAAACCTTATTTTTTTTTGTGCTCTTACAGATTTATTTTCATGTTCACATAGAAAAGTAGTCCACAGCACTCCATAGAAATGAGCATTTATTTGCCTAATTTTATTCAACATACAACATGCAGTGCATGCATATTCTGTGTGCTTTTTTTTTTCCCTCGCCATGAGTAAGATTTTGCACTTGATTTGACCTTGGCCTGGAACTTTCTGAATTAACTGCCCACCTGAATGTGCCCGAGTAACACACAGTGTAAGTCACTTCAGTGGATTGCTTACTTCTTTGTCACTAATTACTAGGTTCTTAAAAATGCAAAGTTAGTGCTGTGTTAATGTAAATTTTACATAGTAAAATTTTTGAAGTTGGCTTCTGTTATTGAATATTGCTATCCCAATGGCATTACTAATTTATGTACACGACAAAGCATTCCTGCAAATTATGTGCAAGGGTAGTTTCTGTTGTATTGGACTTTAGCATTCTGACATTGTAATAATAGTAAATAAACTGAGAAAATACCTCTCAAGGGAATGTAGCTCCATAGTCAAACCTGTGAAATACCTGTTTTAACAGCACAGCATTAGTTTACCTGCAAACATAGCTTGTAATGCCACAAGTACTCTTCTTTTCTCTACAGAAATACTTCTATGATATTCCAAGTTGATTTCAGCCCCCATCTTTGTTCAGTAACAAAGTGGAAACTTTGTTTTAAAAATCAGCCACATTTTCCTAAAAAACAAGCGTAGAGCCTTTCTGTAACTGGGAGGCGAAAGATCTTTTTGACAGAGAGAGAGAAGGAGCAGGAATTGAATGTGTCCAGCTTGCATATACAGAAATGCAGGCGGAAAGGGAACAAGTGGCTGGAGCTTCCCATCAGGATGTGTGGTCGCACCTGTGGTGCCCAGTGTTAGCCTTCCATTGGCAATATGCATGCATGACTGTAGACTGGGTATATCATTTCAGGCAATTCTTACTTTACAAAAGCTTTCCTATTGAAATTGGTTTTGGTAGAACTTAAACTTATGGATATTTAAGCTATGGCACATCTACTGTTAAGCATTATTAAATGAAATCTTGTTAAATGCTTAAAAATCTTTCATATACTTTTTTAGCAGCTTTGTAAATGTTTGTTTCATGTTTATCGTTAAAATTGAAGAGAGGTGTTGTTGATAGGCTTAAAAGTTTGTATGTTGTTGTCATCCATCCTCTGTCAACAATGAGACCTTAGTCAGAGGGTAGAGCTCTAATCTACCACTTTGAGCCTTCTCCCCTTCCAAAGCATCTCTGCAGTGTTTGGTGGGGCCTACAGTCCCTTCAGTCCTCATTGTCTTCTGGGATTTCTGCTAGAGTAAGTCTGGAGCAGTATAGCCCTGCACCAGGAATGTATCTGCTGGTGTTGAAATCCCTAAGAGGAGGTCTTTTTGATTGGATATTTTTCGTTGTTTTTATTTCTTTTGTTTTTAATGTGTCTCAACTAACACTTGTGAGTCTCTGTGTGAGTACCTGAATAAATGCGCTGTTTTTAAAAAACAAGAAAAATACCCTATTTCTGACAGTAAAAGGGATACTTGTTGTTGTTAAGCAGTTAGGAAAACAAAAGCATTATTTTCATGCCTTATTTTGACTAGCAAATTGGGCAGGATGTCAAGAGGTTTTCCTGCCTTTCCTTTCATTGGCTGTGCAAGCTAAACACTGTTCTGTTGAGATTTCCAAGCAAGAAGCTGGAAGGTAGTACTGAAACAGGAGTTCTTGCATCATGGTTAGTTCAGACATTTACTGTGGAGCCCATCAAGGGAACCCTCTCTCATCAAATGAGCTTTCTTTTAAATCAGTTTATAATTTCCATGGGTTTTTTTGTGCTTGTTTAGAAGACATTGTGTAAGTGTCAGTGTAAGTTACCCAAAAATTCCAACAAGATGGCAGTGTTTCGCTGTCTTTCAAGGACATGTCACTGGGGATATATCTGTGTAATTGAGTGGCCTCCAGATGCTTCTTACCAGATTGCTTTTAATAGTAGTGTCTTGGCCCACAAACTTTTCTTGTGATGTTTCATAGTGCTGTGGGAAAGTATAAAGCCCAAAATGTTTGTTACTTCCCTTGTTTTCAATATGTAAGCAAGGCAGAACTTTTGCCTAATACATTTCTGTGTGCTGAATTTCAAACTGGGTTTGATTAGTTTATTTAAAAATATTTCTTCATTCTCTTTGTATTCATGGCAAGTTAGAGACTCCATAACCCCAGAAGAGAGAACAGTGCTCAATGTGTATCATAATTGACTGTGCAGTGTCTGTACGTCAGCAGAAGGACCTCATCACTGCTTACTGCCACTGCAGACTACGCATCTTTGTGTTACAGCCTTCAGTAGTGGTTTGGGGAAACTCAGCCACTGGGAACAGCTATTGGGCACATCACCTGTATCCCAGACTTTACATAAGGTTCTATTTGTGATACATTTTGTAGACACCTTTTCAATTCATTTCTGTATTAGTCAGAGGTATAACTAGATGATTTTAACATTAGACTGTTTCTACACAGAGTAGTGAAGTAGAGACTGTGTCTTAACTCACAGTTTCCTTCTGGTTTGTTAACTTCTGGTTTGCTAACATTTCTTTTGCTCTCAACTAGAAGACTAGCTACCTCCTCTATGTCCTTCAGGACTATGTCAACATCAGAAAAAACACAGTGTACTGTGTGACCCCCAGAGCTTGTTGAAACTTATTTCACCTTAGGTTTTAGCTACAAAGTCAGGCACCAAGCTGCTAGAGCCAGAAATCTGCCTTCTACCATCCTGAGAAGACACCACCAGTTGGCTGCTATTTTTTCAAGTAAAGTAGTTTATATTAATTATCCAAAAAGGAAAGCTTCATTTATCTCACAGTAAGTGTATGTCTTTGAGACCTCCATGGTCAGGCTTGATCGCACAGTCATAGAATCTCAGAATATGCTGAATGGGAAGGGACCCACAAGGATCACTGAGTCCAACCCCCAGCCCTGCACAGGACCCTCCCCAACAGTCACACCATGTGCGTGAGAGGATCATCCAAATGCTTCTTGAACTCTGTCAGGCTTGGTGCTGTAGCCCTGACTCTCTCTTAGTTGTTACATCTCTACTTGTTACATCCTTCCTTGAATTTCAAGGGACTGAGGGGGAGTGCTGGTCCTTCTGTCATTTTGACCTTCCCTGGGAGCACGGGAGGCTACATATATCTTATCTGAAGCTGCAGTGATCCATGCCTTACTGTGCACCCTTCACTTCCTGCTCTATCAGAAGGAGTCATGGTTGTGTGAAGTAATCATCTTTTCTTTCATGTCTGTGGTCTGACATCATTAATACTGACAGTACAGCTCTGGGAATCATTTGCTAGTTAGATTGAACAGTCTCTCTGCTGTCTCAGCACTGACAGGTTGCAAAATATTTAATGTATTACTTCACACTAAAAACACATTTCAGTAACAAATCCATTAATAGATCTGAAAATCAAAATAGATGCTCAGAATTCAGAAATAGCACAAATATCAGATTTTAATATATTGCTCTTTCCTAGAGTTTTCATCTGTGGATAGCAATTCTGTGTAAAATCATTGCTATCCACATTGCTGGCCCAGGTGTAGAGAGGCAGACAGGGAAATGTAGTCATGGGAAACCTTGGTCAAGTGTTTAATCCTAGGGGATTGCAGCTATCTCATAATAATGGTATTTTATGCTGTATGTTGTTAGACTGGGCCATACCTCTGAAAACAGTGGAGAGAGTGTCAACACTTGAAGGAAAAGTAAAAGCATACAGTGAGAAATCTTTGTTGAACAGAAAATGCATTGCCCGCTTTTTAGAACTAAATGGGTGCTGATGGCCTAAGCACAACAACTTCAGCAGATTTTATGCATGGCATCTCACATCTGAGCACAAGAATTACTCCTTCCAGTGCAATAAAGATAATTTAGATAGCTGATTTTCCAGCCCTTTTATGCTATTGAGTGTATTAGCTTGTTTAAATGCCACTGATTAATCATATAGGACAATTACCAGAGTTGTTTTTAAGGAAGGCGATGTGTTAAGTGTGTTTCCTTCCCCTTTTGGATCTCTATATTTTGAGTATTTTAGTAGGTTAAATGCAGCACATAACATTCATACTTAAGATTTTATCAAACGTGAAGTTTTATTTTGAGTAATGCATATGATATTTAAAATATTGGGTAACTTCCAAATAATTCTTGTTTTTAAATTTGAAGACTTTGAGCAAATGTCAAGTGTTAATCTTAGGCCTGCTCTTAAATTCTAATCAGCTAAGAGCATAATTGTTCACTAAAGAGTGAAGTAAATTGCCTTCTTACGTACAGTGACTTAAAGAACTAGTCAGAAGGAAGTTCCAGATTTGTTGACCATGCTCTCCAAAATGTGAGGAAACACTCTGCATACCGAAGGCCACATTAGTTACCCTCCCTCTGAAGAGACAAGGGTAACCTTTGCACCCTAGAATCCAGAGTATTCCTGAAGTCAGTGGGACCCCTTCCAGGTGAGGGCTAAGATTTTCAGTGAGGTTATGGAGAGGGTAGCTGTTGACATTTGGATGGGAATGGAGCAGTGCTGTCAAGTGCACTACATTTTAGAAACCTTGGAGCTGATTTACTTCAATTCACTGTGTAGGTTACAACATTTCTATAGCCTAGACTTTTTTGTGTGTATGGTGTTTGTGTGTATCATCCTCTAGGACCAAGCTATATAAATATGTAGTAAAGGAGAGTATTGGAAACAAGCAGTGAAGGCTGATGGATATAGCTGATTTTTTTATAAGGTCAAATTTACTGGTATTTAGTTGTAGGTAAAAGATGTCTCTAGGATCACTGTGGATTGGGAAAAAAGTGGTTTATCTTAATTTTTAGGTGCCTCTAGAAATCTGATCTGTCTGCACTCCACTAACTTTCAGCAGGGTCTGCTGTACTTGACTGGTTCCTTGGATGCCTCTGGCATGACATCTGAAGTAAAGATCGAAGATTTCCCAAAGGAAGATGGAACGTGGGGCTGTAAATGTGTTCTCACTATTTAAATAGTCATTAGGCCAGATTTTGCTGGATTCACAGATGCACAACCAGTCTTCCATATTCATGAACACTCTTCATCTGCTTTGACAAATGGTGCAATTTGAGAATTGAGCTTTCATCATTTTGCTTCTGTTTAACCAGTTCACCTTGGGTTCAGAAATTTTGAGGTTGCTGAATCCAAAGAAAGCTCCAGGTGAATCTGGCCACTTAATTTTTATCTTCAGCAGGAGTATTATCCAGTGAAAATCAGTAGTGTATGTTTGGCTCCTGTTTTCTGTGCATCATCTGCTGATTTAAAACATAATAACTTTTGCTCTGGAATAGGTTTTTGAGTTACCTTCCTACCAGCTCCTATAGAATTTCCCAGTATTCCTCTTCCATATTCATAAAATTTATAGCCTAGATTGTCATCTGGTGGAGAACAGGAAAAAGAGCATGGTAGCTGTTTGCTGTTGAGGGAGAGGAGGAAAAAAAAATTCAGTGCAAGTTCCAAATCATGTTGTAAATAAAGCATCATACTTCTCCAGAAAACACTTACAGTATTTGCTCACATAAAACAACAGTATAGATGAAGGCGCCAGTGCTCAGCTTTTGCAATTCCCATACTAATATTGTCGGTGTACACTACTGTAGTTTGAAAAGTGCACCAAATTTACCTGACCACTAAATGGTGCTCTTTCCTTTTCAGAGCCAAACCCAAGGAAAAGGTGTTAAAATCAAGGTAGAGGGGTAATATGAAAACAGATATTTTCTTATTATCTAATCTCCCAATCGCTGTTTGTCACAGAAAGAAAACTGGCTGACTTATTCATTCTTTGCTTTATGTTTGGTATGGCTGGTAGAATCTGAGCAGAAACTGAGGAATTTCTAAAGGCTTGGTTTTAGCTGTTGCATTGCTTCGTGGATTTGTATCACTGCGTTCTGTGAAGAACTTCACCCATAACATGAATAAAAGCAAATTAATTTCTTTGCAAGTTAGGTTTTTATTTGATTCATGTTAGCAACTTGAATTACTCCTCATTGGTAAGTTTTTGGATGTTTAATGAGATAAGAGCAAATGTAATTCAGGCCTGGATGGGGACCACGGAGGTCTGGCTATTCTGGTTCCAGCATCAGTCTGTTTGCATGATGCATCATTGTCCTGTGGTTGGCTGCTCTAAAGTTTTTGAGATATTTTCATATGGGTGCCAAGCATATGGTCAGGTAACACACATCTGTCTGTCTGCATGTTATGCAGAGTTGTTACATATGCAAAAGAAAATATTTTTGTAAGAAATTAAACACATGTAGTTTTATATCCGATTTTCTGATACCTCATTCTTCTTTCACTCCCTCGAGTTCTGTGGGGCTGCAATGTAAATGTCAGATCAGATTTGAAAATTACAGCAAGAGGAGAATGGTTTAGATAACTTAAAGAAAACAGCCTCCAAAATACTTACGTACATGCTAATATTATTTTGCTTGCCATGGCTGCTTGTATAATTAAAAACACTGGCTTACAGGCCAGTATAACTGAATCATCTATGTCACATCCTTCAAGTGTGACTTTGAACAACCAACTTTCGTAACTTTCACAGATGAGTGGCCTCAGTTCATCAAGTCCAGTCTCACAAGTAGCGGAGTGATTATACTTTGTGATGTTAAACTTTGCAATCTTAAAATATATACTTGACTAACACATATCTTTCAGAATAGTATTAATCTTAATATTAAATATGTCTGAAGACAGACAGGCACGAATTTTATGTTTAGTGTTTGGGGTGTTTTTTCCCCAGTAGTTTAATGGCCTTTAAAGCTACCGATTGACTTCTGCTTATTTAGGGAGATTTGGAATTCTCATCCATACAAGATCACATACAGCATAGTGTACCCTTCAGTCATCTTTTTGAGAAAGTGAGACGATAACCAAGTTGAGCCTGACTTCACAGTCACCAATTCCATGTTGGTACTGATGCTTAAGGATTTAGTGTGTTTTTGTAGATTTTTAGAACCACATAAGTTGCATAGATTCTTCTAGGTTGGTCTCATACTAAAGTCAGTTACTAAAGCTCTTTCCCACAAAATTGTAAGCTTTCTCATGCCTTGCCAAGGCCATGGTGTTTGTGAGAAGCCACCTATAGATAGCAAGAAGACAAAACATAAGAAGAAGGCCTAGAGGTCCTGGAAGATCTCCAGGGGGCAGTCCTGAAGACCCCCATGGGTGGGGCACAGAGGGAAATGAAGATCATGGTTGGTTGTTAATATCTCATATGTAAATTGCTAGAGAAGTTAAAAAAGTTGAAACATTCCTGGTCATGGGGTCACAGACCTTCTGGTGTGCACCTTAGAAGCTTCTGATAAAGGTAACCTGTCTATCTTTCTCCATTGAAACTGTTTTTGAGTGTCTGTTTTCACAGGAATAGGCAACAGTGCAGCCAAGGCTTGTGTTGGACCTTTTTGCAGTGGCAGCACATTGAGTTGCTGGTTTGCTCTGAACCAAAACCGCACTGGTGTAGTGATAATCTTCGTTTCTAGGGCTATAATCCTGACTTGGGTTCTATTTAAGCAGTGTTTATTATAATCATCCAGTTTAATGGTTTTTCAAGATTGCTGAGCTTGTCTGGTGTGCCTGTCATTCTGACCCCCACCATTTTTGCCAAGTTTAATCTATTCCTATTTCAATATATTTTTCTTTCAGGTAAAATATACTGCCCTGAAAACATGGTTGGATTTCAAGCCCTAGTAATTTTTTTTTTCCTTTGGAGTATTTGAGACTTTTAGAGAAAGTGTGAAAAGACATCAGCATAATCATCAATTGTTTTATTGCTTTTCAGAAAGATGCATACATATTGCTTGGCATGCGCTTTATCTGCAGCATAGATTTATGTCTTGCATCTGAAAATCAATTGGAAAAATTATGCTGTTATTTTGATCATTAATTGGAAGAACTCCTCAGATCACTAACAAACCTGGAATGGCAGTGACCTCTACTCTTCAAAGTTTTGCATCAGGACTTTAACACTGAACTGTGAAGAACAGGATGTACCTGTGCCACATGTCAGATCAGACGTTCCCAATAGTCTCATTTAGCCTTGAAATGTAGTACATCATATGCAATAATGACAAAGCATAGCAAAGTCTGCAAGCTGTGTAATTTGACAGAATTTTAAAAATGCGTGTACAAAAATGTTATTCTGTTTCCCCATTTTCTTTGTGGCGTGAGAAGCAACACACCATTCTCTTTCCATAACTGCCCCATACCTTTCTTGTCACCTATCCAACTTGAAAACATAATTTCCCTGGTATTGCATGAAAAGCTGTGTGAGCAGCCTGGGAAATTCTTGTGTTGATTGTCTTCTAGAGTCCATCTTTTGCTTGCTGTTCAACACACCAGTGAAGAGCCTTCACTTTCTAGCTCTGTAAACATACAAGTGTTCTTTGTTTATGCCCAGGTTTAGAAGGTGTCTAGTGGTAGATGCCCACAGGAGGAAGGTGTTGTGTATTGTGTTTTTCCATGATTTAACCTGCTGTCCTTTAAAGCCTCTCCATTTTCACTCTTGATTCAGAGTTCTATCAATAGGTGCTCCTGGTGCTGCTGGCCTGTCCCTTTGCTGCTGCAATAGTGAATGGTGAGACTGTGGGTGATGCTTTACCCACTTTGCTCACTTTTCTGTTGCTGTGCAGTTACACTGGAGCAGTCAGCTGGAGTAGTAGCAGCTGTTTGCTTATGCAGAATGCTATGCAAGATTGTTACATGACTGCACACACCCTTGGGCTGAATTTGCTTTCCTGTGTGAGTGCAGGGGCCAGGCTGCAGCTTAGCCCAAGTCAGGTCTGTAACCACTCCAGACAGAGTCTGATGAAGATGGAATTGACTTTTCCCAATAAATGTTTTTTTGGCTTTTTTTCCCTAAAGAGATTTACTTCATTTGTTATGGTTTTTGTTAGATTTATGAGACAATACTACAAAAGTGATTTCACACAATTTCCACACTTTTAGCACTAAGTAAAACAAAACCAAACCTCAATACCAGTTAAACACATAGTAATCTTGTTGTTTCTTGAGGGAGATGTGCAGAGTTATTAACAAAGTAAGGTTCCAGAGTTGGGGACAGTTTAATGACCAAACAAAAACAATGACAGCAAAATTCCCTTGGGGAGGTGTATTTGTGTTGATTGGCTGGGGTTTTTTTGTTTTTTCTTATTTTGTTTTTAAAGGAAACTACGCCTACCTTAAAGAGAGCAAGGGTGTAAAATACATTGTTTGCATTTTATAATAAATACGGAAAATGCATTCCCTGAGAAAAGAGAGGGGGATCTTTTTTGTTACTGATCTTCTAATCACTTCAATGTCTGGTGTAAATGTCTAATACACAGTTCTGTGAGTGACGTCTGTGAGGGAAGGAATGAGTCTGGAATAGCTCTGACCAATGTGCTGCTGTAGGGACTGCTCACAGAGTTGCTTGTCACTGGAGTTGACAAAGGCTGTCATTCTGTGATTGAAAAGATGAACAGCCCTACTGGCAGCTGTACCTGGTGCTCCTGCCAGTGACTGCCAGTACAGCTGTAATAGAAATCCAGATAGCCTCATAATCTTGCAAAACAAAAATGCTGCATATAATTTTCCTGGTGAGCTTTTATTGTTAGAATCTGCAAGGAGAGGTGACACTGTGGATTTATTTAATAATTTATCTCAGGAAACGTGTGTTTTTGGAGGTTGTCAGTGTATTATTTGTTTAAATAAATTTCTTGGGACTACAGCCATTCAATGCAAACCACAATAAATTAATCTTGCTTGCCCGTCAGTCTTGATTTCAGCTAGGCCAAGAAGAATAGCTGAAGCCAAGAGACTATGCTCCTGAAAATACTTGCTATTGAGTTTTGACAGGTTTACTTGCGGTGAGTGACATTCGAGGATATTGTTGTTAGAGTAGTCATTCCTTCAGGGGCTTGTATTATGCCTACAGTAATGCCCTGCAGGCATTTTTATATTCTTCCTTTTAAGTTGGCAGTTTCACAGTTGCTCCTGTTTGTCTCCTTTTCTTGAAGGCATCACATAGCTTAAATAGAAACTCAAATGCAATCAAAACCAGAACTGAAACTATTATTCTTCTCTTGGAAGAAAAAGAAACTTGCAGGCAGCCAGCTCTTGTGACTGGTGGCTTCCCTGTTGGGTTTTCCTTTATGTCCTGTAGGAAGAGAGACAAAGGTTTCCCAGTTTCTGGTACCTTATGCCTATTACCAGGGTGCAGCTTTACGCTTCCATCTGAAACTGTCACTTTCAGTAATACCTTTTTCTTTCTTACTGGAAAAGTGGAGTTTTGGACTGTTCTGTTTTCTTCAATTCCCCAGGACCTGGATGTTTTTCTTTCTTGTTATGCAGTGAGAGCTCCTGTGCCTTGTGTGCCTCCCAGTGAGGCAGCCTTGCACTTTGTAGCTCTTTTGGAAAGTCAGGAGGATGCAGGAGTCTGAGGGCTGAGGCTTGTGTATGGGCCAAGAACTTCAGATACGCTACTGACACAGGAGGTCTGGGCGAGCCTCCTTTTCCCCATGAACCTGCCTGCAGCTGTTTCCTATGGTAAATTGATGTAACCAGTTACCTTCAACGCCTCTTTGTGAATAAACTAATGCACTTATTTGGGCCACATGGTGATCACTGCCACACATCAAGACCAAAATGATTAAGCCTCCACATTTTATTTTAAGGGATATTCGTACCATTCCATTATGACACTTCCTGCAATTTGGCAGAGTTAGGTATGATTGGTGGGGCTCAGATCATTTAGTCTTTCATTATAACCTTTCCCTCATTTATGCACATGATTGTTATTCATGCGCATGTCGTCAAACAAGTCACAGACTATGGTGCTAAAAATCCAAGCCCATGGCATCATCCTGACTGATAGTATTGCCAAAAGCTAATGAAAGCTAGTTGTTATTTTAAAAGTCCTAATATTAACACTAAACCAATGTTATTTGACATTGAGAAGCAGTACCTGCCTACTGGATACAGAATATGCTTTTATTTTTCAATTCCTGTGTAGGCTGCTTGGAACAATATTTGCTTTAAGTAGTTCACTGTGAATAAGAAAGTATTTTAGAAGCAGCCTCAAGCATAAATAGATAAAATGTTTTAGGGTTACAGTAGTTACAGCTGAAAACCCAACCTACTTAATTTTCCATAAATGCAGTTACAGTTTCTCCAGGTGTTACTACAGTGATCCATCTTTGCAGGAACTGTGGCAAGGAGTGGTTGTTTGTGGAGAGATCAGCAGGGTGACCAGAGCTATGGAACAGGTTTATACAGGAACAAATGCAGAGTCTGCAGCCTGTGAAAGAAATGACTAGCAAAGTATACAAAAGAAGTCCATAAAATCCTGAGTGGAAGGGGCAATTGTGCATTGTCTTTTCCAAGACTAAAATCAAGGGAGTCAGATGAAACTACCTAGTGACAAGTTTAAAGTGGACTAATAGAAACATTTCATCATATAATCTACAGTTCAGCTTTGGAAGTCTGCAGGACTTGTGGATGCTACAAGTTCATGCAAGAATGTAAGGAACTGAACAAGTTCATAAAATTCGCGAGGGATTAGTAAATACAGACACAGCCACTCTGTTGATGCAAGTCTGCAAGTCATTGTAAGCTGGGGGAGGCTGCTTGAGAAGACTCTGAACTGGAGCTAAGGTGCTACCTGAGGTGTCTCTCTGCCTCAAGTGAGTTCTTCTGTCAATACAGTGTAGTTCACAGGAAATATGCAAGAAGTGTGCCACCAGTGTAGTCATCACCCAGGTGTTTGTTTTAGCAATCAGTGTTTCTCCATCACTTACCTTGTCCGTAGGGTCCGTATGTGATGAGGCCACACCCTTTCATTCACTCTCAGCAGTAATATCAGCATTAAGCATGAACATTGAAAGATTACATTTCGGTTTCTTATACACAGAGTGCATGTCACTAGGCCCAAATTTCACATGTGGTTCTTACCATATTATTGAAGTTGCTCGTGACAGCAAAAGCAAGGGTGCAGATAATCACTGCAGAACTGCTGGTGTGTGAGAGGAATTCCCTGGCTCCTGCTTAATGCCACGTCATGTAGTCTTCACATTTGCGTGCCAGTGTTGATAGCACAAAGCAGATATGTGTGTGCAGCCTTTGTGAATACGATAAAAGAGCCATGAAACATAAGAACCTGATAGAAAGTAATTCATTTGCCCATAATGGGCCTTTAATTGTTGCTATTACAGAATTTCTGATTGTGACTATGTTGTGTTTAAGAAATGGGCCTGTGGTTTTATTGCAGAGTTATTACAGCAAACCCTTTGGGGACTCTGAGCATGTACTTTCATTCTCTTAAGTATTCATTTGGCCAATATTGTGAAATGCAGCTGTTTCTAAGGGACAAGAGGCCCTTGAATAACTGTTGAACTAATAATAAAATAGAGAGCCATTTAACTTTTTTTTTCCTCCAAACACCATCATCAAATCTAGAATCAAGAAGCCTAATATTTTTAATACTAGGCTTTTTTTAAAGCATACAGGCACAAATGACTTTCGCACAGAGTACCTTGACCTTTTGTTTGTTTAAAGAGACTGAAAGTCTCCTTGGGCTTTAGGGTTTAATAACAAAGTAGTAAAAGACTTTATTGTGTTTTGGGGCTAAGAAGGAGGGTATGGAACTGAAATCATACACTAGGTTTTGCTGAAGTGTTTCATGCAGGTGATGTTTGAGGCTGATGTAGCAATATGTTGGAACACTAGTTTTTTTCTGAGCGTGCTGAGTGGCCCAAGACTATCAGAAGAGATATCTGTGCAGTCAGGAAGGGATTATCATGGTTATTAATCACAGTTCTTCCGGAACATACAAAAATAGTAGACTGAATTTCAAGATCCTCTCTTATATACTATTTCTAGTGTCAGCAGCATTCCTGGGAAAATAGCTTGAGTTGTATGTTTTAAATGTTCCCTTTTCTTTCCTCAGCTCTTTTGTCCTTAGCATATTGGAGGAATTTACAGTAGATCACTGTTCCTTTTTGTTTGGTTGGCGTTTGTGGTTTGTTTTTTGTTTGGTTGATTTTGTTTGGAGTTTTTTTCTTTAACAAGATCTTTGTTTCAGGTGTAACAGGTCTTTGTGTAGAGTTTCCCTTATCTGAAGAACCTGCATCAGGGTTACATATTCTGCAGGTCTTCCTTGTCTTTTGCCTGCACTGAGAATTGGTGTTCCAGAGTTATTAAAACATAACTTCTGGCCTTTGGTAGTAAAAGGAATGTGGGATTGGATATTGGGATCCAGACCTTGCTCCACCACAGTTCAGTCCCCTGTCTCCTACAGTGGCTGCTGACACATATTTCACAGGGTGGGATATTTAGCACCTTCCATGCTCCTGCCTGGTTGCCTAATTTTTTACCAAAGTAAAAGGGTTTTTTTGGTGTAAAACAGTGGCTATTTCCAGACTTGATCTATCTGTTAAACGGTGAGAGCTGATTATTTTGAACTTCATAGGCATAAATGTAAATACTTTGAATTGCCAGGATAGGTGGCCAGCTTTTTAAAATCCAGAAATACCTGACTGGTTTTGTCTCCCTGTGTCATGATTCCTTTGTGCTTCATTGCACACTGCATATGAACATTTTCCTTCTGTTTTCTCTAAGCAGGTAGTACTTGCTGCTAATTTCATCTACCCATCACTTGCATTTTGTGTCAAGGGAGATTTTTTCCTAATAGCAAGCAGTGATAACCAGATTTTCTTTCTCCTCAGTTACCAAAAAAAAAAAACCAACGAAAAAGTGTGTACGGTTAAGTGTTTGAAATAGGTGATGCAAATGACACCCCTAGAGCTTGAAAATCTTTTTATTCTCTGGAGAGATACATTCTATTCAGTAGCTGTTGAAGGCTTCCTACTGTCCTAGTATTCAGGGAATTAAAATTTTTTCGCTGGTTGGTTCAAAGTAGAAGAAAACTGTTTAATTAGTCATTCTCATTGTTCTTGAGAGAAGCAGCAAAGGGGAAAAAAAAGGCTAATGTTTTTCTTTTCCAGATGCAGAAATCTATTTTGATAGTGAATGATGTTTTGGGACTGCTTAAACCAGCTAGGGTAAATCCAAGCCAGCACTCCTAGTGATAAATATATGGGGTACTTTTAAAACCCTTGGCAATGGGAGAAAACAAGCCGTATGCATCATTGAATTGAAGAATCTGGGGAGAAACTGTGCAACTTGAAAAGTAATACAGATCTTTTATAATAGTATCCCATGACGTCAGACTTTTTTTTTCCTTTCTGGAGAGTTGTTCTTTATATGACTTGTAATTGGTAGATAGTGTCTTTTATTTCCCTGACAAAAATCTGTTTCTTTAATAATAGCACATAGTAAAGATGTTCCTCCAGTTGTGTTAGTTCACTACAATTATTAGCTTGTTCATGTAATGGTTGAATTGTGAAGAAAGGACTGAAAATGTAGCAGATAGATGGGCAAATTTTCTTTATTGATTTCTTTGTTATGTGCCGTGGCTTCAGTAAGGTTTTCAACACTGTCTCCCTTAAGATCCTCATAGGCAAGCTGTTGGTGATGGCAGTGGTGAGCAGAGAGAGGAGGTGGATTGAGAATGGAATGGCTGGGCTCCGAAGGTGGGGAGCGTGGAGTTAGCACTCACATCAGGAGAAATGAAATAGGCCGGGACAGCTGATTATATTGATGGCTTTGCCAAATACCAACTCAGATGATTGAGTTGCTTTTCTCTATTTTCCATACCAATTCATGTGGGAAGGCTAAATTTGTGAAGTTCTTGCTGGGTATTAAAAAGCCAGTTGGATACGTGAGAGGATTTATGATTAAAAGGGATAATCCCTTAGTGTAGGTGTTATTCTGATGTTTATGATATTTTGAGCATCAAGGAGATTTTGATTCATGAAGAGTGCAATATGTAGACATGATGAATGGTCATTTTGGAACTAATACTAGCCACTTGTAGATAAAAAATTAAGATGCAGAAATGAAGCTATGCTTAAGAGTTGAGTTTGGAGTGTAAAATTCAAACAATCTTAAGTAAAACAATGCTCATCCCCATCAGTGCTGAAGTTGAGAGTCCACGTTCAAGCACATTCTCATTATTTTAGTGCAAGTTATGAACAGATAATAAGAGCACACACTCCAGTAGGTGAAAATTACTTGCTGCTGTGCCATTGCTATTTCATGACATTTTTGTTAATTATACTGTCCCATAATGACCTAAGACTGTGCACAGAGACTTGAGATAAAAAGGAGGAATTGTAGTGGTTTTCAAAAGTGAAACCAAAGGGTGTTCCTGTCAAGAATGGGAGGATAATAAATTCCATTAGCTCCAATCACTGGGTGACCACTGCGTTTGTCTTCAGCTGTAAATCAGGGGATTATACAACTCCTATATAGCATTAATTATTAAAGAAAATCAATTTCACAGTTTTATTCATTTGTGAAATTTCTGTAGAGTAGGACACTTGCAGTGTCCTCTTTGTTACTTGTGATTCCCTGTTTTGTCTTTCTTTGTAACTACTCTGATGGACAGTGGCTGATCTAGGGAAAATCCTACACTTTGATTCTTGTCACAAAATCTTTTATAACTTCTAATATAATAATTTGATATTCAAGTAGTATCACAGGTCTTCTAAAGAAAAATATATATTTGCTTCATCCTTTGTGCTCCCTTTTTTATCAGTGCTTCTGGTTAAAATTCAGGTATTTAATTACTAGTATCGCCCTCTGACAAACCTATCTTTTTGCAGTTCTTTGTAAATAAAGAGGCAAATAAACATAAATGTTCTTATTTGCATGTATTCAATCACTGGTCGTAATGAGAAGATAGTGTTTTACGTTACTTGGTGCCTACCAAATAGCATCTTGCTGGTAGATTGTCTGTAGGTTCCACATAATGTACTATGATGAAAATCACGTAAAATTCTGTATTTTCTTGTATTGTTTCTCAAGTTCATCATATTTTGCATTAGTTCTATCATAATTTGTTAAGCCTGAAGCTATAATGTACGTCCTACTTGCGTATCTATAGGCAATATAGCAAGTTGTGTTTGTGTATAACCGTGTTATGGAGATGTGTGTCTATGACAGTGACAAAGTTTTGAGTAGCTCTGCTTCCAAAATAGAATGAAGGTAAGGTTTCAGTACAGGTCATCTTACGTGTCTTAGTCACTCGGCACAGTGTGCACATTAATATTTAAAAATACAAGCATAAACAATGCTGGAGAACATCAGGTGGATTAAATGTAATTACATGTACTTCCCAAAAGGTTTTCTTCCTGATGGCAACTGCCTGTACTGCTGCTGAATTTGTGCTGCTTGCTGAATGGCTCAGAATTGCTTGGAAAGCAAAAAAGACCTTTTCACTTTTTTGACCTTTGTAGAAATATCCAGCCCCAGTCTGACCTGTTCTTAAAATCTACTCTCTAGATGCCTTGGAGCACCATTTGGTGTTTCGGGGTGTTTGTCAGGCACAGAGTGTGTCTTGTTGAAATGTGCTCAGCTCATGCTGGAGGTAATTCGAGTGCTCCGAGTAAAACACCACAGTTAGTTGTTCTTGACCCAGTCAGGGCATCATGGATGAAGTTTTACTCCGGTTTTGCTTCTTTTGTAAAGGAAGCATAGGCTGTGCAGAATGTATGCTGTCTGTGGGCAGTTGTGGAGAACGGAAGGTAGGAAAACCTTGCGAACTAAGTTTTCCACTGATAAATAAATGCCATTTTTCAGTGTTCCCAGCTGTACCATTCTTGCATAAATTTATGTACTTGTAAAATACGTTCTTTCCGGTGAATTGCGAAGAAGTTGTCACAGTCATTCTTGTTTAACAGGCCGTGTTACTGGATGTGTATGTGCATGTGTGCACTCCATACAATAGTTCTGTATATTCTATGGTACTGGGTTACTTTCTGTTTAAAGATAGGTCACCACATTTCTTCTTGTTTATGTATGATACATTACAGTACCAAATATAAGAAGCTGCTGTGCTTTGTAAAATACAACCAGCTCTTAATGCCAGCTTTCGTTTGTCTCAGAAAGGTATACCTTGGCTGTAAGGGTAATCTATAGCTTCAAAATCTGTAGGAGTGGTCACTGCTAAAAGCTAAATTATAATGACAGTTGAAGTTCAGTATTTAAAACATGTATCACTTGTAAGAAATCTAGTTGTCTGTTTGGAAGTCATAAACTTTTGCGTATTCATTTATTAGTGTTGAGTCATTTGCTCAGCTGAAAATACTTGATCATTCCTCAGGCTCTAAATACTGTCTTAAGTTCGATCATTCAGCACAGTAACACATAAATATTTTTTATTAAAAGAAAACCTGAACAAATGTGTCAGATATCACATCTAGAGTGTTTGGATTTGGCCTTTTTGGAGTAAAGTCAGTAGTAACAGTTAAAGACAAAAAGTAAATCACTAATCAGATTTTTCAAATCTATTTGCTCATAAAGTCTGAACTTCTTGAAGGTGGGAGGTTTGCCTGGACTTAATCCATTATTTTCACTCTCATTTTCAGTCTGTGATGAAGAACGACAAAGAAGTGCATCATATTCTGATGTAATATATGAACTATAAGTCCTTTTATGACCCAGGCACACCAGTGAGTAGACTGACACCAGATCTCATGCTAGATGAAATTTGGTGCAGGATGATGGAGGTATCAGTCAATGGCAACAGAAAACCAGCCAAGCAAGCACATATAAGAAATGGGAAAAACAACAACATTTTCATTGTAGGTGACTGCAGTGAGGTCTTATTAATGATTTGCTTTTGTTTGTCACAGTATGAATTGATTTCTTTTTTTTCTTGAAGTGCAAAGTGAGTTCGCACTTTAACACTGAGATTTTCTTATCTTTGCAGTTTGCCGGGAAGATTCGTACCAGTCAATAGTCTCGTGTGCTGCTGTGGTTCTTACGCCTGTAGAGCCAACGGTGGATACGAGGCAAAAAGAACAGATGAGAATGCCTGATGTGTCCAAACAGTGAGTTATTCAAATAACATGACCTTTTATAAGTGCAATTATCACAAGGCCAGATTCCTTCTCATGAATATACATATACACCTCCTTTCTCTTTCATCAAGGGGTACATAGGTGTTTCCAAAAGTAGAAACTGGCCTGAGGCAAGGCTGCTGCTTTTCTTCATTAGCCTATACTTCTCCCCAAGACTTCCAGTAATGACATATATAGAGGGAATGGGCATTTTTACTCTGGGAAGCTGACTTTTTAAGAGGCTTAATAAAGTGATTATTTTTGTTTAACTAGTCCTTTCTTTCCTGCATGTAGTTGATTTTTATAAAGAATGTAATTCTTAAATGCTCAGCTCATCTGAGATACTTCAGTAGTTTTCAGTGACTGTTTTGCCTCTGTGATACGATGGCATCTTCAAAAAAGTGTTAGTGGCCTTTAAAAGAAATTCTCTTTATTTAATTAGTTTGTATTATGGTATCTTGTATTAGATGAAAACCATAACCACAGGGTGTGCAGTAACATTTGTCTTGCAATACTGGGCAGGAGGTTTTTTTCTTAATGTCTGAGTCCTTGGAGGAAAAAACCAATTTTCTTTCCATAGAAGAAAACAAACACAATGGTAAGGCTTTATCACAACGCAAACTTGGAGTCTCTGCATTTTGAAGTGTGGAAGGTAATTAAAAACATAACAATGGATAATACAGCATTTAGTTTAGTTAATACAGTTTAGTTTTCTGCTTCTCTCAGTTTATACGATTTAGCTTTGAACTCATCTGTGAAGTCCGGACTTGTGTGCCTGTTACCGTAAGAAAATAAAACCATCCTTTCACCACCCCTACCACCACCCTCACCCCACCTCCCCCCCAAAAAAATAAAAATCCCCAAACCATCCGAAACACCACTGGGAAATGACATTAGGTGGGATGTGATCTTGCTACTCATCTGTGACTTAACTCTGTGTCTGACTGTGGTATCCTTTTCAATCTGGTAATAAACCCATTTAATCTAGTCTACCTGTACTTAAAATTTAACACAATATGTTACCTATCATCTAGGTGTTCTTGCAATGACATAATGTTTGAAAGAGAGTTAGCATCTAATTGTTTTAGTGGTTCAGTTGTGTGGCTCTCTGAATACCAAAGGATTGGAAAGTCAATGAGCTGCAAAATACTGTGCTGAAATCCAGAATAAATTTTGGTTAATTCAAGCAGCATAGAACATTTTTGCCTTCTCTTCACTAAAAGGCAAACCTGCACTGTTGTTTGATTGGCTTTTACATCTACTGCCATAAGATTCTGCACTTGATAGTCCCTTATGAATTCAAGTAGGAAATTCCAAAATTGGTTTAGCATGATGCCACCTTCTAGATTTTTTCCTTCCCCTTTATTGATAATAGCAAGTACATTAATCTGCTTAATCAAAAGCAAGCTTGTGCTTAAACAGATTAAATATATTTGAACTTCTCCATGTGAAACTTCATCAGTGTATTGGCATCTTTAAATAAACATTTCTGACAAGTATACTGGAAATTAAACGGAACTATGTTGCTGGAAAACATTTGCAGCTGGAATTTAGTAAATACTGTAGAAACCTTCAAAGTAGGTGTAGGAAGGTAAATGAAATCTCAAGCATTATGAAACATCAATGTTCACATCTCTCATTTCATTCTACGCTTTCTGCATGTAGTTTTCTCCATATTCAGTTAACAGAAGCAAAACAGATCCCATTTCCTGTATCTAAATAGTCCTGTGTCATCTTTCTCCAATGCAAATACGCCCTTGACGCACGTTGAATTCCATGGACTTGAATGCAAAGTTCTGGTATGACCTGATCTGCTTGTGTGGATTATGTTTCTTTATACTCACGGTGCGAAACAACATCAGTGCTTTGATTTTTATGCTTATCTTTGTGCACATGTATGGTTTTGACTTGCACATCCAAAAATTGTGCATATGACAGAGGGCTGAGCAGTGGTAGCCATTAAGGTCCTGAAGTTGCTCCCTTAGACCCTACAAGAGATGAAATATATTTAGAATAACTAATGCTTTCTGAAACTACGTAAGAAAGTGTGTAATCCAAACCAGATAAAATGCATATTAATGATAATAAAATGTTAAATACTTACAAATAACTAAAAGTAATTATATTATTGTAAACCACAGTAAAATTATATCTAAGACCTTCAGGACACAGGAAGTTGTGAAGCCTGAGCAGAGTTAAAAAAAAGAGCCTTTAATGGGACTTGTATAATATTTGATTAATGATGTTATTTTGTTTTAGAAAGAAGCTGTTTAGTGGTTTTAAATAATGTACTGTATTTGCTTAATGTATTTTTTTGTGAGCAGCAAATGGTGCCAGAAGTGGTAGCAGCAAAGCTTAACGATTCTTTGAAGTGTCAATGATTAGATGTTACAGGATTGTAGGAATAAAAGACTAATTTTTTTCCCCTGTATTTTTTCTTGGAAGCTCAAGCCATTTCATCAGGGAGCAATTTCTTAGTGACATCTAGGTAATTGCTAGCTCTTGTGTGCTTGCACACTGGGCAAAATCCCTGCTTCACTTATTCAGCAGGAATGCACTTGGGAAGAGCAAGAGCACCCCTTTGTAGCTTTTGTCCTTCCGCTCCACAACAGGCTCTGAGGCAGAGAAATACATGGTCAGTGTCAGGTCAGGGTGTAAAACAAGATGTGTGAGTTCTACCTTACTTTGCCTTCTGGGCCCTCAACTTGGTCTAGGATATTGCATTATCTTTGTTATATTTTCTAGAAATACAAGACTTAAAAATATCATCCTGTTTAACAGTTCAAGTTACTGAGGCCTCTTTGTGTTGCCAGTGACAGATCAGTGACTTGTTCTCCAAAGTTCTCAGGTGCTGAAACAATCTGAACATTCTGAACAGTGTATTCTGTTTCCATAGCCCTAATTTTTGTCCTTCCTATCTGAATTCTAATATAAATAAATCAGCTGCTGGCACAGAGCAATGAGGAATCCTCACTGCCATTTCGAGTTCTTATGAGGAAGCATGGAAAAGGCAGCATGGCCCAGGGAACTGTATATTGTGCTTTAAAGAAACTTAGGTTGAGCTTCACTGGGCTGAAAGGTCAGCCTTCAAGGGGCAGGGTGGACAAAGGTGTTTCTCAGACATGTGTCCCTGAGCAGACAAGGTCCTGCTGCTGTATGGTGTTCGTATGTAAGCACAGAAAACCACTTGTGTGCCTCTAGTGCTTGGGAAATGTATAGTGAAGTTCAGGTGCATCATTACAATTTATCAGACTTAATGTTGAGCTGGTACTTACATACTTCATGTGATTAGTTTCTTTGGCTGTGACTGCACTGCAGTTCAGAATAGTGATGGCCGATTTAAAAGTAGCTTGTTCAGTAGTACTTCAGCTGCTGTCACATTTCTGATTTTGATTTTTATTTAAAGACACTATTTGCTGTTAAATTGTTTTTAGAGGTACAGATATTGTCATGTCATGAAGTAGCCTACTGTTTTTCATGTCAGAAATATTTTTATGAGCTTTATGGGAGATTTCCAGGTGAAGATCCTAGAAAAATGATACAGCAAGAGGTAATGATTTTAAATTAAAAGAGGATAAATTCAGACTAAGTCTAAGGAAGAAGGCTTTTACAATGAGGGAGGTGAAACACTGGAACAGGTTGCCCAGAGAAGTGGATTCCCCATCCCTGGAAACATTCAAGTGCATCCTGATCTGGTTGAAGGTGTCCATGCTCATGGCAGGGGTGTTGGACTAGATGGCCTTTAAAGGTTGTTTCCAACTCAAACTTATTCTAAATGCTACAGATCCTTTGGCATTTCTTCAGAGTCTTAAGATCAAGTCAGGTTTTCTCCAGTAAATGCATGAATGAGCCTATATATTGAGTCTTTTCAATGTTCTGTCTGTGCAAAAGCTGTTTAACTTGTACCTTTGTCTCAGGTTTGGCCTAGTTTTTTACCAACCCTGGACTGCCTTCCTCCCTTTTCCCCGAGCTTTCTCAGCAAGGAAGAAAAAACTGCAAAGGGAAAAAAACTCAAAGGAAACTGAACTGACTTAAAAAGGAATTATATTTCTTAACATCTACAAACATGTATGCAATTTACTCACTATGTGGACCCCACCCCAGGGGAAAGGGAAAAANACCTTGCAATTGTACTTAACCCTGAGCAAGATTCTTACACAAGCTGAAATCCATGAGAAGGCTTCTTGGAGTCACAGGGACTAGCTGGGTGCTTACTGGTGTGAAACAGGATGGCAAGTGGGATAATTATGGCTTTAACGCTCTTCTGTACATCACAGTTTAGTACAGATACTAACCCATGACTTCAGTAGAGATACAGATTGGCATCCAGAGTGATTTTGGGGCAGACATAGTCTGTATTTGTTAGCTGGAGCAAGCATATTCCAAAATTTAGGAGCTTTTTTTCTCTCTGAGGGTTTAAATTGTGAAAATATAATTGTTATGTTAGAAGACTGATAATCATTTTTAGACTCTTACAGCCTTGCCTAATTCCTTTCAAAAGAAGTTCAAACCAAGCTGATTATGTATTCTTCTCCACTTTTCAGTTGCAGATTTTATTTTGCTTTTTTGATCTTTCCCTCAAATTTTGTGTTTTGTTATAAATTCCAGGGAAGATTTTGTTTCCTCTCAAAGCAACACTGTTGTTATTTTACCTCTAATTCTTGGTGCTCCTTAGTGGTGACATGAAGTGTGGTCTCTAATGCAGCCAAGTTGTCAGGTGGTGGTACCCACTGCATGATTTGTGTCTGCTTTGACAGTCCATTCAAAAAGGAACCTTTCAGTTATGTGAAAGATGAATGCTTTTCAGACTTGTTTGGAAAACCTGATAAAAAATGATTGTGCTGTTTCAGTTTTCTGGATGAGTAGGAAGATGCACTATGAAAGCATGTGTCACTCTTAGGGTAAGAGAGAACAGGAATGCCCAGTGTTGCTCTGGAATGACACTGTGAAAACTGTGGTTTCAGCTGAATTGCAGTATACTTTCCACCATTACATTTTAGTGATAGGTAGCAGGTAGAGAAGGAGAAATATATATCCATTTCTTTAAAGCAGATACTTTGAAACAGAGTGAACATAAGCAATGCGCTTATCCTGTCAGTGGTCAAATGCCCCATTAATATCTCTTCCTGCGCTAGTAGGAATCGAATATGTATTCACTGGGACCAAATACATTCCCAGAATTGCTTAGCACATTTGGGTCTGTGAGGCCCTCCTCGGGGAACCAGCCATGGCTGAGTGTTCTGAGGGTGTAGGCCAGAGCAGTGGGCCATGCTCGCGTTGCTCCGAGTCCCCATGTCCCCTCTGTGGGCTGCTGCCTCTGCACCATGTCCACTCCCAGCCCACGTCAGCAGCGCAGATGAGCCTCCTCCCTGCTACTCTGCTCTGTGCAGGATCCTGCAGTCCCCCTGCTCTGTGGTCCTTTGTGCATGAGCAGGTGGCTTTTGCTCTGTGCAGATCTAAGGATGGCTGTAACAGGTTAACGTGACTCACAGCTCAGGACGTGTTGGTGCTCTAGCTCCTCCTCACGCCTGTGGATGCTGCTCACAGAGTGCTCCCTCTGTCTCCATGGACAGGACAGGTGCAGGGGTTACTGGAGAGGAGCATCGTCTTACCTTTCGTGTGACAGGCCACCTGCAAAGGCTGGAAATCACAACAGATGACTTTGGGAAGGTAATTTCCAATGTAGAATAGGATGTTTGATTTGCTTAAGAGCCTGGGGAACAGGTGGGTTCTGCATAAGATATATGAAAGTCTTCGGAAGAAACATGGGATGAAATGAATCTTAGTAACATATGTGAATGTCCTTTGATAAAACTATGGTTAATGAAACAATGGTGGTTTATTTTTGAAAAAGCAAAATTTATTAGAAAAAAATTTTTACTTGGTGTTGGCTAGTTAATCTTTGTAATGGCAAGAAAAGCATATTAACAGCAATCAAAATATGTAACTGCCTATCACTATGCAAAAAATTAATAAATACCCCAAACATAATCATGTTTACAAGCAACAATTTAACTCTTTGTTTAAAAAGGTGCTACTAAATGTTACATTTGATTAAAATTGCATTTTTGAGTATTCTGATTCCCTGCCCCTCTGCAATAAAATAGAGAAAGAACAAATCGTAGCCCATGGCTGTAACAATTCCATGGTCTCCTTGTACTTCCTGTATTACTTTGTGCACATAATGGGAAAATAAGTTACTCATGCCTTCTTTGAAATGGGAAACTTTTCAGAAAATACTAAAAGTATAGTATTTACCCTTCATTTATTGTCTGCTATTCCCTAAACGTAGCTTGTTGAAACTCCTAGCTGGCATTGCCTCTTCTCTAGACTGCTCAAATTGGTAACCACTTTCTGCTTGCTTTCAGGAAAAACAGAACGATAAACCAGACTCTGTTGTTTCTACTTTATTTTCTCTGTGTCTGGCCACTGCAAAAATGAAAATAATTTTGTAGAAACAATTACAACGTAAGTAAAAGTTGTGCAAAGAAAATAAAATTGTGCTGCAAAGTGAATATGGAAGAAACGTTATGTCTGGTTATAGAATGAGAGCATCATCTGTTCTTACATTCCTCCTCAGTCACTGCAAACATCAATTTATAGAAGAGATTGACAGGGAAACAATCCACATACACAATCTAAATATCTTAGGCAATTGTTTGCAACTAGAGGATTAAGCAGTTCTGTGCAGCCTGATTTGATCTTTAGTTGCAAATATTGAATAAGCTGTTTCTTGAGAGCCATTAACTAATTGTAATTACAGCATTTGATATTTTTCAATATTTTTTTGAACTCCTGTCTTTTTCTATGTGGTGGCAAATAATGCAGGGGAGGCAGTGAAATGTGAAGGAAAGGTGTTACATAGATTTTATCTATAGCCCTGCCAAGAAAGCTCTGATCCTTTGTAAATACAGTCCCTGTTTGGAAAGCTTCCTCTTTCCTCTGAGAGGGGACTTCATTTCTAATGGACAATCGACCATGATCAGCAAGGAATGGGCAACATAACCACATCAACAACTACAATTTCTTAACTAGACCTGAAGTCATTATTAGAAAAACATTGTCACCAAGTCACAGTGACATTTAGAAAATGGCTTTGATTTAGCCTGAAGCAAGAATAAAAGATCACTTTGTTCCATTCACATTCATAAAATTAGATACCTTTATGATACCATAATGTCAGTCTGGTTATGGCTATCACGCTAAAAAGAATGTCCTTTAGAGTAAGGTTATCCATTTATTTATCAGACCTGAGAAAAATTTTTAATTCATAAATTAATCTTTAATCTGCACATTCTCACGTATCCATTTTTTCTTTGTTCTCTGTGAGTCATCATGGTCTCCACTGGACATTTCTGCAACAGAGAAACATTCAGTTGCCTTATTTGCTTGTCCTTCATTTCCACAAAGTTCCAAAAATAAATACATCAAGATCAGTAATTCTGAACTATGTAGTTAGAGATCTTACTTGAAAATATGCCAATTGTCACCCATTTATATATATACACACACATCTGTATATACAGAGAGATACAAAAGGCAGGGGCTTAAGATACACTTGATTCAGGAGTGGAAATTTTATCCTATGTGTGCTGTAGTATCTAAAAGTCTCTACTTTATGTACTGTAGTGGGAAATATGACTCAGATCACCAATATCAACTTAATCCCAAAGTACAGCCTAATATTTGGCAAGCAAGAACTCCTCTAAGCTGATGGCCTTCAGTAATCATTGCAAAATATTCTTGGCATATGCAGTGTAATTAGAACAACAAGCTGGAAGACAATTTTGAATTTTAATTTTGTGCTGGGATTTTTTGTGTGAAATTATATGTATTTGAAGACTCCTTAACGTCTGGAGCAATTCCAACAGAAGATGTAGTTGAAGTAAAAGAAGTCTTACCTGGTTCCTTGAAAAGGATGGTTACTGTAGGCAGTGCAGGCAGGGATGGTTGAGACAGTGTTAGGCAACTGAACATCACATGTTTTATCTGGAGATCTACATCTGAAGAGCTGGTGTTCTGAACTGAAGCGTTAGTCACTTAGAGTGCTTGTTATTCTAATAAAATGACGGTGTTTTCCATTATCTTAAGTGGCAGCTGCCTAAGCCCTGAAGAGCACGCCCATTGCCTGCTGGGATGGCTGTGCAAAGCCACTCAGGCATAATGTCTTTCTGAGGCAGGGTTACAGGTGGGCATGTGGAAAAGGTCTCTCTCATTTACTTCAGATTTAAAAGAAAAAACAAGTTATCTGTGGAAAACAGACTTAATTTTCATCCAGCCTAAACACATCTCCAGTTTAGACACTTAGAACAGGCATTGTTGCTCCCTCAGTTTCACATATTAAAGGAGATATAGAGTTTTTATTTAGCAAATACTTTTTCAAGGGTCTGAAAGAACTTGATTTGGGGGCAGCCTAGAGAGTCCTCAAAGATTTGGTAGAAAGCCCATTTAACTCAAATGGGGAGAATGAGAGAAGTGTCAGCTGTGTTCATTTATACCTTTCTCTTGTATGTCCAAAATCTTGAAAGTATACAGAAGTTATTTTGCTGTAAAATTGGAGCAAAAAATACTTGTTAAACTTTGACTCAAGCTTTCACAAAATTAAGTGGAAGTGCTTAGTTTTGGGAACCACTCCAGGCAGAATTGTGCTTTCTGGAATGTGAAAGCATAGGCTGTTGCTGAACTGTAACTGAGGTTCTGTTTGAGACACAGCTGGTGGTTGTGTTTTATCATGTCACAAGGAAATTAGGGCAGGTGTGTGTCTGTACCTTTGAGCAGCAGAACCATCAGTCCGAGGTAGCATTATCTAAATGCTGGAGACGGTAGTGGGGTGGTGAGGGAGAAAGGGACCAAGGGATCATTTGTTTTTTAATTTAGAAGTCTGTGGCGTGTGTATGAAAGTACAACCTCAGTTCTTACAAATTAGATTTCAAAGCATAATTGCAGCATCAAATATAAAAATTAATCAACTATGTTATTACTTGTGAACAGTTAAAGCATCATAAAAGGGAAAATAAAAAGGAAATAGGCTTGTACATGTAATGCTAGAATTGTGAAGTACTTAATTTGGTTAGACAAATGTATTGTAGATTAAAACTAGAAAAACAGATCAATTACATAGCAGATACATATTTGTTTCACTTTTACAGTGATTTAATAGTATCTCTGAAGCATAACAAAGAACAGCATTTATTAGTAATTTCTTACTGTCATTGGGAGGTGGGGGAAAGGCGGAGATGTCAGGGAAAAGTCAGGTAGATTTACAGTTGTGATTGCAAGGTGCGGCATGGACAGCAATGGGCTGTGCTGTGCTGTTTTACAGCTCTTTTGTGCTTCCAGTGAAAACATTTGTCAGGTGTTCTCTTGAATAAGATCAGTGAAAAATAACAATGTTTTTGTGGTGGCATTACTGTTTTCATTGAGGGGTTTTCTCAACCATGTGTTTTGCAGAACATTCCTAAACCCATCATCCTGTGCAGTGGCTGTATTAGAGTTAACTTTGATAGAAAATATAGTACTCCTGAGCTGTATTATCATGACTTAAATAGGAATACCACTGGAGCAAATTTAAGTGCAATCAGCATACTGCTTAAAAATATATAAAATGCTTCATGGCGCTTCAAGATGAGATATTGCCTGCATCCTAGGGGCAATGAATCATGTGAAAAAACATACATACCTGCATGCTATGTCTCACGAACCATCGGGGGAATTCACTTTTTATTTTGCACAACTAAATGCAAAAATATAAATATTGGTATTTTAAAAGCAAGTTTTGGTCTGTTTTGCAGAGCAAAATAAGAGATATTAGAGAAGGACAGAAATAATTTTAAGAACAATCTCCTTATCCCCACCTCTAGGTCCTGTTTGTTTTGTTCTTATTTTTCTTTTCGTGGAGGTAACAAAGAAACAGATACAAAATCCCTCGTTCTCTTCTGTGTGTATTTTTAGTGTATCTGTGAATAGCCCTGGGAGCAGGGATTTTAGTAACCTATCAAAATCTATGTTTACAGTCAGTATTGAATACGTTCTTTTACTGATTGTGGAGGTGGAAGACTATAGCTAAAAAGGTGAAATGGTATTATTGCTCTTTTTTTTCTTTCTCTTCCTCCTTCTGGCTTTTTTCAGTGAATGCACTTACTGTGTTGGTCAAAATATGGGATATATAAAACACTTACAGCTAAAAAACTCTCCTGAAAAGTGAAATGGGAAATAAGAAGGTAGGAAGCAGAGGACATGAAAGTGAAAGGACTCTGCATCATCATGCTAGGACTTAGGCAGCATCAGTGCAGTTGGGTTAAGACATAGATTTGCAATTACATTGCAGTAAAGTTAAGCTGTGAAGACAAAATACTGTACCAAACAACAGTGAATTTAAAAGATCTAAATGCTACAAAAAAACATCCCTGCAGTTATGAAGTGAGTAAAAATAAAGGTTCTTCCTCCATTGCTCCAGGAGCAGGATTAAGCTTTGTTATATCAACTGGCCCAGCTGCCTTTTATCAGTAGCAGTGGCTGTAGCCATCATGTAAAAAGTTCACTGGTGTTTGTGGGGGGAGAGTATTTTCTGTTTTTCTTTTCCTGTGCTAAACCTCTAAGTATTTCATGTGCTTTCAGGTTCATTTTCTAGATCTTTGTGGATACAGTAGGATTTCACTCCAGTTGTTTTGATTGCAAATTGCTTTGGTTACTTTAATCCTCTCTTTTGTCATTACATAAAGGAGTAGTATGTAGCTTTTGTTGCACATGAAAAATATTTGCTGCTGCTACCTTGATTAAATGCACAATAGCACCTATAGAAAATGCATCCACCCAATAATAATAACAATAATCCATATTTACAGCTTCCATTGCAGCAGCCCACAACATCAGCCTGTGTACAGCTTAAGTAAATGTCTCCAAAAAATAGAAGGAGGGAAAGAAAACAATGCCAAAGCTTACATCATAAGTGGGAGATGGCTCTTTCAGGAGCAAGGACATATACATCAAAATATGACGTAGGCTACAACCCCTTTTTCCTCCCAGTTCAGCTGTTTTGTATGTTCAGTGAATCTCTCAATTCCCAAGGGGATTCCTGCAATGATCAAGACAAGGAGGAGGAGATGATTAGGAGTGATCTATTGGGAAAAATCAAGGGAAGCACAGGCAGGGGAAAAAGAGAGGTAAACTTTCCGATGTTTTAATCAGTCATGCTTATAAACTATACCCTTGGTAAAACTCTTTATCTGTCTTTCTATCTCTTTGTTTCTTTGTTTGTTTATAGAGAAAACCTATAGGGTATTCATTCCAAAGTATGCTAATATTCATCTAATTGTTGTACTTACCTACTGCTTCGTCCCCAGCCTTTTATTCAAACTTCTAAATACTGATTTTTTCAGGAGCATTCCAGTCCCACTTCCAATTACCTTTTTGTTATCTCCTTTTTTTTATAATCAACATCCTTATATACAATTTTAATACGTGCCAAGGTTACTGCTTTAGAAGATACTGAGTTGAGAAGGTCTGATCTCTGCTGGCAGCAGAAGTGCAGAAGTGGCAGAGACCTCAAATCAGAGCCCAAAACAACCTGGAATAAACATTATGAGAACCAAGAAAAGAAACCATTATTTAATTTTAAGATACACTTCTTGTAGTTTTGATTGCAACAATCTGAAAGGTGTCGTGCACACAGTTTAAAGGCAGAACAGCAGAAACAGAGGTCCTTTTTGACAGCTGAACTAAGTGGGAAGGTGATGCCAAGTTTTGTCCTATAACAACTCCCTATTAATGGGACTGCATTTATTCCTTATTTTTGTATTCCCTTTTAAATCTTGATCTAACGTTGCATTCTTATTTTTCTTTTCCTTATCTGGGCCCATATAAATAGAAGTGATTGATATTTTTGACTGGAAATATTTATATGTTCTAGGTAAATATTTTCAGAGATGTGGTCTAGATAAACATTGTTATTTTATTTACTGTCAGCTCTGACGAAGTGTGTTACAGCACTCTGTAACAGATAAATATATTTTTATATTTTTATATTTTATATTTTCCTTATTTTCTTGTCCAAGGAACAGTGCACTCTAGGTTAACTTATGGAAGAGCTAGAAAATCACATTTATGCGTCAGTGAGAAAACACAAGTGATCAGAAGTAGGATTACCTGTTACTTTCTAAGTCCTGTACTGGTGTTGTGGGAACAAATTATACATAAGAATAAGTTATAGAATACATTTTACTGTGATAGCAGATAGACTAGAAATAGAATAATCGAAGTATCCTGTGTAATAATAAATGCTATTTGCAATTATTTTCAAGTTCTCTTCAACTGTGCTGCAAGTTAAAATTGCACATTTCCATTAAAATCAGAGAGTAAATGCAGTGCTGATACAAACCAGATTATTTAAGAAAACTTAAGTAGGGAAATCATATTTCTTCGTTTATTTTCCCAGAAATTCTTTTTTTTTTTTGAGGTTGTCACCTAAACTCAAAAATACAGTCAGAGAGCCTGGAATTCAGTCCAGATATGTTACAAGAATAAATCACAAACCTGAGCCATAGTTCAGAAAGCAGTCATGCTCCCATTCAGGTAGGAAATTTTGATAGGAGCTCTAGGAAGGATTGTTTATCCTCATATTTAAAATTTAAGTTCCTGAAATTCATCTGTTGAAAATAGTATTTAATGCTTTCAGCATTGTGCTGTCTGCGTTCTTCTTCCTGCATTATTTTATTACTGTGATACTACATACTAAAATGCACTAAATGCTTTATGTTTCAAATTATTGAAAGCAAACCTGAATTTATATTGAGTGCCTGATAGACTTCAGGGAATCCATAATTTAGATGGGAACAGAACACACTGATTCCAGCTACAATAACAGATTATATTTGAAAAGGCAACAATTAAATACAAAGAATGGTTTTGGTTACTATGGGAACAGTTAAAGAAAGGTTTTTTCAGCATTGCAAGTGACTGTGTGTGTACAAGAGAAATTACGTTGTTCTGAGTCAAAGAAGCAATGAAAGCTTTCCTAGGAAAAGGCTAAATAATATGAAATATTTCAAGCTAAAGCTTTTAAATACCTCTATACAATATGCCAGTGTTTTTGTGTTCTCTCTTCCTGCTTTCCCCACCTGTTTTCTGCCACTAGTTTTTGGAATTAGACACTTTTGAATTGCGTTGCAAAACCGCTTTGCAAAGAGGATTAGTGAATGTGGATAAGTTATTTTATTTCTGGGGCTGTTTACAAGAGATCTAATCCTATCTCATAAATCTTACTTAGATGAAGCATCTGTACTGTGGATTCGCTCTTTTTTTTTTGCATAATTTTCTTCTTACTCTCTTAACCTGGAAATAATGAATGCACAACTTAGAGGAGGAAGAAGTAGAGAAAATTACCTAGTCTGTATTTCACTGAAGCTTAATGCCTTTAAATAGGGTGCACAGTCATGTTATTTATGCAGTAGTTAATAATATTGCTAAGCTAGGTGTTAACCTTCTTATTTTTATCAGTTTTTGAATCTAAACATTATCATCGATACATCAACTTTCATATTTGTTATAAAAAGAATGTCAGTACTACTTACAGCATCAACTTTGCAATAGACCAAATGTTAAGAGTATTCAAAGAATCTTTTGTACTTGATCCAAATCAGAGGTTTTGTTTATCTATTGAGGAAACTTAAAAAACTTAATCAGGAATGATCAGTCCTGTATGGAAACTGTCACAATCTTCAAGACTTCGGATCATTTGAAAAGTGGTCCCTTGAAGTGGAGGAAGCCGTAGTTGAAGTCATTTCATGATACGGCAATGAATTTAAAAAGGAGTTCTTTGGTTTCTTTTAAAAGAAATAAACTGTCTGAAAAGTATATTATCAGCTATTATTTAAATATGTATTAAACAATACTGTGCTATTTCTGTGTACCTTTCAAACACCAGGTTTGGGAATGTGCTGATGTTGAACTACAGCCCAGCAGAGAAGTAAATTCTGCTAAGTATGTCATGCCATTTTCTGTGTTTACCTGTGAAGTGAGAATGCCTGTCTTGTGATGCGAAGTACCATACAGCTTTTTTATTTTTAATGTTGAAGCAAGAGTACTACATATTGAGAAAAAGATGTTTAGTGGTACTAAGGATGCATACTTAAGTCTCAACTCTTTTGGTTTATTATGAGATTGATTATTATTTGAGTTTCATATATATATGAGATTGATAAGCAGCATTTTTCACAGTTGTATGTGAGAAAAAAGAGGAAATGATTCTGTACAGGAAATAATGTTACAGGAAATAATTCTGTAACCTTACTGAGAGACCAGGGACTAACAAACGTATGTGTGTGCAATCACATCATGTGTGAGGGGAAAGTCTCTAGATTTAGATTGATTTTTGCTTGTTTGGGACCCGTATTGTTCCTCAGTATGCAGGTCTGGTTTTTTTATAAGTCACCATTAAAAAATGAGGAGGGGTTTTGTATCTTTCAGCCAGAGTGTGATAAGCCAAAATTTCCTGGATTCTGCATTCCAGAAAAAAGAAAACACATCTCTTCACAGTTGAATTTTCCCTTCCACCCACATTCGTTTGTTTAGATCATTTAATAACCTCTAACTTCAAATTGTTATCAGGAACAAGTGAATACAAAACTGCCAGGGTGAGGTAGTGCTGGGTAGCAAAATGGCCTTTAAACTTCCCAGATTTTTCTTGGCCTTGATGTCCTTCTCCATGGAGAAGGAGGCTAACAGGTTGTGTTAGAGATGGTTTTGTGCTGGTGTCTGTGAGTAGTGCTCTGTGAAATTCGGGCTGAGCACCACTGCAGGGGCCATACACTCCAAATGTATAGCTGCCATGACTATTATGTGCTGCTTCATTACCGCCCTGAGCCTTTCCAAATCCATATCAAAAAGCCAATGAAATTGCTTTTAATGAGGATTGAGACAAATCTGTTGTGCTGCCTGCAGACAAATTGCTACCAGAACTGGGAAGAGTTTAGTGCTCA
Source organism: Sakesphorus luctuosus (assembly GCA_013396695.1). NCBI lineage: Eukaryota > Metazoa > Chordata > Aves > Passeriformes > Thamnophilidae > Sakesphorus > Sakesphorus luctuosus. Next base: position 185,256 of record VWZD01000217.1, read on the forward strand.
GCATTATCTGTCTGAAATACTTGCTCATATGAGCCCTGTTTGCCAATGTCTAACCTGGTAGATCAGTGCTAGTCAAGGCACAGAGCAGCAGGAACAGGCGGTGCTGAGCCTGTGCCATGCTCTGTGCGCGCCTGGGAGGAGCAGGCACGGATGGGTCTCCTCCGGCGGGAGAATACCTTTGTAGTGCTGACAGAAGGAAAGGGCTGCTTTTCTTTGCTTGTTGACAGCTGCTTCAAAGATGACCTCAGAGAATGTCAGAAAAAGTAATAAAAGACAGACAAGAAGCCTGGCTTTAGACAAGAGAAGATAATGAGTACATTTTTATAGATTGCTTTCCTCACTTGGGTTGGAGAAAACTGGCTCAAGCCGAGACATTGCTGAGGCTTCAGAAGTGGTGCTACAGGTACCCTGGTGATTTGGGACAGTCAGTATATCATAAAATGGTAAGTTTCTTTTCAATGAAGTTAAAGCAGCCTTGCACCTGTTAATCTTATAGGTGGCATTGGCCTGATTTGCCACATTCCCCTGTTTTCTTAAATGACCTTTGCAAAGTTAGTAAAGGGCAAATTGGATCATTCAGAAAGCTTACATTTGTGCTCTTTTTTTTGCTAGCAGTGGCTATGGAGAAAGCATGATTTAGTGGAAAGTCTGGTAGAGTCATTCTTATGGGATCAGGTAATTAATTTTTTTAATCTTGTCTTAAAAATATATATTTATGATTTTCCTACACATTCTTGAGTGATAATTACTTTTCTATGCTGCGGTTTGCTTAAAGTTAGGTGAAGAAAGCAGTGTTCCTTAATTCTGAATTATTTTCCCTAGGTCCTGAATATTTTCTAAAATATTTTCCAAATACAGCCTCTGCTGTTATTTATAATGAAATAGAGTCAGTGGCAAGGAGTCAAAAGTAAGAGCAGAGATTACAAATGAGTTTACTTAATAATTCATCACGCTGCCCTGTGATCATCTTCAAAGCAGTAGTTTTTGGAGACAGTAAAAATTTCAAATCTGTTAGGGAATATGTACAGGCCATGTATTATTGGGAGTGTTTAACTGACCATACATGAGGTTCATAAAGGATCAGTTTTGTTGCCCACTTTTTCTTTATATCAGAGTAAAAACAGAGTAATGACACACACTTAGTGAACTCCTGGTTATGCACAAAGAATTTTATTTACTTGTTTGCTACATTTTTTGAGGGTGAACGAGGAGAAATACTTCACATGAAATGGGATGCCTGTGCCATCTGCACTGGATTCATGTGTACCTTGCCAATAAATCAGGATGTCCAAGGCATTTCCGTTGCTTATCCTCAGAGGTGTTTTGTCTCATAACAGAGAAGCTGCACAGATATTTCTTGCATTAAAATATGCAGCTATGCCTGTAGATGTCAGTGACTCAATACAATGCCATGACAAGAAATCTAAAACAGGTGAGCAACCTTTTTTGGGCTCTAGAAACAACAGATAACCTAGAACTTTCTTGTTCACTTCTTAGTTTGACTAAAAAAATCAATATTTTAGCTTGAGTGAAACACTGCCTAAAGTGACTGGAGTATGTCTGTATATCACTGTTGGAAGTGACATACTGCCAACTAGTTATCTGGAAATAATAGCAGATTAATTGTTTTCAACAAATTTTTTGTGCTTGATACAGTTGATCATTGTAGCAAATAGTTTTATCAAATATGGTCTAGATAGTTTTTTTCCCCTCTTTTTTCTTGTAATTCTCTTTCCATAGAATCTATAGGAAAGAGCTTGGTGGTTTATATCTATTATACTGATTATTGTGTCATGTAAACGTTTTTCATTGCTGATGGTGAATGGAAAAACAAATGCTAATCTTTCTTCAATCATGATTTTTTTACAAGAAGAGTTAGCAGTTGATCATATTGATAGAGCTACTGTGTTTTTTGAGGCATCTAATCTTGAATCTGTACTTGCTTACATTAGGACATTCTTTTCCAACATTGCTATGTATTTTGTGATTAGGACTATTGCTGAAAAAATGTGCTTCAGCCCTGTCTATCCTATGAATGCTGATGAGCAGAAGGCAGATTTGCTTTTCACTCCTCAGGTTTCTTGGGGTTGTGAATCCCATTGTATATTGATGACACAGGGATAAACTTGTTCACTGAAGCACACCTATGAAAAATTCATGCCTGTTCTAAAGATCTGTCACTTTGGATGCATATTGGTGGCTGTGTGAGCACAGCACATCATGTATTGGGCAGAGGCTGTATTTTTTAAAATTTAGTTCAAAATGGCTATATCCATCTGCCAAAGCAAAAACAAAGAAAAACCTTGGGCCAGCCAAAATTTATAGGGACACTTTGATTGAAGAAGATCAGATCATGCCTCCCCTGAGGTTGCTACTTCCTCCAGATAGTGATGAATTAAGGTAGTTAAAAGTAGGAACTTTAAATCATAAGTTATATAGCTAGATAAATATAAATGTGGCAGCTGTTACACTTTCTTCAAAAGACTACAATCTCCCTTTTCATATTTTAATGCAAATACAGTGGTAAAGCAGTTGAGCAGTTGAAATTCACTTTGTAGACTTTAATTTCCTGGCATTAAAAGGTCTGTATTTAATAATAAAATGCTGGATGCTGCCTTTTGCTGAATGTTTTCGCCCAGTAATTTGTACTGTCCAAGAGTAGTGCTGCTGCTCGGGCTTAAAACATATAGAGAACATATGTGTGCTTGTAAAATGGAAACCTTTATCATCGATTGGATGACCTTCTGAAATCAAGTAGCTATTGGTTTTTCACTCTCTTCATGGAAATAGCAGAGTTTGGGGTTTTTTTTTGTTTGATTGTTTTGTTGTTTTTTTCCTAAAATACAGTGGCTATGTGCATTAGAACATTATAAAGTCAGCAAAGTTCATGAGAGCCAGTTAGATTCATATGCATGCTTTGGTGCTCAAATCCCTCACTGAAAAGAGAGAAGTAGTAAATACAGAAGATTTGAAAATTCTCTTCTATATTACTCCCATATCTGAAAGTCAGAGATTCTGATGTTTTGCAGGAAATGTAAGTTACCATAAATGCGCTTTTATCTGAAGTCTGAAAGTGTCATAATGAAGTTAATATATGTTAAAAATTCAACTACAGTACTATGAAGATCTGCAGTTATTCAAATTTAAGCAAATGACTGGTCCATTGAAATTTAAGCCTGTGCATAAATCTTTGTGGCAAGCTTGGGCTGTTTTATCCAGCGTTCTTTCATTCAGTAAAGTAGCTGCTGCGATGATACATGTCTGTGAAATGTAAATATGAGTTCATTTGCATGGCAATATTTAAAGAACTTTAGGAAAATAAGTGCTGAAACACAGAAATTAAACATAAAAGCATTCTTATTTCCAACAGAACTACCCAGAAATTTTCAACTATGGGGAGATACAAAGGACAAACTGTAATTCAAACAGATGAAGATTGTGTCCTTGCAAAAAGTGGACTCTTAATTTTTAATGATTTAAACTATTTCTTTCTTTTGAGGTGAAGATTTTAGAGTGATAAAATCTTTTGTACCGTTTTAACCATTAAAAAGAAATTTGGTGATCTCTTACCTTTTCTGTCCTTCATTACATGAACATTTAAAATTCACTTTTGCTATTAATCATACTTAGAAATTCATTTGCTACCTGGAGTGATTTCACTAGGGAACACTTGAATCTTTCTGGGTAATGAAGTCTAACTAAGTATTAGTTATTAGATACTTAAGATCTTACTTTTTCCAGATGGGGATGCTTAATCTGGATCTGAACCACTTCTAGTGGGTAAAAGATTTCAAATCACATTCTGGAAAAGTAAAAAAGTTATTCCTGGTAGTCCAGTTGAATCATAGAATCATAGAATCGATTGGGTTGGAAAAGACCTCCGAGATCATCAAGTCCAACCCTTGGTCCAACTCCAGTCCATTTACCAGATCATGGCACTCAGTGCCACGGCCAATCTGCGTTTAAAAATCTCCAGGGATGGTGAATCCACCCCCTCTCTGGGCTCTGCACCTTGTACACAAGCTTTCCCCCAGGCAAGTCACCTTCTGCTGGTTCCAAACCTTATCATTGTGATTTGTCACTGCACTGAAACCTTCCATCAGTGAGGGGGATTTAACCTGCAGTCTTAAAGCCTTCGCGAGCATTTAGGGAAAGATTGCTACATAGTTGCACAGTTTTCTCCGTCTGGAGGTCAGAAACTGTCAGCAGTTTTATGAGTTCATGCAGCATCTACTTACACCTTAGTTATTCCCAGCTATGGATCATAAAAAGTAAGGTTCGTGCCTGCCTTACTCCATGTCGCTCTTCCCAGCCCCACCCTGAGATTAGGCATGGCTGGGATGACCTCCCATCTGCTTCAGCATCACTGGGGAGCAGAAACCTAAACCAGACGACTGAGGGAGAGGAGTGAGTGTCTGGAGCGCGGAGTGAAGAAGTGCAACTGGAAGAACATAATTGCTATAAAGAGAATGAAAGTGGTTGTTTTTTGTTTTAATGACAAATATGCTTCTTTGAACTTTTCTTGGAACTTTTTGCCCTCACAGCCCTAATGCTGAGCCAAGCACTATGTAGCTGATCTATAGATTGTTTTTTTGAGTTCCAAGCAGATGCTTTGTTGAGGACATGGTAACAGATGTGTTTTGAGTCAATTAACATGTTTCAGGCTAAAAGTTGTAACACAAGTGGTTGTTTACAGTATTTACTGTTCCCAAACATTTATTTGCATGGATTTTGAGGTGCTGAAAAAGGATGTAGAAAATTGAGTGTGATATAGTACATGTTAGAGGAAGTGGGATTTTTGACATGACCCGTCCCTTTCCAAATCGGCACTCTTGAATAACAAAACAAAATAACCAGTGGAGACCACTGGTATTCACATCCTTTCTTAACATTTGCTATGTAAAAGTAACACTTGGCTGACAATCATTAAAACAAATATCAACTCATTAGGAGCGACCATTAAAATAAATCTTAACTATGAACAACTCTCAATACTCATGAAAATAGATCTCAGCTCCTTAGGAATTCCAATATACAGGTTGAAAACAGAAGATGAGAACATTTTTAAAAAGAAAAATCAGGTGTCAAGGCCTTTTCTGCATCTCTTACTTCCTCACCAGTGAGGGGCCTGAGGGTGCACAAGGAGCTGGGAGGGGACAGAGCTGACACCAACTGAACAGGGGAATATCCCAGCCTGTATGTTGTCATCCTTATAAAGCTGGAGGAAGAGGAGGAAGAGAGGGACTTTTGGAATGTTGGCATGTGTCTTCCCAAGTGCCCACTGCACATCATGGAGCCCTCCTTTCCTGGGAATGGCTGAAGACCTGCCTGCCAGTGGGAAGCAGTGAATTAATTCCTTGCTTTTTGTATGTGCTCTTACAGTGGGAACATTCACCTTTTCTATTCAGTTTAGGGGTACATCTTTTATCCAATAATTTTTCACTTAAAAAAATTCTATGACAACAAAATCTTAAAGTGTCTTTAGTTACTCTGGATCAAAATCTTCTCTGAAACAGTGTTTTTGTATTCGCCACCTGTTAAATTCACCTCTGCCTCATATGGACTTGAACTTTGGTCATTATTCTGGTCTTCACATGAAGGAAAATTGACCAATGGGATTTGAAATCAGTGGCTCAGCTGAATAGGAATTACTCATGCATACCTGTGGTCTGATTACAAACCATTTATGATTAATTAAATATAGTTGTCTGAGTGCAAAGCAGATCTAATCTCTGGTTGTTGCAATGCAGGAAGAGCAAATGTAGTTAAGCAAAAGTATAGCAGAACTATGTGGGATCTAAGTCTGGGGTCTAAGGATCTGGAGGTATTTGATGTGTAAACTGGAGCTTCATCTACACCAGGAATAAATTGAATAGATGACTCTAATACTGAGTTGAACATTCTGGTACTAAGGAATTTCAAAAACTGATAGAACACTGTTGTAGGAAAGAATGGCTCCTTACAAAAAGCATCAGCCAAAGACAGTATACCTTTGTATTAACTCAGTTTTAGATAAGCATTTAAGGCTATGCTAGCTATTTCTAAGGTTTGGAAAGCTTGATATCTTCCTTTTAATGTCTGTAGTGCTTTGTGTTGAAACTGTCTGGGAAAGTTACTTGTTGTATATATACTTTATAAAAGCATGATTTTCTAAGGGAAGTTTTTCTAAGGGATGCAACAGGGACTGTAATGCTATCTTTTTCTCTTAAAGTTATAGTGATACTTTTACCCTGAGTAATGCAGTCTTTTTCAGCTGGTTCAAGGCTGCTTTTTTTCCAGAATAAAATCCAGATTTTATTCTGAAATCAGAACCTGAGAGAGTATTTATTCCTGCTGAGATCAGAGTATATGGAAATTAATCTGTATTCTTAATGTTAGGGATAGTCTTTCCAAATTTCCTCTAAAGAACCTTCTATGGTATCCTGCTAGGAAGATAATAAAAGACTCCAGTTTTGATCAGTCAAAGCTATTTTGGCAGTATTACACACATTTAAAAAAAAAAACCCAAGGAAAAAAACCCCACAAAAATTACCAAGAAGCCCCATTCTGTGGTTTAAAATGTCCTGTTTTTCATCTGTCTGCACTATCTTCAACAAAATACAGACAAAAGCAGAAAGCAATCCCAAGAGAGGTGGAGCAGAGACACCCCTGCCTTGTTCCTGCCCCCCTAAGTTGTTAGGACATTGGGCACTTAAATTTATTGAACTCTGTAGTATATTCATTTACACAAATCACTGCAGGAAAAGTCATTGTAATTGAGTCTTGTAATTTTGCCAGGGCAAGATATGGCTGCTTTTTTCCTCAGCCTCCTTTGGAATGTGTTTCATGGCAGTCTGTATTTCCGTTTCTTAAATACTGCAGGTGACAGGAGCCATAGCCGTTACATTCTTTGTATGGTGGGGGGTAGACCTGTCGCCCTCGTTAATTGTAATTCTACAGAGGTTCATTTTTGGCAGTGTAGCCAAAACTCCAGTTGATGTCCAGTCCAGTGTGCTTGGCAGTAATTTCACAAGTAGAATTTCCTAAAATGTCACTGCACAAGGAAATAGAAATTGATAATTTCATTTCTGGAATGAATATGTATAAGTTCTTTTTTTGTTTGGTGTTTTAGTTTGGGCATTTTTTATTTGTTTTGTTTTGTTTTTTTCTCTAGACTCATTGCCAACTAAAAATGAATGTGAGGTTTGGGGTTTGTTTGTTTGTTTGTTTTTCAATACGAATTCATGAGGTGCTTGCTGAAGCAAAGTGATTATGTTAAGATATTTTTTCTGCTTGTTCCAGTGAACTCATGCTGTTTGAAGCCCGAAAATATTGCTCTAAATCTCAATTTTCTCACTGCTGTGAGCATTTTATTATAAACACATTGAAGGAAAAAAAAATCTTACTTGAATTATATCAGCATGTGAGAAAAGAGTAGTGTTAAAATGTTCCCTTGAAAGTTTTGACTGTTGTTGGTATGCAGTAGTGTGCAAGATCTGAGGAGAAGTCATTTGCCAATGGAGCAAAATGTAAAAACTTCATTAGTTTTGCATAAGGTTTTTAGATGTTGTGTGACACATATAAAAATGTTACATTGGAAAAAACTGCTTTTAGATGCTTTTTTGTGCCTTCTGTCCAGCCAATGGAAGTTGGTTCTTACAGGGCACTGCTTTTATCTTGCTTACCTGCTTGCATGAGGATATTGTGCATTTGCTGTAGGGTTGCAGAGATCTGAGATGATCAGCTGTATAACCTAAATTAGCTCCAGAGAAAAATCTTGTCCTTTCTCAAGAATTACTTGTTTTCATTCTGAGCAGGACAGTGTATGTTTAGGATGTTCAAAGCCCATGTGACAGTGAACAATGTAAGCAGATGGAATCTCTAGAAGACTGTATATGTTTGTTCTGATTTGTGGCTAACATCTAACACAAAATTAGCATTTCCAGGTTTATATATCTTGAATTTAGAAGTTATTGATGTATGATGAGAGATACATAGTGTGAAGAATAGCTTCTGCCTTTTTAGATGTCAGGCATGCATATGCCTTCACAGATAAAACTCCTTGGTGTAAATCCTGCCTTTGTTCGGATATGTACAATGCTATGGAAGCTGTTGGAGATCCACTTGCATGATCAAGAATTGAAATTGGCCTCTTTTTTAGCCCTTATGAAAGTAATGTAAAAAAATCATCTCCTGTGCAGTAATCATAGTTTCATATGAAAACATAAGCTTATGTGGATATACTTGACCTTAGGGAATATCAGCAAAGATTAACATCAGGCAAGATAAATAAACCATTACTGGTTTTCGCTGTCAAATCTGTGATTGGGCAAAAAGTCTCTTTTTCTTACTGAAACGTTTCATTGTTCTTACATTTGTATTTGTATCATATACTGCATTCTTATATTGCCTCAGTATTTCAAGAGTACTGCACAGTTGTGTAAATGAAAAAATACTGTATTACCAGGCAATTTCTGCCAGGGGAGGTTTAGGTTGGATATCAGGAAGAAGTTCTTTACAGAGAGAGTGGTCAGGCATTGGAATGGCCTGCCCAGGGAGGTGGTGGATTCTCCAACCCTGGAGGTTTTTAAGATGAGACTGGACATGGCACTGAGTGCCATGATCTAGTAAACAAAGTGGGATTGGATTAAGGGTTGGACTTGGTGATCTCAGAGGTCTCTTCCAACCCAACTGATTCTATGATTCTATTTGATATTAATGAATTGTAGTGCACGTTGGCATGTGAAATCGATAGTATTTGCTAAGGTTAAGCTAAAGTGAATGAAAAATCCCAGGCTTTGTCATAAGATATATCACTCAGCCCTCGATATCCATCCCTAACATGGCTGTTTCCAGGCTGTTTTCTCACTGCAAGAGCATAGCTGGATCTTTACCTCCAGATCGTAAAACCTTACTGAAGATGAGAATTAGCTTGTTTTCATATTTGACTAGTTTTTGATATCTCATGTGATTACATGGTCCCCAGTTCCTCTTCGCAGATCTCTTTTTTGAAGAAATGCCAATTGTAGATGTCATCTGTGGGTTTTTACCTTTATGGCTGCACTAAATAAGAGTTTTGCCACCACCCATCACAAATGTAAACTCCTTGCTCACACTTCTGCCTACTCACATTCATATAAATCAAAACTGTTGCTGCCACCCACCAACTCTTCCCATTTAAACCCCAGGTTTAGGAGCCCAGCAGTCTTAGGAAACCTTACCCAGTTAGTTGAGCACCGCTGTTGCCCAGCTCTTCTCTCCCAGCCCTGCCTCTCAGCTCATCCTCAGCTGGCCAGGACACATTGCTGAAATTTTAAGATTGTGTGAAGTTCACCTCCTTCCATTCTGGGAATAAATAAACTTAGCTCATACAGGTCATCTTCATTTTGCTAGGCAAAAAAAAGCATTACAGTGCGTGTCTGGACATGAGGGTGGAAGTGAAACACACACATACAGCCTGTGCTTTTCTTCTGGTAGATACCCATTGTGACAGGAGCACCTTTGCAGAGCTCCTGCCCTGGTGGCTCTGTGAGGGAGACGGATGCTGTGAAATTGCACCAGCTGCTGTGTTTTCAGTGAGGACCCCGGTGGCTAAAAGGATTATGATGTAGAATTTTTTACCATTGAACTGATATTTATTACACGCTGTTACTTTTAATTTGTAATTGCAATTCAATTTAAGCCTGATTTACACATGTATATTTTCCCATTTTACCAAGAAGACCAACAAAGGCGTTTTGTTTGAAGATCCAAATACGGGCTTTGATATTTCAAATTTTTCTATATGAAAGCATGAACTCTTTCCCCTACACTGTAATCTCAATTCATGCTAGGAGTCAGATGGAGAGCTGCATTCCTTGCCAAATGATGGGATGGATTTCCAGTGAAGCCTGGGAAATTAATTATCCTGGGCACCAACCATCTGTATGGTGTGTGCGGCAAATGCTGAAGGGCGTAGATGCTGTGGACAAGTGGATGGGAGCAGTTGCTGTTGCTGGGTTGCAGTAATGTGGGAGATGTGTAGGGACAGCACTGCCGCACACGGGGCACACAGGCAGAGCTGTGGCAGGAGTCTCAAAATTCTGAAAATTCTAAATCTGTTGACTTGAACTTACTGATTTTTTTTCAGTAATCATTTCTATTATAAGTATTTTAAAATAAAAAAACTACATTGTGCAGGTGGGGGTAGCATTTTAGGAATGAACAGGTACTTTTGAAGTCATACATTGATACCAACCCTTTCCCCAATATAAAATGAATTATTTTGTCTGTACCTTTATGGAATATGTTTTTGAAAGCTTTGCCTCAAGGTATTAGTGCTCTGCATCTGCAGTAATGTCAGATTTCCATGGTTTATTAATCTCACAGTCGGATGGAATTTAAACAGTTTTTTTATGGTATTCTCCTTCGTGTTGCCATGTAGTTCTTAATAGTAGGGAAGAAAGCTACAAGCTTTTATGTTGGAAACGAAAAGAATATTGAAGGCCTCTGTTATGTTTTTTTTTAAACATACCCTTCAGCTATATAAGCCTGACAAAAGAGAGAGACTAACACAAAACACCTCAAGACCATGAAGAGGCCCACAGTTCATCACTACTTTATTATTATTTATTTGAACTGATTAAGATACTTTTGTAAATTATTTGCAGTCCATTAACAACCAGAGAGGCAAATCTGGAGTGAGAGGTCACCTGTTTAGAGTGGATTTTCTAAATCTTCGTGTCCCATCCCTTCACATACTGCCACATTCTGTTTCATGCAGCACTTTGCCTTCTGAAACACTAGTTTTGTGTCTGAGTTGTTGACTGGGTTTCTTGCTCCTATCCATGTGCTGCTAATGGTACTGGATGTATATCGGCAATACAGGTACATTTTTTCTTGCCTCTCCATCTAAAATATATCTGTGAAATACAACTAAGAATGCCCAAAAGCCCACAAAGAAGGGAAAAGTTTTGTTAATAGTTGTTTAAAATTATGTGTCCTGGTGAATGAGATGGTACACTACCCAACTTTGTTTTCTGTGTGAAGTAATGAGCAGTCATTAGATCAGCTGAGGTTCTTCAGCAAATATTGACACTTTTTCACTCTATTCTCAGATGTATTTGATTATATTGATTTTAACTGTTTGGTGTTGACATTCAAATTTGTGTGTTGAGTATGGCATGGAAATTACATGCTGATGTAGATGGAGTTTGGAATGCCAGTTCATCAGTTCCTCTGCCTTCAGCTGTCTTGGCAGGATGAACGTGATACTTGAATTCTGCAAAAAGGAGGTACTGGTCTGCTCCAGTGCTGTTTTTGAACAGCCCTGCTTCTGGACTATGCAGTGATCATGCAGAAATTATTTTGTCTTTATTAATTATGAGACAACAAATCAAGATTTAGGAATCTGTCTCTCCATGGAAATTTCCTGATATGATCCTTTCAGAAAAGGCGTTGGAGCTTCATGACATGCATTGAAGATTGACTCTTCAGTGATGACCAATCCAGTAATCTTGCTATATATCTCAGAGAGGGAGGGAGGAAAAAATCCCACAGAATTGTGGTTGTGAAGATCCCGTTTTCATGATTATTTGTTTTTTAATCGAATGACTCATATGCTGCATTCATTTAATTGAAATAAAAAAGAGTTGAAGTCTGAGGTCAGATTGCAGGTTAAGAGGTAAAAAACTAACAGTTAGTTTCTGGCTTCCAGTATCCTGGATAAAATATATTTTCACCATACTTAAGGGAAATAAATGGAAGCTTCACACCTGTCATGTCTGTGATGACTTTTCTTATTGGCTTCTTTGATAGGAAAGGTTAGGAAAGCTTTTGGGGTTTTCAGAGAATTTATACAGCGTGAAAATAAAACAATAATATGACCTTTTTTCTTGCATTTGCTCTACAGAAATAAGTGTGATGGTTATTATTTTTAATGGTCCATGGATATTGCTCAATGCAAAGGCTAATGCATTCTTGAATAAATCTTTCTTCAGAGACATTAATGGTGTAAGTGGGAGACTAATTAAACCTATCTGTTTGCAGTTGCACACATCCATCCAAAAAAGTCTTTAATTGCCTTCCTGGATGTGGACAAGAGCTTAAAAAGAAGCAAAATATAAAAGATTAAAAGACCATAATGACATCTTAAAAAGATGAAAGATATATCTAAATGTTGAAAAAAAAAAGAAAAGCTTGAAATCTCTTTGTGTTCCCCAAGTTAAGTAGAAGAGCTTTGAAGATGGCAGTAATATTTCATTGTGTTTCATCTTTTTTCATAATAATGTATTTTGAAATCTGGAATGAGTGTATCACCTAATAATGTTTTTTAGGACTAGTTGCAGTATAAAGCACAATTTAAGCAAGATTTTCTTCTACTTTTTGTTATAATCATAGAATCATAGAATCGATTGGTTTGGAAAAGACCTCTGAGATCATCAAGTCCAACCCTGGGTCCAACTCCAGTCCGTTTACCAGATCATGGCACTCAGGGCCACGTCCAATCTCAGTTTAGAAACCTCCAGCAATGGTGAATCCACCCCCTCTCTGGGCAGCCCATTCCAATGCCTGATTACTCTCTCTGGAAAGAATTTTTTTCTGATCTCCAACTTAAACTTCCCCTGGCAGAGCTTGAGCCCGTGCCCCCTTGTCCTATTGCTGAGGGCCTGGGAGAAGAGACCAACCCCTGCCTGGCCAGAACTTCCCTTCAGGTAGTTCTAGACAGTGATGAGGTCACCTCTGAGCCTCCTCTTCTCCAAGCTAAACAACCCCAGCTCCCTCAGCCTCTCCCCATAGGACTTGTGCTCCAGTCCCTTCACCAGCCTTGTTGCTCTTCTCTGGACCCGCTCCAGCACCTCAATATCCTTCCTGAACTGAGGGGCCCAGAACTGAGCACAATATTCAAGGTGTGGCCTCACCAACGCAGAGTCCAGGGGAAGGATCACTTCCCTGGTCCTGCTGGCCACGCTATTTTTGATACAGGCCAGGATCCCATTGGCCTTCTTGGCCACCTGGACTAAAGGTTCTATGGTGCTTGGGTTTAAATAATTCTGATTGGATCCCCACTTGGGTAAGGCATTTCTAAAGGAAAAGGAGATTGATGCTGGTGATTTATCAGGTGGTGTTCTACAGCTTAGTTGCAGAATGAGGTATCAAGTGCTCTGAGTCATGAGGGGCTTAGTTTGACATGAGGTGTAAAAACATGATTCTGATCATTTATGGTCTCAAAAGATCCCATAGTACTTTTGGGGTTAAACCCTCCTGTCCTGGCCAAATTCAATTTTGGTTAGTTCCACAGTGATTACCTTATTCTCCCTGCAGCTGGATGTGACATTCCTTGCTTCCCATCCCGAATCCCTGGTGTGAGTTGCTTTGATGTTGCTTAGCCCGTAGGGTTCAGCCTTAAGGCAACCGCTGCTCAGCACAGAGCTAAGTGGTACAGCTTCATGTTTGCTATTGAGGCAGGAAGTTCCTGGATTCCTTTGGAAAAAATGTGTTTGCCAGGTAGAGAGTACAGTTTCAACACCAGCACAGGCAGTGTGAATTTACACATGCTGGACTAGTGCCTGACCTGTTCTAATTAAAACCCACAGTTTTTGAATTGGTGAGTGTATTTCTGACAATGGGCACACAGCCACTGATGATGTGTGTAATAACATGATGATGATGTCTGATGATGTGTGTAGTGATCTCAGTCAAGGGGCTCAAAAGAGCTTGTATTTTCCAAATGCAAAAAGTTGCTGTAATATTCTTGACTAGTGGTTCAAAACCACTGTTCATTTTTTTTATTGGAACATGGAAGTGCAGTTTTCCTATGTAACAAAGCCAGTGTTTGTGCATGTGCCCAACCAGTATAAGGGAATTTTACAAATGTTAGTCTTTGATAGCTATAGTAAATGGAATTACTACTTCTGTTTAGGTTGTAACAAGAACTCTCCTGATTTCAGAACACCAAAGAATCTCAAGTTTTTAATTTGTTTTGACTTTGTCTCTTTCTAACTTAGTAGTTTAATTTTCTTTTGTGTTATTTGAAAGTGATGAATGTGACCAGCATACTGATTATCACGTTTCTCAACTCATTTCCCACAAATTTTATTGTTGCTGAAGAGATGCCAAATTATTCAGCAGGAGAGTGAAATATTTCCCTTACAGTTTCAGAGTCACAGTTTGTGTCAGATGGATTTTGTTGGCATTTAGCAGAGAGTTTCATACCTCTGCTCTGTGTTTTCAAGAACGTTTTTACTGTATCTGTTACAGGACAATATTACATCTTTGCAGTGATGTTGTGGATCTTTGTGGTGAATGGGTTTTGTTGTTGAGTGGAAATCCTTTTTCTTGATACTGGTACAAATAGCTTCAAATAATAGCCCCTGGTTGCTTAGAATGTCCCTAGAAACCACGAATCCATAACCTTTGTTAGTTGTTATGTTTTTGCAATGCATTTTGATGTGTGTTTGTGTGCACATACAAACACCTGCATTAATACTGCATGCTGATTTTTTTTTGTGGAGTGATTTCTACTTGATTTTGTGTCTACCTCTGTAAACACAGGGGCAAGGATGGATCTGATTGTTCTCAAGTACTTTGGTGACGTAAGGGAGATGTAAGTCTACTTTCTGGCTAGGAGGAAGTTCGTGCGTAAAAAAATCAGGCTTTAAATGGAAAGCAGGCTTAAATTTTATCTTTGCCCAATGCACTGTTTGACCATGATGTTATAGATGAGGAGCAAAGCTTTTATGTCTCTAACAATATTCCTGGCATGAGTTTGTTGTATCGATTTCATTAGCATCTTTAAACAGCACTGCTTTTATAGACACTGTGCTTTAGTTAAAATGATTTTAGCAAAGCAGCAGATGAAGAATCTCACATTTAATTGTGTTGTTCCATGAAACTATTCAGCTTTTGTTGCTGTCATGTGGACCTTTCCCCTTTGTCTTAAGCAAAAATAATTGCAGGTCTTCTGAAATGAGTTACATGAAGAAGTCATTATTATTTCATTCAGATGTTTAGAAGCCAGATCTTGGATGTTGTTTGAGGTGCTGACATGAGCACTTTCAGTGAGCTGCAGCAGCTGTTGTGTAGTTACTGCTCCTTAGCTAATGCTCTGAGACCAGCAGATTATTTGTATTTCATTAACATTGAATTAGCCCACTGTACCTATGCCTGACTTCTAATTCTCAGGAATTTAGTAAGTGCTGCAAAAAATGAAAGAAAAAAAGCAACAAACAGTAGTATTGACATCTGTCCAGTTTTGGCTCTTTTTCTTATGTCCTTTGTTATAAGAGGAAATTCTAGTTTAAATCTGCAGTTTATTTTCTACTTACGAAAAAAAAATTGTTGTGACTGTTGGATAGAAATTACTAGAAATAACAGACTTTGCTGACAGAATCTAGAATGGGATTGAAAGTACTGTTCCTCAGCCTGCCAGGAAAATATTTAATAAATGTGTATTATATACACACATATTCTGTTTGCTTACTGTTCAAGTCTGTGAAATCAATTGAGTCCAATGGGAATCGCACACTTTACCACAAATGCCTAAATACCTAAATCTGAGTGGGT
Organism: Sakesphorus luctuosus; assembly: GCA_013396695.1. NCBI lineage: Eukaryota > Metazoa > Chordata > Aves > Passeriformes > Thamnophilidae > Sakesphorus > Sakesphorus luctuosus. Next base: position 200,778 of record VWZD01000217.1, read on the forward strand.
TTACAAGGACACTGATAAAGAAGAGCTGCATTAACATTTGTTTTTTATTTCTCTGCCCCAGCTCAAGTTTATATTGGTGCCATCAATAAAAAACATCAACAAATTCTATACAATAAAAATTACCTCTTCAGATATGGGCAGTGGTATCTACTTGGTTAAATTGATTACTGGGGACTCCTTTCTGATGAAAACCTATTTCTAAAAGTCAGGTCAATGTATCTTTCTCAGCATCATGTGGCCAACAAGAACCCTATCTGAGGAGAGGAGAAAATTTGTCAAAGGGAGAAATTTCCTGAGAACTCTGTATCCTGTAGAGCTGAGGGATGCTGGAAGGACAAAAGCAGTTTGAGCAAGTAAAGGTTGGAAAGACATATGTTGCCCTTACCTCTGCCTGTTGGGATCTGTCAGTCAGTTCATTTAATGTTCTTCCTTCATGACTGAATGGTTCACCTGGGAAGTCAGTAGTGAAAATGTCCTCATAAACCCAGAGTCTGCCTGGTTGCCCTCTTGCCATAGATCACCTCCTGTCTGTGGGGGGAGGGTATATCTGAAGATATTGCAAGAAAAGGTGCTTTATAAAACCACACCAGGTATTGATGTATTACTGAGTGTGAAGCTGTATTGCCAAAGTCAGTTGTCTGTCATTTCCAAGTGCAGCTGTGAAAACCAGGTGATAATGGTGTTCCATATGTCATGTGTGAGGTTTGAGGAAAAATGGTATTTGAAAAGAAGCTAATGTAAAATAGCCACTTCAGTCACCCCAGAACTCTCACCTGGAGCAGCACAGGGCATCACTGGGGTTTGTCTGCCATAGTAGCTTTGAACTATTTTAATTTCGAAGTATGAAGCCAGACACAAAAACTTGTGTTTTGGGAAGATGAATATTTTCATTCTGAGAATTCCATAGCAGACCATTTTATAAATTGAAAAATTGAAAGTAACATTTGTGGTAAAAAATTTCTATTTTTAACCCCCAGAAAAGAGAGGAAATGAAGATTAATACATTCTGTATTTTGTTTGTTTGTTTTTCTTTTGTGTGCATTTTTGAAAGGATGAGCTGTATTTCTTTGTAAGACTCTTAGAGCTATTCTTCTATCTTCAAAAAGATCATTATGCAAACTGATGACTGCATACCCCTGGGGGTATTGCCATATAAAAATTCTGGTTTTGTGAAACTAATCTCTGTAAAATTGGATAGTAAGCATAAGCAGCAAAGCTCTTGAAGAAAATCTGTTGACTTTAGCAATTACATATGCCATTTCAGTGCTGCCACAGGATGAGTACAACGCAGAGGTATTATTTACGTGTAGAAATATGTCACTTCCTCTGTTGAACACTCTTGATCATCACAGTATTTGTGAATATTCATTTTTAGTAACCACAGTCTAAACAATCTCTTTCTGTTTGCATTTTTCTGTTCACACTGTAATTAATTTTTCACAGTTTTAGTTCAAAAAGTATTTTAAAATTTAAAACCAGTATTTGGGATGATGAAAAAAGTATTCACTCCCATTTACTGCCATCTGCATGACAAAATGCACCAATCTAGAAGAGAAACTGTAGGTTACTGAGTAGGATTTAATTCCTTACATTCAAATCTTACATAGTTTACCCCCCTAAATTTGCCATTCACACAACAGTTTGTACAGTTAATAGTATTGTGATATTAGACATGAATACCTTAATCTTTGTGTGTCTGACAGAATTTTTGTTTTTAGGTTGTCAGAGTAAATTGTGTTAAGATGATCTGTGTGACATTACAAATGATGAGAAAAAATACTCAGCTTTGTGTACTAATTCCAGTAAAATATGTTACTGATTTTGTGATTCTCCTTTAAAAAATCTGAAAGCAACCTGATAATAGATAACATTTAAAAACTAAATTTTTTGTGCTAAGTATGAGTGAAGAAACTTTATCAAGTTATTTATGTCAAAGTTTTCAAAGAGAATATCATGTCACAATAAATTGGTGTCATTGTTTGGACATGAACTAAAAAATGAGAGCACAATTCTTTTGAAACAGCTACAAAAAATTAAACAACTCTTTTAAAAAGTAAAGCACACTTTTTCATTTATTTCTTTATCACCATATTAAATCTCCTGTCTGACAGCTAAAAGGAAATTACTGTGATTTAGGGAGTGAATCTCTATCAATAGTTGACAGATAGAAAAAAATTATAAGGCTACATAAACAGTTATTTATAATAGCATTTAACTGGAAAATGACCATCACTCAGAATTTGATTTATGTAATTTTCCAGGGCAGTAGAAATACCTTCTGCAGTCCATCAGGCACTTTTTATGAGCCTGTTACTGAGGCATGGAAGTTTGCCTGCTCACTGCAGAAGAACAAGATAAATGCAAACCTGCATACCATTGTGTAGCCGATAATGCATTTACAGATGCTTGTCCTGCTTAGAAATAATAATTCCTTTATAAAGCCAATTTGGTGTTTAACAGTTTTGGCTTTTTTTTTTTTTTCCTGAAGCGCACACAGTGACCAAACTCTGCCTGAAGAGTTTAGTCTACTACAGTAAGTGGGAGCTTGGCACAGCCATTGAGGATGTTCCTGGTAGAGACAGAGTGGTGCCATTCATTTCACTCTCTTTTCCATCTTCTTTGTTTTTCTGCTGTCCCAGAGGAGGAATTCCTTGTCAAGCCTCTGGATGCTTAGCTGGTGTTCAGAGTGAAGAGATGAGTCCCCCGTCTGTGTCACATGTTGGTGAGGAACATTGGTAAACTGGTTATTTGACAAGTCTAAAACTGCTCTGTGCCACGCGACGTTCCTAGATGGGGTGGCACATGGAAAAGCCAAAAGGTGATGAGGCTCTCTTTTCCTTTTGCTGATGTTCCTGGCAAATACTGAGGCAGAAAGCACCCATCTGACTCTGAAATAGAAATTCATCTTATGACAGAATTGTATGGTTTTGAAAAGATAGGAGTAAGCAGCTACATTTTTAGAGGTTCAGCTGAACAATCTGCAATGCTTTGGGATCACCTCTGCTCTCTTTGGTTCTTGCCAGTTTGCAGGTGACTGTATGAAACTACTATTTCGCTCATGCCACGCTTCTCCAGCTGTTGAGCAAAACTGCTTCATTTTACAGGTATCCCGTGAAAAGTGGGTGTACCAGGAAGACCTCTGAGAGAGCTGCTGCGATTAGTCCAGGATTACAGCAAACACATCTCCAGGGGATTCTCTAAGGGGGAAATGTTTCAATATAAATAGAATACAGTTTCAAAGCTTATGATGGTGTGAGTGCACATAAGTCAGGGGGATGTTATCAAGCTGATTTGCGGAGGAGCAGTCCTGAACTGGATTAAATGCCTAGGAAAGAACTGATGAAAGATGAAAACAAAAATTAATCATTCAGTAATCACAGCCAAAGATGACTCATTACGAATTAGTTTTTCTGTCAACAAATCTCTTTTCCTCCCCCCCCTCCCCCGCTAGTTTGCATCCTCCACCTTTTGTCTGTGAGCAGTGCCTTGTGAAATAATTGTGAATTAATGTAATGTTGCCCAAAAATGCTCTTGGAAGAAGACAGCCTTTGCTACAGGAATTGCACACTTTAAAAGAGGCCTTAGGTCAGCATTATTTTGCCTTACAAGAAAACAAGAGCATCCTAAAACCCAATTGTTATTTTTGCATGAAGGATACAGGAGAATGTTGTGTTTGACCTTTGCATGCAGATCTTGACTAAATGTGGTTTCTCTCATTGTAGGTTTATTCTATTTGTTTGTTAATGGCTTCCTCTGCGGTGCTACTGCAATTGATGATTTTACAGTGTTTTCCCTAGCAAGCACCAGTAAATCATAAGGTGCTTAGATCTGGAGTTAGATTTTTTTACTTAGGTCTCAGTACAGAAATTTAATAGGGGTTTCAGTGCTTCAAGGAAGAAAAGTTAAGTAGCCTGCTAGCTGAGCTTCCTCATTATATTACCTTATGCTTAACTGCTCAGATGAAATGAATAATAATTTTCTTCCTTGGCAGGATTAGCTCTACAGAAGCACCATAAGCATCCAGTCAGGCAATTCTGCATGTTGAACTGTTTTTAATACATCCATTTGAATACCACTTTAATGTGGTTTATGGTGATGTTGCCATCACACATAAAACAGCATATCCTTTAACATTTTTTAAAATTAATTTTGAGTTCACTATGTGTTAGAGTGTATGTATGTAACTAATGATTCGTGGAGGTGTACATCTCTGTTGCAAATATGCATCAGTTGTTTGAATAATTAGATAGAGGCACTGAATGTAGACTACGAAATAAAAATATTCAAGCGGAAATCCTAATCTGCCACAATAATTTAAAGAAAGGGTTTGTCATCGCCTCTTGTAAATCTTGAACAGACTGTTATCTTGCAAAGCCACAGCAGCATAAAATTTAGCTCTGTGAAACAGAGGTGCTTTTCTAATATCCTGGGTTTTATCAGCTATGGAAACAGGCATTTCAGAAATAATATTTTAAAAAAAGCATCAAAGTTTTAATAACAGAGAGGAATTTTGTCTGAATGTGTGGTGTTTTAAGCAGAGGGTTAAAGAGATCTACAAACCAGGTAATTAGGTGGGAAAGCTCTAAATGCTTTGTTATTGCCAGTGAAGAAGGCTTTATTGTATATAAAAATAATTAGAAAAACATGTAATAACTCTTTTATGTGCACGTATCGCAGTATATTTCCTATCTCTCTGTCACGTGGCTCTTCTAAGAGTGAAATTTTAAAGATGTTTCTGGAGTCAGATATTTTTCTTTAATGGTTCAGACTCACATTTTGGCTTTGGCAAACAGAGCAATCTGGACTGGTGGAACAAACTGATGCCATCAGGTCAAAACTCTGGAACTTTGTCATGTAAGATATTTTTGATCCCAGTGCAGGGTTGGATTTCCATGTGGCGCACAGCCCTGTGCTGGAGGAAGTGACCCTTTGTCATCAACAGGAGTTGACTATGTAGCTGTATTCTGTTTTCCTTATTTTTAGATTACATCTTCTTGGGGAAAATCATGTTAAAGTTCTTTTGGACTTGAGACAGAGGGAATTGTTTGTAGTTTCTTAACATTTTAGCATATTATTGCCAGTTCATCTGGTCACATGGCATCTGTGATGGAGTGATGAAGATCAAATGTTACGTGTCACAGCCATATGACAAAGCAGTGCTAAATTATTGAGTCTTGCTTGACAGCAGTTAGTAGTGCAGAAGGCATTTGAGTCATCAATTCCAAAACCTAAGGGTGTTAAAAGAAGGCATTCCTTGCCAGAGAAAATTGCAATAAATCATTCTGTCGACTGCTGGCTTATGTGACATGTTGACTTGCTGTTCACTGTTCTGCCTTTCTCTTCCCTCTTTCTCCCTGATTCCATGATCTATTTCATTTGTCAGTATTTTACCATTCTCTGCTGAGCATAAGTAATTATCCTGACAATAATAGCATAATTGCTTTCTGAGATTCTAATGGCTGTGGTCTCTGGTTACCTTTTCTATGATCCAGAGTTCTGATAGAGGGAACTAAGTTAATAAATTATTGGATTTACAGGTGCCAGGAAGAATCTAGATTTTGTCTCTCTTGAATGCTTTTCTCAACTTCACCATCATGAACAAGGTCAGGTTTCCAGTATCTGTTGGAGCATACCAAGGGATGCACATTTTGGATGTGGGATTTATATGGTGTATTTTAGGGTTGTTTTTCTGATACTTCGGGCTGTGAAATACAGTATAATTTTCCTTTCTGTGAACTTCACTAGATATTTACGGGTTTTGCTGAGTGTTCTTGCCATTAAACTCACTTGGAAGGAGATTTGGGAGAAATGACTACATGAAGTATGCGGAGAAAAGCAGAGTGTCACAGTTTTATTTTCTGTTTATTTCTTTCTATTTTTGTGTGTGTTTGTGAAAGAATGTAAGATATTCCCCTGGGCTAGGAAAGCTTTTTGCTTCTCTGAATGGGAGCAGTTGCTTGGAATCAATGAGGACTCTGTCACTGATACCAGCTGGAGCATTAGTCAACTTGTTGCAAGATTTGCCAACAAAACCTGGCTATGTTAAAATAAAATTTGTATCTCAAAATATTTCATGTCTAAGACTTGTGAGATACATTTTTTAGTTCAGCCTGCTCATTTTTTGCTACTGTTTGAGAATTACAGCTTAATTTGCAGTTTGTTTCCAAAATGCTCTAACTTCAGTATATACCACTTCTGTGGGATGATATATTAAACTAATTTCTGCAAAAGTTAAGCATTTTATTTTTTTAATTAGTATTTTATCATGACTGTGAAACAAACTACACTGTAGATTTATAATTCAATTTTTTACATTTGAGATAATAGTGCTACACTGTATCTCTTGTAAACATATCTAGTATTTATCTGATATTTAGTTTTTTTCTAAGATAAGAATGAAATTCAATTCACACGATTTTAAACCTGTAAAATAAATTATGTATTAACTGCTCTTATTATTGATTTTATTTAAGAAAGTAATCAGGTAATTGCAGATTTAAAACTACAAACTAGGAAGTTTTATTTGGTTAGGTATTTATGTCTTTGCTTTTGTGTTTTTCTGTTGTTCTTGTAAGAGAACAGGAATATTTTTTCCACCTATCAGTATTTCATTGGTGTGTAAATCAATCTTTTATTTGGCAGTCTAAACTTACTTTAAATGTCACATTTTGCAATTGTCTGGGATTACTGTGATGGTTACATATACCATATGTGCTCCTATTAACTAGTAGGTTAATCAAAATACTTGAGCTGATAGTCACCACTAGCAATTCAGTACCACATGCAAGGTATTGAATGGTTAGCCCTTAACTTTTATCTACTTACATAGCAGAAATCATTAGAGACACAAGGAAATAAGAAAGAAGAAGAGAAGTGGCAAGGTTAGCAAATGGCCAAATGATAAGTGGCTTTGGATTTTTCTAATCCAGAATATTATTTCAAAATACTGTGTGGAGTGATGGACAGTATCAGGCAGTGGTACTTCCAGCAGAGAATGATGAAGTACTCAAGGCATTAGGGAGAGAACTACTTTTGGAATGAGAAGTAACTGGGTATTCAGAACTGTGTTCATATCCACAAAAGAAAAGATTTAGGAAGAATTTACATGCTTCAGTCTGTGTATTATAAAAATAATAACAATAATAGTAGTAAGAATAATGAATAAATAATAAATAGTAGTAATAACAACAAATATCCCTGAGCTCTGTCAAGGAATCATAGAATAATTTCGTTGAGAAAGGGACTTTGGAGGTATCTAGTCCAACCCTTTACTCAGAGCAGGTCCATTTGGAGCCTGTTGCACCAGGTTTTGTTTGTTTGAGTTGTGAATATCTTCAAGGATGGAGCTCTCACAGCCTCTCTGAGGCCACCTCCCAGCGTTTGACATTTCAGTGCATCTAGTAAGAATTTACTGTGTTCTGTATCTGTGTGCTACTGTGTCCTCCACATTCTCTCTACATGGTATTGGGTAGTTTCAGACAGCAGTGAGACCTTTAAAAGCTGATAAAACCCTGTTCTCTCAAGCATTCCAGGCCCTTGGTTCCAGTGGCCATCTGCTGACCTCTGTTCAGCAGATCTATGTCTGTCATAGTGCTGGAAGCTGAAAACTGGGCATAGGACCATGGTGATGGTCTCACTGGTGCTGAATGGAATCCCTTCCCTCAGCCTGCTGGCTGCACTGTGCAGCTCAGTGTGTGGTTGGCCCTCATCACTGCTGGGCTGGTCCCTGACCACTCTTGTGCAGCAGGACCCACAGATCCTTTTCTGCAAAACTGATTTCCATCTTGTCTGTGTTGGTTCAAGGTGTAATGATGGCAGTAGGAAAACAGCTGTATTCTTGCTTCTCCCACCAGCTGGCACTCATTTGGTAGAATAAAAGTTGGAGCATGTTCTCATGGTTTAGATGCCTAAATAAATTAAGGAAAATCTGAGTGACAGTTTGACTATTGTAATCTGGAACAGAGCAGCTGTTGGACAATGCAAATTGTTATTTTACAGTTTGGGATGGCTCTGATACCCAATTTAGACATCTTAGATGGAAAAGACTTAAGATGGTTCTCTCCCATCAGTGTTTCACACGGGCTGCTTAGGGGGTTCTGTTCTGAGCCTGTTCTACTTTTAGGCAACTTCTTTTTCTCTACCTGCTTTATAATAACTTTAGGTGCCCATGTTAGGGCTGTGCTTTCTGCTCCAAGGAACTGGGTTCTCAGCATCTGTTACTGTGTTCAATGTCACAACCTTTAAGTGTCTTTTGTATCTCACCACCAGTGACTGGATCACTCTGCATAATTTACTTGACGTATTTAGCTTGTTTTTTTCTGGTTTACTGTTTATGAAGAGAGTACATTTTAGATGAGTTATCTGAATAGCCCCAAAGAATGGCTTTGTCAGTTATTTTTAAAGTGATAGGCTTAATTGTATGAAATTCATACTCCAGATTCAAATCAGTTTTGCCAAATTGATCTTACTCCTTTTGTCGTGGCTTTTATTCCTTTTCCTGCATTGCTGTACTTTCCGTGATTGCAAGCTGAAGACTACAATCTAGCATAGCATATCTCCTGTGAGATACGACTGACTCTTCGTAAGAATAAATGCTTCTTTTTCTGTAACAGGACAGGTTAGTGTCCATTGTTCCTCACAAAAATATGTCACCTATTCTTTAAACATACAGTATGGATTTTTATGTTCTTTGCAATTATACCAACGTGCAAGTGCATATGTAGAACTATCAAAGGAAAAGAAATATATTGTACATCAAATTGTTGACATTGCTAGTAGAAAATAAGTCTGATCTGACTGGGGGAATGATAACCTGATGTGACAAGACTTACTGTGCTTTTTAGGTACTGACAGATTGTATTGGAACACTGCTTAGAGGAATAAACTTTGACTACCTTAGATCAGGTTCATTGGTGTGGTTTTTTTTTCTTAGCTTCTGCTCAGAATTATGGTTATCTCATAATCTGTGTGATAAATATAAAGTGCCGAGGTTATAGTTAACAAAGTGGTAACGGAAAACAGATTTTGTAGGCACCTTGTTTAGACCCTTCTATTGCTGAGCATACAGAAATGTTGTGCTACTGCATATTAAAATAATGACTTTCAGGTGATTTTTCACGGGGATTTTTTGCACTGTTTATTTTTTTTGTTTGAATAAAAGCAAGGTGCAAGAGTAGATCTAAAAAAAGGAGCCATTAATTTCCCTCATTTTCTGTTCCTAGAGTGGACTGAAATATGAGAGTATCTCTAAGATTGATTTGTTTTGGGGAGTGGAGGGATAAGCAGAAATATTTTTTTGTATAAAGAGAAGGGGAAGGTTGAGAATTGGATAGTGTTAAGGTGCAGTTTCCTGAAAAAAGAGGAAAGAATGAAAAAATACATGAACAGTTACTGCTTCTCTACCTTGGAAGGATGCTCTGCAGTTGTGTCCCATTTTTATGGAGGGGGAAGCTGTGTACCTAACATTCCTGTCGTCCCATGTGCATCATGGGTTTTGTAGAAAGCAAACATAAGCATAAAGGTCCAGGACTGACTGAAAATGACCTGTAGCCTGTAATTTACACATAAAATACTCATCTCAGAGGAATTGCGAATGGTCACCAGTTAGGATACATTCCATATGTGAGCTACAAATGTGTTTGATCTATTTTAATGATCTATTTCCATCTTTAGTTGTGGATTAAATATACCACTGTGGAGAGTCTGAGAAAAATTACCTTTAAAGAAGGCAGTTTAGCAGACTTGAAGATCTACCGCAGGCAAAGTATTAAGTTGGCAAATAGATAAACTGTCTTACTTTATAGTTGAGATTGAATGTCATTCAGAAGAGTTTGCTCCATGCAAAAACCACCCTGTATTTTGTGGTGTAGCTTCTCTAAAAAAGTTGGTAGACAGTAATTCTGTTTCATGTCTATCAGGTCTTTTAGGAACAACAGAATTTGTAAACTTGTTATGCTGTGTTCTGATAGATCTTACCAGCACTTGGCATTAATTGAAACAGATCTTGGGAACAGCAGTGTTCAAAACTGGTAACCACAAGAGGATGTGTTAATGAACCCCTAACCTATGTAAGAAAAAATGATTATGATAGTAAAATTATTTGTTATGTGTTATTAGTGAAAATGGTATTTGTAAATCTCTTCCTCATTCTTTTTCTGTCTGACTTTAGACATACATTACATGCCAGTATTGTGTGCAATTCCTTTGTTTTAGATTACCCTAGTTTTGCGTCCTCTGTATTTAGTAACATCTTTTCCAAAAGAGAGTTGTTTTGATTGCAAAATCAATTCCAGAAAGGTTTGATGTAAAAATCTCTTCCCAAAAGTAGATATAAAAATCCCTATAATTTTCTAAAATACTTCTAAAATCAGATGTTGAAATAAAAGGATAAAAGTGCATTACAGTTCCTAGAGGTATTGTTTTCCAAAGTGCCTGGAAGTACAAGAAACAATAAATGATTCTGTTTCAAATACTTGGTCTGTTTTATACCGTGTTAGGTTTTGTTGCACACAGTGAAGGTTACACACAGTGAAGTTTACACACAGCCTAGATCCCAGATGACTGTAATTCTTCTAGTAAGGAATTTTTGAGTGTATCAGTTTATAGTTGGCTCATAGTGTGTTGTGGCTGAATGGGAGGTTGCAAATGAATCCAGGCTTCTAGTTGTGTATAAATTCTATTTACTACCATATGTGAGTACTTTTGGAAATAGACGATCCTTCTGGAAAGTTTGTTTGTCCAGTCAGTCTTACTGAAACTTTGTGTAGTTTAGATCCAAAAAAAACCCCACAAACTTTCAAGATTTTTAAAATGCTGCCTTTTACTATTTTTATTGTGGGCAAGAAGTTAGAATATTTTTTAGATTTTTACCTGGGTTCTCTTTTTTAGACACCAAAATATTTATAAGGTTGTCCTAAAGCACAGGAGACTTACTGTCTCAGCCACTTTGCTCTTGAACTGTTCATGTTTAGAGCTACAGTGCTCAGGAGAAGCAATGTCTGTCCGTCACTGTGCTACACATTCCTCGAAGGGCTTTTGTCTCAGTTCCGAAAATAAAAACCTATGCAATTGAAGGCAGGACATAATTCAGTAGAGCTTTTTGGTTTATGGAATCATTCATGCCCCAGGTGGGGTTCAGGGGGAAGTGACTCCAGCATGCCATGGGGCACAGTGCTTAGAGGCATTTGTGTGGCATCTTTCTCAATGCTTTGAGTGATCTCTTCATGTCATAGTGAGATTCCTCTCTGTAAATATGCTCTAAACATGAGGAAGGGGCCTGATGATTACCCATTGCACCAGAAATACCAATGCATTGTGAAAGGATGGATCTTAAGAAAGACTGTAGAAATTATTAAGCAGTCTTTTCAGTGAATGCTTGCATTGTATATTGGAGTTAAAAATAATCATAGAATGGTCTGGGTTGAAAGGGACCTTAAGGGTCATCTCGTTCCAACTCCCCTGCCATGGGCAGTGACACCTTCCACTAGACCAGGTAGTTCCAAGCCCCATCCAACCTGGCCTTTAACACTTCCAAGCATGGGCATCCACAACTTCTCTGACAACCTATTAGAGTGCCTCACCACCCTCATAGTGATTAATTTCTTCCTGGTATCTAATGTAAACCTGCCTTCTTTCAGTTTGAAACCCTTCCCCTTGTCCTATCCCTACCTATCCGCATTGAAAGTCCCTCTCTGGCTTTCCTGTAGGCTCCCTTTAGGTACTGGAAGGCTGCAGTTTGGGAGCCTTCTTTCCTCCAGGCTGAATAACCCCAGCTCTCTCAGCCTGTCTTTGTTGGGAGAGTTGCTCCAGCCCTATACAACTTTCTCAAAGTATGATAGATAATATAATGTTTGTGGGCTTTTTGTGTTCCCCTTTTTATACAGAGATGCAATTTAAGATTAGCTGTCAGATCACATTAGATTCTCTGAAATATTCTTTAGTTTAAATGAAAACAAGTCTTCACACAGAAGAAAAGTGAGAAGAGCATTTATACCAGTCAAACTTACAGACATTGTACTTTCTCTCACACATTTTCTTCCCCCTTGTCTCTTTCCATTGCTGGTAACAATTGCATCAATCATAGTAAAGCTATCGAGTTAAGCTTCATGCACTCAGTGACGTTGTTTTGATGCAAATATGTTTCCGTTGCTTTAGTTTCTCATTTATGAGAATTTTTATTAACAAACCTGATAAATCAAAACTGGAAAGCAAATGGATAAAGCAAGATAAAAAAACAGAGCTCCTTCTTGAATAATGGGTTTGGGTATTATTTCTTTTTTTCAGTTTAAGGGGCAGTGATGGAGTTTACAATAACAGCATTTTGTAACTGTAGCTGAAATGTAATCTGAAATACTTCAGGATCACCGGCTGTACTGACTTGCTTCAAATGAAGCACAGGCAACTGGACAGACTCCTCCCATAGCTCCTCACGTGCATTTTCTTTGAAGCCAAGCAGTGCCCTCAGAATTACCCCATCAAAAGATGAATTTGGAACCTGGCATTGTTCAGCAGGTGGGCAAGTTCATTTGCATCTCTCTGCTTACTTGAGAGATTTTTATGTTCCCTAAAAGCATTTGCCTTAACAGCACAGTGGTGAATAGTTTCTGTCACTTCAGACAGGAACTAGATACTAAGTTGTGGTTTCAGCAAACAGAAAACAGAGACCATAGGGAGAGACTGTGAGAACATGGGGAAAAGACCTGCTAATTGGTGCAATCAGGTCTTTTACAAATGGTGTAAATCTGACTTTATAGCATAATTTTATGTGCCTGTGGGATTGTAATTTCTGACAGAGATGGTTTTAACAACATGTAGAAAGGCAATGAACTTCAGCATGTTCTGGAGAATAACTAACCAGCTGATGGTACACAGTTCTAACAAGGGGTTTCCAGTGGTTTTCTTCTCCAGTTTCACACCCATTTAAATATAAGCTTTCATTTTTTCATAGTTGTCTTTGTGAAATGTTTCATTTCTACCCGTGAGACTGTAATGGCTCAGGCATGTCATCCTGTACTTCTCAAGAATACAAATGTTAACTCTTATGTATGCGGGTCAGCAGTGCTTATTTAATGCTTTATTGGTCGCTGACTCCTCACAAGTAGAAGTTTCAGGTAGAGAATAGCTGTAGAAAATGCAATCAGCAATGAAAATAAACTTTTCAAGCCTTTAGCGTGTGGTTATTTCTTAATTAGGTTGAAGAAAGAGCCTGAGAATCACATAGTAAATAGACTGTCACCATATTGCCAATCGCACAATATTAAAGTCTGTGTCAGCAACATCATGGACCTTCACGTGACTAAATGAGTTTATCTGTTGAGAATGGAAGAAGTTGTTTCTGTGTGTAATGGTGGTATTCAAATGTCTACATTTGGCTTCTGCCTCTGGAGAAGTTTCAGTGAAGATGGTATTGAATTGGACACTGCCTGGCCCAACACTGAGACCTGTTTTCCAGTGAAAGCTTTTGCAAGGCTCTGGAGATGGGAGAAATCCCTTTTCCTTAGATCTGTGGCCCTATTAAAATCCAAAATCTTAGTATTTTACATTCTTTCTGACAAAAATAACAGCACTCACTGTTACTTTATGCCTGTCAGTTTTAAAAGCAGGAACAGCTGGGTGGACAGCACTGAGGTGAAGACAAATGAGAAGAGGCTACTATTTTATTGAGACTGAGCATTCTAGATTTAGACCAGTAAACTCTGAGGTGGTTTAGTTCCTTTTCTGGATCTCCTCTATATTAAGAATTATTACAAATTTTGATTTGCCTTTATTTGCCTTCATTTCTTAGACAGAGCTCATAAGTGAAGTTTTCCTTTAAATCCAATTTTGTAACTTCTGTATGATGAGCTGATACATAGATTTATTTGTACAGTGTCGGTGGATGGTGAAGCTCCAAAAAGAGGAGCGCGGGTCTTCAGCTCTGAGAGGCACTATGGCCGAAGGCTTGAAGTGATACCAGCTCCTTTAGGAAGCCTCTTGAAGCCTGGGATGGCTCCCCCTGCACCCAGCCCGGCGCAGCCCCCCAAGGAAGGACCACACTTGAGACTCGGTGGCAACAGAAGAAGCGAAGCTTTTTGGGGTGCCTGGCTTATAAAGGGGTCGAGGGAAGTTTCCAGAACATGGGAGGAGAAAGGGGAGGAGAGAAGCATCCCATTGGTCCAAGCATTGGAGAGGGGAGGAACAAGGAAAGGACCAGTGGGAAACAGGGATCCGAACATAACCATATAAGGGGAACTACTGCAATGCACCAACCTGGGACCAATCAGGGTAGGGTTGGTGGGAAAATGCTAGGGGTTTATGGGAAGAAGAACTTGGATAGGGACTACTACAGGGAAAATATAATGGGTGGACCTGGTGACATTACATTTATTAAACAGGGAACATTAAATTTGGTGCAGAACATTAACATTCCTGGAACCAGGCTCCTCGACCTCGGCATCTTCATCTATCCATCTTTTGTCCATTTCACAAAGTCCAGGTCTATCCCAACAGTACAGTGATCTCAAATTTACTTTCACTATAAGAGCTCCAGTTTAAGTATTCAAGTTACTTAAATCTTGTGCAATGTTCTTTGTAGTCAACTTACAGGTCTTGGATAAACAGTTCAGAACGCTTGACTATAAAGCAATTGCACTATTACGCTTTGGTTACTTGGCAGTTTAAAACTATTTTCTTCCAATTTGGAATTAAAACTTTTATTGGCAGACATGGAACTAAGTATAAGATGGATATCCTCAAAACATTTTGCTTCTGTTTCAGGTGTTTAATGGTTTTTCCTGGCCTTTTTAAAAAATTAAATGCAATTTTAGTAACAGGAATTACTTTCAACTGAAAATTGCATATTTTTTTAAATTATAGGAACAAGCTATTTCTTTTTTATTTCCCAAAGGATTTAAAATAGATTTGGCTTGGAACTGTAATTCTTTTTCCATTTGACGGAATCCGTTTTGCATTCAAGTAAAGGTAGAGCAGGTTTTTTGTCCTTTCAATTTTTTTTCTTAATGAACATTGAGCAGGTAAATTAAGTGGGCAAAAAATGTTGTGGGTTTTTTTTTTGTAGTAGCTTTAGAGTCTGCAGCAAAGAGCCAAATTTTTGACTCCTCTGCATGTTTAAAATATCTAGATTACATGTTCAAGTTTTGAACATGTATATGTGTAGGCTTATGAGCCTCTAATTTGATTAGATCTTCCCTCCCTGGGCATTGTGCTGGTTGCAGGAGCTTTCACTTGAGTCTCTGTGCCCAGAACAGACCACTTTCTCTTCTTACATTAACCTTTTCACTTATTCCTGGTTACTTGCAGTAACAATGAAAGAAATCATCACCTGCTCCCGTGGTGATGTTAGAGCCGCAGCAGCTCCACTGGTTGTGTCTGTTTTTGTTGGGAGGCAGCTGTGAACAGCTCTTACAGAAATGCAGAAGTTTTCAATTTTGCAGAGAATATTTAGTTTACTGGACTGTCCTTTGACTTGTGAGTCTGGGAAGTGATTACACAGTAATCTGGGGAGGAACCTTCTAGGATGAATCCCATTACGTATTTCTGGATAATTTCAAGTTGGTCGTCTCTTGTGTTTTGTACTGTCAGAGGTGTTCCCTCTCCATGGTGCAGCAGGTGGCCAGTTCTCTAAGCAGTGATTGGTAAGCCTGCCAGCTGGAATTGCATCTCACTTGCATCTTCCAGGAACAAAAATTAATAATGCCCTTGTCTCTTTCCATTGCCATTGTTTAAAGGAAGGCAGATATTTAGATAGCGTTTATAAGATCCAAGATGCTGTCACAGCAGTTTTAAGGACTATGAGTTCTGTGACATCAGTTCTGTAATGGTGGTAAGTCACAAACAGTTGCTTTGGATTCTAAAGGGCATTTAGATAAAATCTGACAGAAAATAAAAGTGAGATGATTTCACAAACTACTTGAGAGTTCAGTTGAGCTTCTCCTTACTTTGTTCAGTACCAGAGATATTTTTTATGAATCATTGCTCAGTGAAAAATGCTTTTTCCCCACCACTACTATGTAGTTTCTGAAGACTAACACTCATTTTTAGTATTGCCATGTCAAATGGTTGATATGACCAAAATAGCTTGAAACTTTCAATTCACGTAATTTTCAGAGTCAAATATAAATTTTTACTTTTGTCCTTGTTTACAAAGACTGTACTAATGTTTGTTTAAATCAACAACAACAAATATAAGAAGGAAATTAAAAACCCCAAAGCTTAATTTACTTTGTCACAGTGATTTCTAAAAGTTGCCATCTCTGTCACGATATTTTGTCGACCTTCTTTAGCTGGATTCCTGACCTAGCTTATCACTGTCCCAATTAATTCATCTCCATGAGAAATATACTAACCTTTTTGTTGGAGTTTTACAGCACTTCCAGTTAAATGCATTTACACATCCACAGAGCTCTGTAAGTATAACTCAGGAGGTGGTTTGACATTGATAAATGAAGAACTCAAATGTCTCACTGGAGACACAAATAATATCTTTTTTTTTTTTTTTGATCAGGTGTCATCTCTTGAAATTGCATGGTCTGTTAGTAACTCCTTGACTCAACAGAGTAAAAAATCTTTCTTCACCTATTTCTTGATGACTCAGTATTTGCACTTTATTAATAAAGTCTCTCCACTGCTTGAAGATTTTTTCTGTATTATCCTATAAAGTGAACAACTCTACATGACACAAACATCTATATTGGATTAATGGGTAAAGCCTATTAATAGGTCTGGACTGAGACCAGACCCAGTGGTAATCAATTGCTTTAGGATAATATTAAGTTTGTGACTGACTCTAAATCACATCATGTGGTGTTTCAATTGCTGGACCAAATGAAATGTTGAATGTAACTTTCTTTACAGCAATGAAAGAAGTGTGAGGCTTCTTTAGATGGATTCAGCATGTTGTGATAATGTATCAGGTAGCCCTACTCAAGAGACAGTTTTCTTTTCAAGGTGTGGGGATTTTTTTTGTTTGATTTTTTTATACTTAGCACTCTTAGTTTCTTACTGCTACTTCTCTCCTAGTATAATTTTTCTCAGACTGAGTGTGGTTTGTAAGATCTTGTAGGGCTTCTAAGCAGTGGAAGCCACTGAATCATAGACTTCACCTGAATGTGCATTTGAAATGTTGAATAAAATTAAAATTTTGCATTTTCTTTGCAGAAGAAACACACTGATTTGGCTTTTTTTTTTTTGTTTCTACTTAGTACACAAAAGGTCAGAATGATAATAAATAAGCCAACAGAATTTCATACATATAAGGAGGTAATTGTTGAAATTAATTTTTGGGATTAAAAACCTAGTGCTGAATCTTTGTTTCTTGTACCAGAGTTTTACTTACTCTTATTTCACTTTGCATTTGACACAGAGGATTTCATAGCTTTGCCCAAAGCAGTTTGCAGCTGCCAAAACTCACTTTCCGAAAGTGCACCTTGTCTACCCCTAAGTTCTGTTGAGGACATAGGAGGATATAGACTGTTGTGCTTAAGTACTGTGATCTTTGCTGTTCTGAGTGTATTGGAAATCCACATAGACTCATTTATTTTGGTCAATAGTCCAAAAATCGTGTCCATGTATGTTAGCCTCTTTACCGAAACACCTCTGCTGCATAGATATGCAATGTGCAGTAGAAACAGAATGAGTATTTGTATTTGATTGAGATGGATTCATACACAACATGAGAAACAGAACAAAAATCCCTACTTGCTGAAGTTTTTTTTCACTGTCTGTCCTAGTACTTTTTCCGTATAAGCCAGTACAAGTTGTGCAGAGTTTTTTGTAAAGAGAAAGAAAATTCTGGAAAGTTATGACTAAATTCTTAAATAGAGGGAAGTATTATGAAATTTATAAAATAGCTGTCAGGTGAATCTTTAATTCTGTAGAGATAAAGTCAGTCTTATTGTATTTTATAGAGCTAGACTTAGTTTTGAATTAACCTCTTGGATTGTATTCAAAGACATTGAGATATATAGATATATATATGTGTGTGTGAAATATATATGTATATATTCACACGCATATATATATATATATGCTTGAGTATATGTGCACATATATATATTTTGAATATCAAAATACATTTTAAAATTCAGTTACAAATTCAAAGTTCATATTAATTTCCTCTGTAGTATATTGTTAGTGATATCATGGAAATGTATTTTGATCCTTTCCATTAATCTGTTTCCTGAATTTTCTCCTTGTTCCTGGAACAAAGTCCTGGCACCAGGCTGTCAGCCAGGAAGAGTCTCAGGAGAATTATTTCCACAGAAGAGCTGCTGTTACTTAATCCACCAGACACAAACCACTGTCAGAAAATCTCTCCACCTGTTTTAGTTATTTTTTTGTTAACGGACAAAGAAAAGATGAAGTTTACAACCTCATTTTTTCCCCCTAAGCCTTCAATAAGTGTTATTATTGTTAATTCCTTATTACCAAAGGTACTGTAATCTTCTTGAAGAAATGATTGTCTTCATGTGTGCTGTGATCAGCCCCGGCAGTCTTTCCATTGATGACACACCTCCAGCAGTAGCATGGCTTTATTAATTAAGCCATATTTTCAGTGCAGTGTTTGCACTATTCAGTGTTACTACACACATGCACGTTACTGTCCAAATTTATTAAGAAACAAATTTGATGCAGAAAAAAGGAACACATTCTTATTTCTATGGAGTTTGAATCTAGAAGAAATTTAAACAACATCGCTGAGAATATTGCACTAAAAATTTAGAGCTAGTATCTTCTGGAGAGGATTAGTTGGCAAATATGATTTTGGATCTCCCTCTAACCTTTGCCATAACTCTTCAGTTAGGTACTGTTAAATTTAGATTTCAGGAATTTGCAGTTTGCTAAAAAATGGCAATATATGTCTTTGTCAACTGGTAGACATAGACAAACACTATTTCATAAGGGAATTATTTATTACATTTATGTGAAGGGCAGAAGTTCAATTAAATTATTTGGAAGGTCTTTTTGCTGTTTGTTCATGTGAACTTGATCATAGGATGGGAGTAAGAATTGTGAGATGTAAGATACATTAGGCTACAACAACACAAGGTAATACAGTGCCTTTTTATCTTAATTAGAGGCTTTTTGGGGCATGGTGGTTCATAGGTTAATGTTGAACAACAAGGTGAACATTGAAAAGAAAAGCAAATCTGGATGATAGAGCACAAGAGAACAGGTATGACTTTAGTACCATTCTAAAGGTGGGAGGAAATAATTCTCTTGGGATATTGAAGTTGCCCACACAGAAAGAAGGCAAAAATTACTGCAAAAGTGAGACAGAAGCAAGAAAACACATTATGACTGACTAATAAAAGAGATGGGGGAATATTTGAAAGTAATGGCATGAAGAATAGAGCTTATTCTGACATACCATATTAAACACGGTGCTTTGCCTAAACTAGAAATGATATATCACCCACTATTTATGAAATAATAGCGGACATGCTTGAAATAGTTCAGAAGAGTAGGATGTTTATAGAGGCAGTATGCTGTTTGAAATGAGGAAAATTCAATGCTGTAATGGATTATGTAAATAAAGTATTACAGATAGTATTTGAATATAGAGGGGACTAAATCAGTCTAATAATGATAAAATAGTATTGATTTTCTTTGCAAAAAACAAGTTTGCAAAGTAATTCTTCTTTGTTTGCTAGATATGGTGAGTCTTGAGGTGAGATAATTGTGTGCATTGTGCTTCTATCATCCGAGGTACAATGAGGCAGTAAAATTTATATCTCAATTTTTATTTTTAGAAGTGTATATAGTGATATTGGTACTTTAGTACTTATATAACAAGCTTTTTTAAATGAAAAGGCAGAGGAAATGATTGTTGCATATTAATATAGACTGATTGCATCATCAGAATTTGATAAATTGATTTTCACTTAAAATCTGTCATGAGAAGAATTGATGCTATCCATTTCTGCTTCTGACCAGTCAGCCTTTCTTCATAGTTACTCTCCTGAAATGTTGTACTTGGGGAAGATTTTGGAATCCCATACCAACAACGACAGCATTCTTCTCAGGAATTTGGTATAGAACTTGCTTTTTACTCTGGTGACAGAGTTGGCTCAGGTTGATGGTCACTGTTGAAGTGATGGTTAATGGGTTATGCTGGAGCAGAACTGTGGATGTGGCTGTACTGCAGGGCCAGCAAGGGTCTCTCTGCAGTGGCTGCAAACTTGTCTCCTTGCCACAGACTTACCGGTGTCTGAGGTGCACACCTGTGAGGAGAAGCCCTGGCAGGCACACACACAGCATTGTACTCCAGCAGTCCCTGAGTCAAATAAAGGCTTCTAGGTTCATATTTGCTTGCCACAGTTTACAAAAAGCCATTTATCACCCTACGCTGCTGAGAGCTTAATGACCCCCTACTACTTGTAATATTAGGAACTTTCAGCCAGATTAATTTCAGCTTCCAGTGCACTTTGCTGAGGAGTAAACCCTTGAGGCTTTAGTTGCACTGCAGGAATTAAAGCTATAGTTATGCTATTGTGCTGTCAATTTGCTTTTTTTTTAATCTAAATAGTGAAAGACAGTCCTTGAGTACAGACTAGAATGTAAAATTCCCAATGCACTTGAGTGAGACCAAATACAAATGTGAGTCATTGGCTTGAAGGGAATTTGCCAAAATTTCAAATGAGATCTGTTAAAAACTAAGTATTTCCCTTTGAAAAGTTCCGTAGCTTTTTGCAGATGTCAGTGAGGGCTGCAAGTGCTGAATGTAATGGGATTCAATCAAAATATCTTAATAAATATGTCTCAGAGTAAAGGAAAGTGTGAGAAGAATGAACTTTCTTTACTATTTTATAAAACTGTCTAATGAAACATCAATAGGAGGACACACTTCCTGTTTATATTCATCCTATCTAGGTATAAGAAGCTAGTTTTATGAAGCATGATAGGGATTTAATTGTATAAATAAGTCAATGCTATCATGGTTATCTACGTTTAGAAAAAGCCTTTTTGGAGCTTTCTCACATCGCTTACACCCTCCATGTGCATACACAAGTTTGCTGAATATTGATGAGATTCTATGTTACAGGTTATGACCTCAAATTACAGCAGAATTTAATTCCTGATCGGAAACTTGACATCTGACCTGTTTTTCTTCCAGTTTACAGATTTTTATTTTATTTCATTACTGCTCATGCCAGTGTAAAACCCTGATATGTTGAGTTTCATTCTTATGTATTTGGCATAAATGAGGCAAGACAAACAATACAACCCATGTGGAAGATATGAATTCTGATCATATAGTAAAGATAGTAAATAATTCATAGATTCCCCATACTAATTGGGATCTATAGGTCATCATGTCTGACCTCTTCCTTAAAATAAACACAAGAATTTCTTTCAAGTACTCTTTTACTAAGAATATTATAGCCAGGTGTACCAATAACCAACTTGAATGCATTTGCAACTCCAATCAAAGTTGATCCCCCACTTTTCCATGTATAATGAAGCCATGTGTGAGACGAGTAGGAGTTTATTTCAACCATCAAGAAACTTAAGACTGTAAATGGGGGAAAATATATACTGTGAAGGGCCTGAGGAAGGCAAGATAACTAACAATACTCTGGGTAAGTCAGAAGGTGCTGGTGGAGATCACAGATAGCTGGTGACAGCATCAAGAGTCATAATTTCTGAAACACTTGGAATTAAAAATCCTAGTTTCAGATGTAGCTTGTGCATTTAATATTTTGGAAGCAATTAACCATTAATGAGATCTAGGGTAGGCATGCAATTGTCTTAAATTGTAGGAAATAGGACAATTGTTTAATTAAGACACCTCCTAAATTTTACCCCTGTTTTCTTACAGCCTGCACTGTGAATCTTGAAGATCATAAGGGATCAGGTCCTATGTTTTGTCTGTTTTGAAATGAAAATGATAGGGAGTAAAAGTGCTCTTATACTTTACTGTCATGGTTCTGGCACTGGGGATTCCCTGTCCAGCCCCCAACACTTTTTCACCGTTTCATGGGCAAAGTGCTTTTCTGTATTTCTGTCTTAATTTATATAAACTACAAGAGAAAACGAAGTCCAGAGTGTTTTTGATTTTAATACTGTGAATAGCACAGCCTCAGTTATATATTGTTTTCTGGCTTTAACCCTGTGGGTTTAGCATTTGTGCCCTAATGCCATTTTTTTGTCCTGTTTCACTCACACCTCCATTTCCAGCCTATCCCAAAGCAAAGGCTGGAGAACACACTTTCTGGAGTCTGGTGGCTGAATGGCTGCTGTGGATTGATTCCTCTGTTAACATTAATGTAATGGCTAGGAAATTTTCAAACCTTTTTGCTAAGGAAGAACGTTTGGAGCTTGAGGATATTAAATCCTGTAGGGTTATCTTTTCATATCTGATTAAATCCAAAGAGAAGTTGTGTCTTGGGGAAAATAAAAAATAAACAAAAAAGAAAAGCTGGAGAAATGCTCATAAATAAAAAGGGCTTGTACAGCTTCCCTGTTTCTGTATTTACTTCCCAGGCTTCATTACTCTATGATTGTGATCCTGACTCCAGGTGACCTGGTTTGGACTCCCTCTCTGTGTCAGTGCCCTTTAGAATATCCTTGAGTACTCTCAGTTACTCTCTCTTTTCTGTACAGACCCAAGACTAGGGACTTCACAGCATAAACTCGTGGCCTCACATGTCAGTTATTTAATTTTGAAACACACATCTTTCACCCTCCTACTTTTCAAAATGTGACTACCAGCTGGAAATTACCCACTGTCCTGACAGATGCATTGTAGATCAGGAAAGTAGCAAGAGCTGTTTAGATACGTAGTTCAGGTATGTTTCTATTCAAATTTGGAAATTATTTTTCTCTATATGATCAGTGATTCATATTTTTAGAGTCAATAAGGGGACTAGGCATCTGACTCCAAAGAAAAA
Source organism: Sakesphorus luctuosus (assembly GCA_013396695.1). NCBI lineage: Eukaryota > Metazoa > Chordata > Aves > Passeriformes > Thamnophilidae > Sakesphorus > Sakesphorus luctuosus. The sequence goes on from VWZD01000217.1 coordinate 223,667, forward strand.
CAGCACAAGTTGGATGCAGAATCCTGGAAAACCAGAGCGCATGCAAGTTGTACCTTGCTACTTAATTTTGAATTGATACTGTCAGTCAGTCTTAACTTTCTTGTATCCTTCATCTTACTAATTTTTCTTCAATTATTTATGAAATTACTATTTTAATGTCTCACTGACATTCTCCTTTTTGCTTTTAAACTACAGTTAATTCCTACCTCTTTTACTCTACATTTCTAACAAATAATCAGCTTGAATTTATTTACTGCAAACATAAGATCTAAAAGGGTGTGCCTATTGCTATTGTAGAACAGGGGCTTAGCCTTACCACAGATTATCTCTGAAGTATCCCTTTTCTTGATGGAAATTAGATTTCATTTTGGGATATCATTATATGAACAAATGTAGATAACTAAGCTTTTCATGTGTAAGCAAACATTCCATTTGTCTGAAACCTGTTTGTGGCTTTTTCCTGGTGAGAACCAGCATACATAACATAACAATGATGTGTTCATATATTTGAGTAGTGCTTATTCTCTCTAACCTCAACCCTATTTTCCTTGTTCTTGCTCCCCTGTGGTGTGTGTGCACTGAGTCTATAATCCCATTGATTCAACAACTATTCTTTATTTACCTGTGTGGGTCCATGTACATTTATATGTATTAAGGGCCATGTATGCCTAAAAATACAACAATAATATCATCTGTACTGCCACACAGGTTAAAAAGGATAACATTGCACTGCCTGTTGCCTGTCACCTTTGTAAAGTATTGTTCTGCCAGTAGCCATTGATTTTTCTGAATCATTTGGGGTTTATGGAGAGTAGTGATTTGGGAAATGTCAAGACACCAATCACAAGGTGTTATGGAGTAATTTTGTTCACAACAAGTAATCATTTTTACCAGTAAAACATTTTTATTCTGTAGTCCTATACTCCTGTCAGCTGTTGAAAAGTGGGACTGTGGAACACAGGTGTAATGATAGACTAGGCACTGTATCAGCAAGTCTGCACCTGGTTTCACAGAGCACCTGCCACCAAGAAAAGGGTTGGGATTTTCCTTTGGAAGTACCCACACCATACATTATGCAATTAAAAATGCTGGTGGAAATGCGAGAGCAAGTGAGGAAAAATATAAATAGGTAAGGTTGTCATTTCATTGGGGAACATAAATTTGAATTGTGGTGATCCTGTTATTACCTGCATCCCAGCAATGCAAGCATTAAGTGTGGAGTGCTAAAGCACCATTTGGCCAGGAAAAAAGAGCAAGTACAGTCATCGTAACAATGTGATGCTACTTTTTAAGGAGATAGAATGGAATATAGTTTGGGGTTTTATGGTTCCTTTTATATATTTTTCCTTTGCATTTTATTTCTTTATTTGCTTGATATCTCCATATTTTAAAGAAAGTGATAATTAAAAGCAGAGAGTTCTGGATATTTCAGGCCACTCTGCAGCACCTCTTTCCCCTGTAAATGCTGTTGGCAGTATCCAGTTACTTATTGGATAGCCCTGAAAGGAGATAGGGAATAAAATTAATAAAATAAGATCATTCATATCAATATTGCCCTCATAGTTTATATGTGTCCAGGAAAACACAAAAATCAATGATGGAGGTTAAAACCAGAATATCACTTGTTTGTATCAATATTTTAGAAGTATTTTTAAAGCCTTGTGTTATTAGTAGGTTGCTGGGGAAGACATACTATTTCATCTTTGAGAACAAGGGTTGTGTTGAGAGGTACCCGAAGCCTGAATGAGATGAGAGGGAGAAGTACTTGGCAATTAAATCAAAAGTGAGGTGGAATAAATTTGTGATGAAATGAATTAGTTGCTGCTAAGGGTTTTCTGAATGCTGGAAACAACTCTTTTACAAGCACAGTATTTTCTGAATGTCTTTGAAAATCTCTTTTGGAACTTGACAATTCATTTGGTAGATGTCAGCTTCAAGGTTCAAAAAACCTTGGCATATAAAATTCAGCTTGGAATGGAAAATCTAGAGCAGCTTTCCTGGCAGATGCTCACAGCACTATCACAGAAAACTTCCACACTATAGGTGATAGGGTTTTAACACAGTTGTCTTAGTGCTACGTTAATTTGTAGACACTGTTCCCTAGTTATTTGGCATTAGGGCAAGTTAATAAAGAAGGAATCAAGTTCACATGAAGACGTGTGTAAATCTTGACAAAAGCAGCTGAGTTAGAGCAGATACAGCACCGACCTACTCCTACAGTAACAATTGGGGCTGTTTTTGTGAGAAGGAGATAGAGCTTTGTGGATTTTTAGCAGATACTCCTTGTTTTTTAATGTTGGTGTTGTGAAAGCTGTGGAAGAAGACTGTGTGTACAGACTGATGTGTACATCATTGAATCAGTGATAATTTTTAGATGGAGATAAAAATGTTCAGTATTTCTGGTATTCTCATGGAGTGTGCCAGCCATTAGTGAAAGTAGAAGGCAAAGATTATGTGCCTTGTTCTTCAGCCAGATTTCTCAGAGACTGTTATTCTCTATACATCATCTTCCTAATGTTACGAAGCATGAAAATACATAATGTTAGTTTAAGTGCGAAATGTGTATGGTTTTCTTTCCCACTGTTTTCTAGTGTTCTTTATATGGTGACAGACCATTTGTCTCAGTGCTGATATCTATAGTATCCTGTAATACTGCTTATGAAATGGAAGCCCTTTTTTGCCTAGGGCATAAGTTATTGAATTTAAGGTTTGACTTTTTGTCTTTTTCTGTGCTCCTGGAAAGGAGATACAAGATCTCTGCTTCTGCTCTCACTGGTAAATAGTAATTTATAATTCTTTAGGTCTGTTGGAGGACAATTTTTGTTGTCCTCGTGCTGTATCAGGTCACATAGAGAACTCCTTATCAAAGATTAGGACCAGCTGTGCTGGTATGAAACAAGCATACAGGATTAAGATAGGGCATATCACCTAAAGAGTTTCCAGTGTGTGTGTGTGTGTGTGTGTGTGTCTGTATTCTGTGGCTGGGGTTGCTGTAGACAGCTGTGTTCGGTGGCTGCTACCTGTATAGCTACCACACCTGGATTCTTAGGGAAGAGGAAGGAATTTATGCTCCTGTATTAGCTTCGTCTAGTGTTGTCTGCATGGTCCTTCTTTTTTTTCAACAGTGTTTCCTTTGGTTCATTCCTTATTAAAGATTTACATCAGGCAAAGATCACAGGAGGGGATTGCCCAGCTCTGCTCTGCACTGGGGCAGCCTCACCTTGAATATTGTGGGCGGTTCTGGTCACTGCAATATAGGAAAGATATTCAGCTATTAGAGAGGGTCTAGTGGCTACAGAGACGGTGAGGAGCCTTGAGAGAAAGTCCTGTGAGGAGCGGCTGAGGTCGTTTGGTCTGTTTAATCTGGAGAAGACTGAGGGGAGGCCTCACTGCAGTTACACCTTCCTTGTGAGGGAAAGAGGAGGGGCAAATACTGATGTCTTCTCTGTGGGGACCACTCGTAGGATTTGAGGGAATGGCATGAAGCTGTATCAAAGGAGGTTTAATGGCTGGACATTAGGATAAGTTTCTTTCCCCAGAGGTTGGCTGGGCACTGGAACAGGCTCCCCAGGGAAGTGGTCACAACACCAAGCCTGACAGAGTTCAAAAAGTGTTTGGACAGTGCTTTTGGGCACATGATGTGATTTTTGGGGCCGTCCTGTGTGTGGTCAGGACTTGGACTTCAATGATCCTTGAGGGTCTCTTCCAGCTCAGGTTGTTCTGTGATTCTCTACAGCTATTTCATTATGCGTTTCTGTAACATAATTTTTCCATTGATAAGTTTATGTTAATTGAGTATCTAGTGTGATATGTTCATGCTATACTGCTTCTAAGAGAAGCAGGTTTTTTTCCGACCTAATACTAGAGGAATGGAAATCTTGTAAATTGGCCTACATGAGAATGAAGTCAAGATGCATTGCCCTCTTTTCAGGCTTTGAACAGAGAATTTTGTAGGTATTTTCATATTTTTTGATAAATAATTTAGTAAAAACATTGCATAGTCTATTACAAATCTTCTGCTAATGTTTTTCAGGGTTTAAAGAATGTTTAACATATCCTACATTTGGTTGCATCGTTTTCTATAAAATCCTGCAGAATTCAGAAGAGAACTCTGACTTTTCTACATAAGTGACAACCCATCCTTAGAACTAAATAAAGAATGTTATTTACAATGCCGGAGTCAGAAAAAAATGTACAGGAAGAAATCCACTTCAGACAGTGACTAGGGAGATATAAGTAACTGAGTAGTTTTTAAAAATGTAAATAAGAACTTCCAGGCACTTCCAGTATTCACAAAATCTTTATTTGATTTGTGGTGCCCAACTGATGCCTGTGGGCATGCTCAAAGCCAGTTAATTTTGACATCTGGCTCCCTTTTTCAGCTCCCTTGGGATTCACAGAACAAGCATTGCCCTGACTTCTTCACCTGTGGAACCAGATGTTAGAAGGATGCTAACAGTGTTCTTTCAAAGAGCCACTGAAAACACACTAAAGAGCAGTTTCAGGTTTTATTGATTCTCTTTCTTATTATAACCACTTTAAACGTGACATAAGTATTTCTACCAGTTCCTTTGCTCAGTAATTTGATTCTCATAGTATTTCTCTACTTGAACACACTGGTTTTCTGCTGGAAAAGGACATAACTGGCCTGACAGGAAATTTTGGAAAAGATGTATCACAGACTTCTGGTTTATCCAGTAGGTCAGCGACAAACTGGACTGTATTTGGGAAGCCTTCATTTCAGTCCTATGGCATGGAAGATGTGAAGCCCTGTGCTCAAGTAGAGCTCCTTAAATTAAGTTAGTATACTGTCTGCAGATATTTACTTCCCTTCTACTGCAGCTCTTCTGTTTAAATTGGTCAGAAAATCAGTGGAACATTCAACACTTTCTGAAAGACGCCCTGTGGTTTTGTGGTTGAATCATGAGGAGGAGTGGAAACATGTAGGTCAAAAGTCCCTCAGACAAAGGAGCAATTTCAGTCCCGGACTCAAATGTTCTCCTAAATTGTTTTTACCAGCCTGTGGCACGGAGAGTCTTAGCACATCATGGTTTTCTTTTTCCGCTACTGTGTATGAGTACTTACCCGAGTGTTTCTGTAACTCTGTTAAGTGCTTCTACCTTAGCAGGCTTCTCAGTAAAGAAGCATTTGAAATGAGTGTTTTCCCAACAGGAGGTGATTTTTGCTGTTGCTGTGATCTGTGCAGCTTAGGATCACCATCTGTAGTCCTTTTCTACCTCACATAAGTTACTGCTTGTTTAATTTAGCTTTTTTTTCTTGTCATTTATTTCCACATATGGAGGTAGCAGCTTTACCAGTAGATAATAGGAAGTTATTAACTTGTTTCACCTTAGATTCTCACAACCACATGCTTGTTATTTCTCACAATAACCTTGGCTTCAGTAAATGTGACTCTTTGCAGGATCTTTCGAGAGTGTTGTTTAATTATATGATGACTACAGAATGAATGTTGACTGTCACTTCATTATCCCACTAATCTAATATGGTGATTGAGGTGTTATTTGTATGATGCTTTCCCACTTTTCTCATCTGATAAAATTCTATTTGAAATTAACTATTTCCTTTTTCTGCAACATTGATGGACTCCGCTCCACTTTACAGGCAGTGCAGGAACAGGGAAACATCTGTGAAACTGCTGAAACTGACATGGTAAAGTTAATGGAAATAATACTGCTTTCCATATTTTGAGGGAATACTGCTGGTAGCAGAGCCAACAAAATTCTAAACTATTTTGGGGAATTTTTTCAGTGGTTTTAATGAGGAAGTTTAAAATATTTTTTTTCTGAAATGTTTTAACCTGAAGCAATTACAAATGATTTTTAAAGACACTGCAAAAGAAAATAAATATGTTTATTTTCTTTTCGATTATGTATTACTTGCTGTATTCTTAACACTGAAGTTTTCTTTTGTAAATTCCAAAGTAAATTAAATAGAGCATAAATAATTCAAAAATATAAGGGGGAGAGAGGCTGAGACTCTAAAACTAAAGAACATATTTGCCATGGGCATGTAAATTCTCTGTGTTGATGTTTAGTGCTGAATTTGGCTCCTTTTGAGATTATTCCCCTCTCTGGCAGGTTATGGGAGTTTCTGCAGGGAGATGGCAGTAAATGCAATTTGCCATCTGTGGGCAAGTTCTTTTTTGTCGCAACTTACCTGTATCAAAAATGGATCTTTATCGTCATGCTGAGTTTTGAAGTACATGTCCAAATTTTCTAGTACTTGAAACCAGTCTCTTCAAGTGAAAATTAATGGAGTTTAGCTAATTAGGCCATGTGAGGTCTGACCCTGTTTTTCAAGATGGCCTTTATTTTTTACAAAATGACTCATTAGTAATTGTTAAAAAGGACATACTAGTGAATGTAAAAAATAAATGAGGTTCTGGAAAGGTGGAAAGTTGAAAAAGTAATATCTAGTACCATTAACACATGGAGACCTCTATGCAGATACTAACTTTCTGATAATTATGGTGGGTTGCAAGTAGTAATATATGCTCCCACTCTGGTGTTCCAGTGTTTGACAATAGTGGTTATAAATTCTTTGGTATGTGTTAGGAAAGGTCATCCTGTGACTTTCCTCCTGCTACAATGAAACATGCACATTTCATACCATGAAAATACTTCTTGGTGTGCCCTTTCGTATGTTCCTCTGAAGCACTTCAATAAAATGAAGATTATTTCTGTTGGGGATGAAGGGTATTCTCTTGTGGGTCAGTATAATTATTAATTGGATTATGAACCCAAAGTTCTTTAGCTGATGGCACAAATATTTATGATGTCCTTGAGTTTTACACCAGATCTGTAAATTAACTGAGAGATGTGTAAAAATTCATATAGTCAGACAGCTCCCTCCTGGCTATGCACATAAAGTGGCTCAGGAGCATAAATTATTCCTGCTGAGGTCAATCATAATTTATGCTATTTTGCTTCTGCATCTGCTATTCTGAGGAAGAAGAATATAAAGAACATCTGCATTTGAAGAAAGATTTCCCTCTTTGCATCAAACTTCATTCACTTTGGGAAATCTGTTGTTATAAATGATAATCTGAAGAGCTTCAGTTGAATTGGCAGGTCACAAAGGAGAAGTACTTCAGATTTTATTTGTGAAAAAGCTGAAAAAATTGCCACAGCCTTCACAGTTGAACCTTAGACATCTACAGAGATGTTCTTATTGAGGATATATTCTATGCATTTCCCTCTGTAAAGTATGAAGTAAAAATACATGATAGTAAAACAGTCACAAAATGCCCAAGTTAACCTTTTTTCTTCCAACGTCACATTAGAAGCATAAATACAAAACAGTAAGGAAATTCCAAATTACAGCACCTGGAGCAGCTTGAGTGCAGTCATACTGCATGACTGATTTCCCACTGATGGCTGTGCGGGGTTGAAAGACTTGCTTATGACTTTGGAAGTCTTACATGAGCTTGAGGCCCTCCTCTATTTGCCTTTGATAGTGATTAAACAGGATCCTGCTCTCTGAAACAGCTATTGACAGAGTAGTGATCTAATTATGTCATATTCCTGAAGTTTTTTGCTGTTTTTTTGGCCTATAATATTTGACATTTAGTGAAGGACTGTACAGTTGCAAACACCACTTAGTGGTTTCTGTTGCACTGTGTTATGGGTTCACCTAGGTGAGCCTAAATTTAGCCTCAGACTAGGCCTGAAGCTGTCAGCTGACTTGAGCTGGGCTGAGCTAGCAGCTGACTTCTTCTAGCCAGTAATTTTGTATTCCATACCACATTACAACATCATCTCCAGGGAAGTAGGAACCAGTGTGGGAGTGGTTAAGGCAGTCGCTTTTTAGCCTTCCTCTTGGGAGGACGCACGATGCTGCCCCAGGGGGGATGGAGAGGGCCAGGCCCACCACTGGCTCACTGGGTATCTCAGGAAAGTAAGATGCGTTGTTCTGGTTCTCTCCTTTTTGCTTGGGTTTATCTCCCTGGGGAATAAGTTTTTTGAAATATGTGTAGTTAAGATAGTAGAATTTGTGTGTTCGTTAGGAAGCGGGGAATTGTTTCTTGTTGTTTCTAACTTGTGTGAGTGTATATTTGTACGTGCTTCTAATTGTCTCTTTCTTTCTGTAAAAATATATGTAGTTTTAGCATAAACCTGGCTTGAAGTTTTTTTTCCTTCCCTTCTCTTTTCCTCCATTTCCTCGGTGTTGGGAGGGAGACTCTGACCCTGTACCTGGGGGGTTGGCAGTTTGCCAGCTCAAACCAGGACAAAGTGAAAACATCCTTCTTGTCTTCATGGTGCAATACAAAGTGTAATGATAAATGGTAGGGATTTTGCTGAGTGCATGATGATTTTGTTTGAAGGTTCTGCACAGAGGTGATGGGAGAGTAATGGAATCTGACCGTGTCCTGTTGAAAGCCTTTGGGCTGCCTTGTCGTCACTCTCCTGGGACACCTGCTATTGCATCCCGTGTCACTCTGTGGTGCCACAGTTGTGAAGTTCTGAAGTATTTTTACGTTAGTAGAAATGCATCCGGTCAGAAGTTTTTATCTGGCGGTTTTAGGTTTACTGTCATCCCTCACAACATGAATCACAGAATCATAGAATCGATTGGGTTGGAAAAGACCTCCGAGATCATCAAGTCCAACCCTGGGTCCAACTCCAGTCCCTTTACCAGATCATGGCACTCAGTGCCACGGCCAATCTCAGTTTAAAAACCTCCAGGGATGGTGAATCCACCCCCTCTCTGGGCAGCCCATTCCAATGCCTGATTACTCTCTCTGGAAAGATTTTATTCGTAATATCCAGTTTAAGTTTCCCCTGGCAGAGCTTGAGCCCGTGCCCCCTTGTCCTACTGCTGAGTGCCTGGGAGAAGAAGACTTCTAAGTGGCTAGATAGGTGGTGGGATATATCCTTATGTAGTCTGAAAATTCTGATTTAAAGCAGCTAAAACAGGAAAATAGTAGTTTATATTAACTAGAATCCTGACTCAATTATGTCAGGAAAAGGAAGCAGAATTAATCTCACAGGAATTTCATTTGTCTGGTATATATCACATGCGTATGAAAGCAGAATAATCCTTTAAAAATGGTATCAAACCAATTCCAATTTCTGTTCCATAGGATGTAAGTGGAACCTGGAATTTTAGAATTTGTATTTTGGTGCCAGGAATTGATTCTCTCTTCATGATGACAATGGGCATACAATTGGCTGTCTCTTTAACTTTCACATTTTATGTATTCTTAGCTCCTTGAAGTACTTTTTTTATAGTATACCTGAAGTATACCTAAAGTATATTTCCTAAGGAATACTTAAACATGCCTGAAGTATTTTTACTACATATGTTGATGATAACTTGCATGGATTGAAGGATTTGATGGGGTAATAATTTCAAAAGCTTGTTGCCTGTAATTCTTTGCCTAATTGCCCTTACTTTATTTGGATGAGTAATGGCTTGTTTTTTAGATGTCTAAAATGAATAAAACTGGCAGATAAGAGCTGTAGTAATGCAGGTAGGAGTCAAGAAAATAAGTGTTAGACTATTCCTACTAAATAGTATTTCCTGTCTTTGCTTTTTACAGCTTCATGACAGTTTTGTTTGAAGTTCCACGCATTGCATGCTGTATATAATAATAGCTCAAGCCATGAATTAATTTAAGCATTTTTCTTAATTTATTAATCATTCTTATGCGTATCAGTAAAGGCTGTCTGGGCAGCTATTATGAGGAAAAGAATTCAGTTTTGGTATATGTTGCTTCCAAGTGAAAGATATATCTGTGAAGAAAGTGGTCAACTTAGGAGACTATGAACAGATTTTTTACAAGACCTAACTGTTGTCTTATCCCTATTGTTTTTTCCTGCTTAAAGAAAAAGGATGACAGGATGAAAAAATCATGTATCAGCTTGATTATACACGTTCACCTTTTTGAGACACAGTGATGCTGATTGTTTATATTAGGAATGGGCTTTGCTAGTTTGAATTCAACAAACAAGATATTTTTGTGTTACATTACCATTTTAATAGCTAGCTCCAAAAGCTTATTTGTTTTTGTTCTAAGGAGGAAAAAGCTAGACCTTAGCATTTTTTTCCTCACTTTTGTTTGGCCCATTTTTTCCAGTCCTATTAGATCTTCTAGCAAGCATATACCATATTCCATTCTGAAAACTATCTTACAACACCATTCCTCTAGATGAGCAAGATTGTTTGGAAGCAAAATGAATGATTTTTGTGGTACTCATTTTGCTGGGCAGATATTCTTTCTGAGGCCAAGGAAAGCCAGCAGTAGAGAATACAACCCGTTGGAAAGGGATCAGGGTGCCCATAATATCGTCTTTAATAAACAGGAAAGAATGAATCAGTCTGTATGTTTAATTTTATATTTATACATTGTTTCATATTAATACCGATTGGTGTCTCCTTTGCAGACAGGCTGGGTGAGCTGGGATTATTCAGCCTGGAGAAGAGAAGGCTCCAGGGTGACTTTAGAGCAGCCTTCCTGTACCTGGAGAGGGCCTACAAGAACACCAGAGAGGGATTTCACAAGGATGTGTAGGGACAGGACAAGGGGAATAGCTTTAGCTGACAGAGGGAAGGTTTACATTAGATGTTAGGAAGAAATTCTTTATTCTGAGGGTGGTGAAACGCTGGCACACGTTGTGCTGAGAAACTGTGGGTGCCCCATCCCTTGAAGTGTTCCAGACTGGGTTGGATGGGGCTCTGAGCAACCTGGTCTGGTGGAAAGTGTCCCTGCTCATGGCGGGGGAGAGTTGGAGCTAGATGATCTTCAAGGTTCCTTCTAACCCAAACCATGCTAGGATGTTCTATAATAACACGATGAGACTGTGCCTTGTCTCCCTTTATGAAAAGTTAGGCAGTCTGACATCAGTGCTGTGCAGTGCTAAACAACTCCAAGAAATTCTGAACTCCTTAAGTTGCAGAAACAAGCAACTCTGTGGTATAATTATCATTTCTGATGCCAGTGCCATCTCTAATGAAGGATGTTTTTGTGCTGAGATGTAAAAAATTTGCATTTAAAGTTCTCCTCTGTTTTATTTTTAAAAGGCAGTTTATGTCTGAAGAAGTGTCATTTACTGCAGAATGCCAAAACAAAAGCATGCAAATTATACCAGAGTTTACCATTTTCATCATGAATGTTGTTACTGCTTGTAGAATGAAGATTTTGCTCCTATTTGCACTCTTTGTTATGCTTATTTGTCATGTTCAGCATGTTTGATCCTGGTTTTCTTCCAAATTTAATTTTCTTTCTCCATAAATAATAAACAATGATAATGAAGCAAAGTGCCCTTTCTATTCTGTACTCTAATTGAATATAGTGTATAATAGCCTCTCTTAAAATATATTATCGGAATTGCTTCAAATCATGTAGACTGTATCCCACTGTTCTAAGAGATACAGTGGAACAAAAATGGTGTACGTTACCAGCTTTAGGCTTGTTGGGAGAGAGGAAGGAAGTAAAAAGTAGAAATTAATCATTTGAATATTGCTGCCTGGAATAAGTTTTGCCTTTTTCTTGCTACTCAGAGTAGAGAATTTAATTCACATACATAAATTGTTGCTTCTTTTTATTACATTGCCTTAATTATAAATGTGAGTTTTTGATTCTGTTCTTGATGGTTTCAGCTCTTAGTATTCAGCCTCTGTCTGCATCACATTGGGGTATTGATTATTTGAAGCTCAATAAAAGTGGAATTCTAAGGACAAATATCTTTAGATTATATTTTAATGACAAGATTATACCAAATATCAAATCCTAATAGATTTTACTTTGTAATTTCCTTTTTCTGTTGAAATCCTGTAAGACTTCGAAGAAATTTAACAAAAGGTAGCAGAGAAAATGGAGAGGTTTTGGAATACTGTTTGAGAACTATGGCATGTGGCAACATCTGTTATTTTTAAACATTTTCAATCGCATAGATCTATTTTTTTACAATAAGAAAAAACCCTGTTGGTCTGTCTTTTTAATGATTTATACTAAAGATTTTTTTTTTTAACTAAGGAATACCAAAATCCATATGGTGCTTTCCAGTCTGTTAATATTCAGACTTGGAATGTAGAATGTGTTCTCTTTCAGTTCGCCCCAGGACAGATGGAGCAGAGTGATTCCAGCTCTGCGAAGCCATCATTTTTTATCATTTCTTCCAATAGTTGTTTCTTAGGTACTTTGATAAAGCAATGATTTTACTAATAGCAACTGAAAATTGCTGTATAATTTTGGCATTACATTTTCTGACCTTTTTAGTTGATCACACAGGAATTGTAGTACACTGTCTTCCGCACAGTAGATTATCACATTACTGCCTGTGGTATCGCGTTCTTCCAATGCTGTTTCTCTGAGGGTCCTTAAAATCCCAGTTGGTTTACCCCATGGTTTGTAAGCTCTGCAAGATCTCAGTGACTGTTGGAAGTGACAGGGGGGTGAGAGATTCCCCAGTAGCTGTGAAAGTTTTCCTGAAGTGCTGGCTTCAAAAGCCACAGCATACATCTTGTAGCTGTAGATCAGGTGGAACCTCTATAGTCCAAGAAGCTGGACTGGCACCATGGGAAGACAGGATGGTTTACTAGAGGTTCAGCAGAATCACTCTTGCCAGCAGGAGTGGGGAAGGGTATAAATTGACTTCTCGTGGGTACTTGTGCTGTGAGGAGGAGACACTGGGAGTGCAGAGCAGTGCACACAGCTGATGTTGTCCTCACCCTTCTCACTGCACAGCAAAAGAAGAGAGCATTGGCTCCGGATGTGAAGAATCCAGTTTGAATCACTTGAGCAGTATGAGTTCTTAGTTTTCCTTTGTTCTGTCGCAGACACACACAGACACTTGTTATACTGTTCTGTTTTACTAAACCATCTTTTTTTCCCTCATTATATCTTAGTAATGGCACACAAATGAAGTGAACACTGCGATGGATCAGTAGTCTCCATAACTTTTCAAGTGCTACGCTGTGTCTCCTGGACATTTTATGGCTGCCCCCACATGTGGTGGAGAAGGAAAGTAAATCAAAGTTTTTGAGCTAAAGGAAGTCTGTGGTTGTTCAAAAGCCAGCAAAAGACTGATTTCCGTGGTTCTCAATAGAGGAGGGAAGAGGCAAAGACTTCAAAAGGCAAATTGGCACTTTATACACAGAAATGTTAAGATAGCTCTACTCTTTTACTGTGCCAGTAAAATGATACACAGCCATAAATTTGTAACTGTGAAACATTTGGCTTTATATCATCGTTTACATGAAGATTTTTTAAAACAAAAGTGAACCATGTTTCAGGCATTTGGTTTAATTAGCATTGTTTGCCTAAGAGTATGGAAAAATAAATTCTAAATGAGGTGGGCAATAAGCTTGCTTTTTAAAGGGTTTTTGTTGTCATACAGGCGAGTCAGAAATAGTGCTAGGCAATTTAATTCAGATTTTTGTGGCTTCCTCATAAGCAACAGAACAACTGAAATTGCCTCTGTAAGATGATTTCTCAAGCAACTTTCCATTGCTCACAAACTGTTGATACAATTCACTCACTGTTTGATTTCTTTTCATTGTAGATGTATTTGAGAAACTAGCAGAGAGATCTGCCAAAAAAACCCAGTTGTTGCATTATATGATACTTCACATCAAAACTTGAGCTCTGTAATACGTACGAGACTCTTCCTGGATTTAATTTAATTGATTTTCCCTGTCAAGTTTTGTGTAATGAATTTTCTGTAGCTGAATTCCACTCTCAGTGCTAGTAGCTAGTGAACCTTTTCTGTTTTCTATAAACAGGTTGGTAAGTAGAGAATCTGTGTCTGAACCTACTTTTTCTCCTCTTTATAGATAACAAAGGAAAGCAAGTCTTCCCTGGTCTCACCAGTATTAAAAAGAACTGAAATAAATAAATAAATATCCCTTTCTAAAACTTTATAACGTTACATATCATACCTAGGTGTGCTGAATGAATGGCTATATATATAACGCTCAAATTTGCTATTGGAAGCAGTCTCCAGCTTCACAGGAGTACATGACCATGTTAGCTGAGGTAAGTGCTTCACAGAAAATGAATATATGGCCTGCATACTAGAGCCTAGACTTTGATAAGCCACACCAATTGCATGTCTGAAAACCCAGTCTCTTGACTGAGGACAGATAGGGAACAGATTGTGCTGATAATCCATAACGGAAGAGTTTCCTGGCACACATTTTGGGCTGTGCCTCTTAACCAATGCACAAACCATAATGCTAAGATAATGCAGCACCCCATGTCAGTGATGGTGTAGCCTGATTGGGTAACTACGGGACCGGCACAGCAAGATGTTAATTGCACTGCAGACCAGTGGTCTGGGGCATTAAAGCTGTGATGAGAAAGAAGGATAGTTTTTGTATCTTAGAGGAGCTGCAGGTTTTCTTTGCCACAGTTTCTGCTGTCCCCTTCTCTGTGCAAGTAATTGCAAGACGGAAGGTATCTTTCAGCAGAGTTACTTTCTGTCCCAAACACCATGTGATAGGACATTGTTCCCTCAACCTCTTACAGTGCTGTGGCAAGATCCTTCTAGTACTTGTTGTCCCCAGGCAATTTAAGGTTTTTGGGACTGATTTATTGGCAGTTTACAGGATGTATCCTGAAAATTTATGCAATGGTCTTGTGTTGCTTGAAGTGCTCCCTTCGGAGTGGTGGAGCCCTGTAGTGCTGAATTGCAAGGAGAAAGTTCTGAGGTTTTGAGGGGGTCTCTCTTTGGCTGTTACGACATTCCTACAAAACTGATTTTAAACAGTTCAATGTTTTTTGTCTCTATTCATTGTCTCTACACAGAATACTGATGCCTTAATACACTTAAATTTTGTACAGTGAGACATGATTTACAACTTAAAATTGATCATCACCAAGCTATGTTTTTTTGATCTTGGGAAGGAAATAGCCACACAAGTTGTTACTGTTATTACTGCATTAATTGTATATATAAAATAGGTAACAGTTAGATGCCTTTAAAATATCTGTAGGAAAATCCCTTTGAAGCTTTTGCTGTCTTGCTGCTTATGGAAGTCTAGTATTTTATAGAAATTGTATTACTGTAGTCATCTCCTTATAAATTGCTGTGTAGGTTTTTTATTTCTTTGTTTAGATTAGGTTTTCTCTTCTATTTCAAGATAAATTGCTGAACTTTCTGAAATGTGAAATTGCAAGGTATTGTAAGAAAGCATTTTTTATAGATGTTCTGTAGAATCTCACTCCTGTGGCATTATTGATATTAATGATATATTAAGCAAAAAAATAAGACCACCTTATAACACAACAGCAAGAACCTACAGATTAGCTGAATATTTCATTAAATACCCAAGTTATAGTTACCAACTGGCATCAGATCAGGATGAGTGGTCTTTTTTTTTTTTCTTCTGGAAACAGCTCATTGGAGAACATTGGTTACAAATGACAACCCAATCAGTCTTAAATTGAAGTTCTTTCTCAATTTGGTCAGACACATTACTTATTCATAAATGAATTGTTTAAAATCAATACAGAATTGTTCATCCCAATTGATTGTGAAACACTTACGTCCGTAAGTAATGGGGATAATAATGTGGAGGATCAAAGGACATCACGCGACGAGCTAACATGGTTTTAGGTAGATAGCCTTTTATTGATACACTGCAAGTGGTTTATATAGGGTTAAAACTACGTGCTATTTGGCTATAGTAATTTTCACACTATAAAGCAACATTTTTTATTAGTTATAGTCCATATCTCACAAGTGCAGTGTTTTTAATAAAACATCCTTACAGTTCCCAGGTGAATCTCAAGAGTCCTGTGAGAAACTTTCAAGAGTTCTTGTGTGAAAGTCTGGGGAGTTGCTGTGTGAACTCCTGGGGAGTTGCTGTGTGAACTCCTGGGGAGTGATTTCTTCTTGACCACTCAGCAGCAGCTGTGCCTTTGTTTATTCTTTGCTGGTAGCTGCTTCAATCTCACAGAGTCCATACAGCCTGGATTGCTCACATGGCCATATTCTATAAGAAATCCCTCTACACCTATGGAATGAATCCTTCTGGTCAAAGCTCCCATATTGAACTGTTTCAGTGGGCATGTATAATCTGCAGCAGTGACAGCTGGGAATATTTTGGCATTTAGGGAAAACATAGTTGGGGAAGGCACCTGCTTGTGATGAGTATGGCTGTTATCTAGGAAAGTAAAGGTCTTTATAGAAGTCTTCAGTAAGGGGAATTCAGTAGAATGGAAGACACAGGTTGTCCCTCAAGGTAATTCGGAAGCAGAATGAAGGTATTGGTCAGGTATAATGTAGATTTCTTGTAAAATTTGGAGTACCAAAGCAGTTTGGAAGCTGAAGCAAGAAAACTACATTAGGAAGGTAGGGGTGTGCAACCAGAGCATATTAAGATCACAGAATATGCTGAGTTGGAAGGGACTCACAAGGGTCATCGAGTCCAGCCCTTAGCCCTACACAGGACAATCCCCAAAAGTCTCACCACATATTTGGGAATATCATCCAAATGCTTCTTGAACTCTGTAAGGCTTGGTGCCTCCCTGGGGAGCTGCCCAACCACCCTCTGGGTGAAGAAGCTTTTTCAAATATCCAACCTAAACCTCCCCTGACACAACTTCGGGCCATTCCCTTGGGTCCTGTCACTGGTCACAGAGAAGAGATCAGTGCCTGCCCCTCTGCTCCTCCTCACGAGGAAGTTGTAACTGCAGTGAGGTCTCCCCTCAGTCTCCTCTAGGCTGAACAGACCAAGTACCCTCAGCAGCTCCTCATACGGCTTCCCCTCAAGGCCCTTCACCATTATCACTGCTCTCCTTTGGACACTTTCTAATAGCTTAATATCTTTTCCATATTGCAGTGCCCCAAACTGTCTCAATATTGAAGGTGAGGCCATCCCAGTGCAGAGCAGAGTGGGAGGTTGTCATACAACCTGGAATGGATACAGTGATTGAGGGAAAGGATTCGAGTTCAGATTGAAAGTTACTTGTACACTTTAAAAAAGAATGCTGTAGGTATGAGAAGAACAGCAGCAGAAGGAAAAAAATTAAAGGTTGAAAAGTTACTAGTTGATGTAGATTCAGTCTGGCCTATGAAAATGTCATAAAGCTGATAGCAAGTCTGTAGCAAGTTAAGAAATATCTAATGCTACTCAAGTGGCACAGCGCTATGTTTTTTTTGAAAGATATCAGATGGCACAAGATAGGCAGTGTAGGAGACAACACTACATTTTGTGAGGTGGAGATGAGGAAAGAAAATTGAGAAAGAAATATTGATGAAAGTAGACAGTGTAGATTTGGCGGAAGTAAAAAGGAGGGAAATAAGGGGAAAAGTAAACCCACAAAAAATACCTTAAATCAGAGGTGATTATCCAAAACTAAGAAGCTAAGCCTAAAAATGGATTTTAAACTTGGAAAGATAAGTGTAAGGATTAACCTTTTCTCTGGCACGAATTCATCTTCATTCCTTCTTCAGAAGCCTCAAAAATGGTTAATAGGATACGAGGGATTTGCTGGCTCTCACTGAGCATTGTTCAGCTACATCCTGCCACATTCTCTTTTTAACCACTGTCGAATACCTCCTGTGTAGAAAAAAACATGAAGAATAAAGCAGGCTTTACTTGACAGGCGAAAAAAAAAGGATTTTAATATGTTGATAATTTTGAAGCTGTTATTATAGTTTGTTTGTTAATACCCAACTAACTCCAAACTGCTCATTGGAACATTTTCAGGTGCATTCACCAGTACAGAATAAACTTTCCTTTTTTTTTTCATAGAACTTTTTTGTTTCACAAGTTAGTACCCTAGTCCTGAAGAGAACTGCTAGGAATATAGCATGGATTTCATAGATTAACCCTTCAAATTCTCACTCATTAAAAAAATCTTGTGGACTGCAGAGTTTACATGCACTGTATTTGTCCATTTCAATAGGCTCCTGTATAGGAAGAGTAGCTTAAACACCTGTAATCATAGTAAGTGATCTCTTTATCTTTTCTCTGTGATTTGTTGTTGTATTAGCTGTCATTCTGTCTGTGTTTAAGTAAAGGGTCACTTTTTTTTCATTGTTATGGATCTGAGAGTATTATATGTAATATAAGGTTAATGGTTAGGGGGTCAGGAGCACGAGAAGTGAAGCCTCTATCCTTCCAGTTGCAGTGAGTGATGTTGGAAGGAACAGGCAAAGCCACCAGGTCAGTACGTGGCTCCATGAGTGGTGTCACCTGCAGAATTTTGGGTTCTTTAATCATGAGTCGTTCTACATGACACCAATCCTGCTGGCAACAGACAGGGTACAGCAGTCTTAGAGGGGACAAGGATCTTCATACAAGAGTCAGCAGGGCTAATTGAATAGAAAGGGATGAAACCAGGCTCAGCAGTGATAAGCCATGGGATGGCATGCTGTCAAGGGACAGTATGTAATCATTCTGAACACTCTTGAGGGTGATGAAACCAAGAGCAGTGAAATCTACACTACTAGATCTAAACTTTGTCCAGCTGTGAGTGTGTTTCTGGTAGCAATTAGATGCCATAAGAGAAATGCCCATGCCATTGACTAAAATTTAGGCTTAGGGGTAAGCACCTTCTAAAAATGTGTGTACAGTTGAGGAAACTGCTTTCAATTTAGGATATACCAACTTTTTTGTCCAGGACAGAAAACATAGTCTCACTTTCTGCAAAAAGAAGGAAACAAAGCTAAGCAAAGAGTCTGAAGTGGGCTTCTTACTTGCTGCAGTGGTCTTAAACTAGTTCAAAGCACAAACTTAGTTCACACAATTAAATTGCCATTTCCATATCACCGGAGTGATGATGACAGCAGGACATAGCAGACTCCATTCATGGGTTGCCTTGAATTTTTCAATATGTGTTTACTGTGATTCAATACTGAAAAACATTTTTAACATTTTTGATGAAAAAAAGGCTCCAAAAAGTTAGCTCCAACTGTTTAGTTGCAACACAAAGTGGACCTCTTGCTTTTACAGTAAAAGATGAACTAATTCAAGTAGTATTAAACAGTTGCTGTAACAAATGAGCAATAAAAGGAAAAAAAATGAAACAGTAGACTATTTCTGATCTTCTATATTTGATAATGGTTCACCTCTCCTCTAAGAAAGCACACAAACATAATGTTGGCCTGACTGACAAACTTGACGCAGAGTGAACTTTGTTGAAAGTTGGCCTTTTTAAGTGCAGCCATCCTTGTAGATTTGGGAGAACTGAGGTCTATCAGAATGCATTCCAGTGACAACTGTTCGTACAGAGATGTGTGTCCATGTCTGCTCATGGAGCTTTGCTGAAGAGGCAAGGAGATCACCATGAGGAAGCCATTTCTTGTGTTTTTCCAGCAGGTCAGCCTGGCTATTGCCCCATCAACCCCATTTTGAATGAATTGCAGCAACTCTGCCAGGCTTGCCTCGGTTTCAGAGATACATCCCACATCGGGTAGCTGCAGCAGCACCTTTCACCATTCTTTGTCTTACTGATTTTTTGTATTTTAAATGTATTCTGTCCATTTTAGAGTAACATCAGATTCACATCCTACTTCCTGCTGTTTTCTTTTCCTCCCAGCTGCTTTCCTTTTGGCATAACAAGCCCTTCTGGCACACGATACTGAGAAGACAATTTACATGCAGGAGAACAAAGGTTTCACAATTTCAATTTTTCAGCTATGCACTTTATACAGAAGAGCATGTTTGACACATTTTCCATAGGGAGTGAACCAAAGCCTGCTGTACATCATTATAATGGGAAGTGTCCCGTTATGCGATCTTTAATATTTATTTTATATGCTAACGTTATGAAGGCTGAAACTCTGTCATTGCTATTATACTGTATTTGTGCTGTGGGATAAAATAGAAAAGCATCTGCATAGAAAAGGCTTGTGGGAACTGTTCATACAGTGAGATTTTTCATCCTGGGGTATGAAATGTGTTGCATAAAAAGCATCAAGAAATCTTAATCGTGTTTATGCTTCAGAAGTTCCCTCTGGGGTTTAAATTCTTCTGACAGTGGAGACTGAACTCTATGAAAACATTAATGGTTGGAAAGGATTTTCACATTAAGTGAAATAAATCATTGGATTTTATTCTGAAGGAGATTGGATAGAGTGGCTTATATCACTTATTGCTTTTATGCACTTTCACTACAAGGATATAAAAAGATAGGTGTAAATGTCAGGTCTGTAAAGAAACAGTGTGTGGCAGAGAATCTTCCATTAATTTCTTCATCAAATTAAAATATGTTACTGCTCATGCAATTAGAATTGCAACAGCATTTAGCTGTTAATTGATGTTTCTAAGATTATTGTTTGTATGTATGTATGTATGTATGTATGTATATCTATCTATCTATCTATCTATCTATCTATCTATCTATCTATCTATCTATCTATCTCAGTTTCTTCTTTCACCATGTTATTTCTGTGAAAAAAATTCCGTATTGGCTTAGTGGCTACTTCTGCCCATTTTGCTCCATGTGCAAGAATGTTATGTAAAATGTATTCCATCATTTTATTTGTACTATGCAGGAGGGTATTTAAAGAAAATAAATAAATGACTGAGTATTTCTAGATAGGAGCTAAAAATATTACATTATACTTAAATTATTAATGTGATTGCTGTAATCTGAAAACAAATACAGCAAAGGAGAGTTGGAGAAGGAACTATCTGTGCTGAATTGTCTGTTTTGAATTTTGTTTTTCTAGCCCTAAGTTGATTTGTTTTGTAAACTCTCTGGAATGTATAGTGAAATCAAATAAGTCTAAGAGTGATGGTTTCATAAAAATAATATCTGGATAAATTAGTGCTGACTTTCATGCTGTTATCAGGATTTCTTTCTTTTTCTTTTTTTTTGCTCTTAGGGTATGAAAAGGTATAAAAATGCCAGTGAAACGCTTCCCTTGTTTCTCTTCATGCCTGTCATTGAAATGCTTTGCTTTCTGTTGCAAGATCTGATATCAAACTGCTTGTGCTGGTTTTGGCTGGAGCAGAGTTGATTTTCTTCACAGTGGCTATTTTGGGGCTATGTCTTGTATTTATGCTGGAAACAGTATTGGTAATACAGAGACATTTTAGTTACTGCTGAGTGGGGCTTGCACAGTGTCACGGCCTTTTCTGCTCCTTGTACCTCCCCACCAGTGAGGTGGCTGGGGCTGCGCGAGGAGTTGGGAGTGGACACAGCTGACCCCACCTGACCCAAGGGATATTCCATACCCTATGGCATCGTGCTTAGCATATCCAGCTGGGAGGAGAAGGAGAAAGTGGGTGTGTTTGGAGTGATGGTGTTTGTGTTTCCAAGTCCCCATTACATGTGGTGAAGCCCTGCTGTCCTGGGGGTGGCTGAGCACCTGCCTGCCCTTGGAAAGCAGTGAATGAATTCCTTGTTGCACTTTGCTTGCCTGCACAGCTTTTGCTTTACCTGTTAAGCTGTGTTTCCCTCAGCCCTTGAGGGTTTTTTCTCATTTTGACTCTCCCATCATTTCTCCCATCCCGCTGCTGGGAGGTTAAGTGTAGTGCTTAGTTGACAGCTGGGGTTCACATACGACACTTCTTGAAGTCACTTTTGATGAAAAACATCATCTGTCTGTGCCTGAATTTTTCATCTGTGTGTGTGTGACAGTGAGTCACCATTATTCTTGGCTGTCAGTCAGGACTTGCCTGCAGCTGTATGCTTCCCTTGTAGTTGTTCCTCAGTCTGCTTGGAACTATATAATATTACAGGTGATGCTAAACTGAAGTTGAGCTTAAAATACCTATATCTAATGTACTTTATCCTGTCACTTACATGCACTTTGACTGCAGAACCAGGACACATAGTTTGCAAAATGGTTTGTTGTTCTCATTTTCTGGATTTTGGGTGGTCGCGAGTGATAAAGGAAGGCACAGCATTTCTCCAGTTGCCTCTCATCACTGGGTACTCAATATATTGCTCATATTTACACTTCCTTTCTGTTGCTCTTCAGAGCTGTCATTCTCTGTGTTAGACTTAAATTGCTCTTACTGTAAATTTCATTCTCGGTTATTGATTTTCTCTTCCATGACTGGTTCATTGTATATTTATTTGTTTGTCAGTGGTTTGGTGGGGGGTTTTATTTCAGCTTCCGTGCTCCACTTCCTTATGAAATGTCTGTCTTGATGTTTATTTGTCTTTCCAATTATTATTTCTACTGGGGAACAGTGGTGAGCAGTGGATTGGTGATGTGGTATGGCTCTTGGGCTTTGATGCTTGGTAGGATTTTCAAAATACAGCAATAACAGGTCTCATCATCGAAACTCTCCCTAAAGTGCAGGAAAAAATGTCAGTTAGATCTTCAAGCGATAATTTATGTTTTCTTACGACTGTGTTGCCCCAGTGAGTTCCAATGCAGAAGTCTCTTTGTCCATTTGCAAGTTTCTGTGCCTTGAAAGCAAGTGAAAGGGGGAAAGTATAGGTAAATATTAAAAACACTAATAAGGAAAATTGTTCTTTAATGTCTTTGATAGAATCAAGGAAACAACTGAATAATAAGGCTTTTAGCAGGCGTGCTCACCTAGAAGCACTGAAATCACTCTTTGCCATCTGTCTGGCATTACTGGAATGTGTTGGGAAGGATAGTTTAGGGGCTTAGCAGCACAAAATGAGGTGGTAACTTTTCTTATATACCCTCTGCTTTCATACATGAGTCCTTGAGGAAGGGAATGTTTTTTATTATGTCCCCTTTTTATCTTTTGTTCTGCCTGTTTTCACCTGAGCCCTTGCATTGATGCTGTGTGTGGTGAAGAGTTTTCTCCTGCTCTCAACTGGCTAAGTGCAATTTGTGCATCTGTGACAGGAATTTTTGATCAGTCAAGAAACAACATTAATTACCTCACATGTTGAATACACATTAAGGCAGTGTGGGTAAGATTCACACCTTTACGTAAATGACAGTCATTTTTTCACCTAAAACATTTCCTTCATCAGCAGTAGCCTTTGTCACATCAGGTGGAGCCCAGCACTCTGCTGCATGAAGCTCCTTCTTTTACACATCTAGATCTTTATCCTAGTTTCTACAACTATGAAATACAGGGGTCAATAAAAAAAAATAATAACAACACTCTTCTACACCTTTAGAATGTCAGTTCAAAAATATATTTGGATTAGTTCAGTCCTAGAGCAAAAGCAGCTCTTACAGGTTTTAGCTGAGGTGAATTCAAACCCTTCCTTGAGACCACTGTGCTGGGTCTGTACACTCCAGTTGTGATGTTCTCAGGTGCTGGGTTTGGCATTGACATGTCCATTGGGCCTTTAACACATGAGTAAAATGACTGAGCAATACTTGACTAAGCTGACCCATTAATGTAGTGATGGTCCCTGCAATCCCCAGTGTGAGAGCTGCCTCTGCTCTTCGGGATTTTTAGTAGAAGACTTTTTTCCGAAGTCCCCTGCTTTAACTCTGCTTTGTGACTTCAATTACTGACAGCCAAATGGATTTTTTTTCCTACCGAGATGTTGAAATTTGAAATTCAGTGAAGAAAGTCAGGAGAGACCACAACTGAAGTTACACAAGTAGTGTGATAAGCTCCGAAATGCCTCAGCAGAAAATGAAATTGCTTTTGATCTCCTTCTTAGTTAGAACATACGCAGAGATAGACTGCTGAAAACACAGGTGAAATAGTGTCCACTGGGCTAGGAAAAGGATGTCCTTCAGCAGTACCTCCTTACACGTTCACTCCTCATGATTTGCCTTGCTCTCTAAAAACTTCTCAAAATACATTTTATGCGTTATTACCAACGTTTGGATGTGTGACTGCCATGGAATTACTGCCTCTGTAGCCAGTAGTGCTAGTGAGAGACTCAGGGCCTTCTTTTCACATTTAAGGAAAAGGAAAAGTATGATGATAAAATGTGCCAACTTAAGTGAGGATATAAAGTAGAATTCTTGCCTATATTGTTATTAAAATTCCAAATACTTCTCATATAAGAGCAGTAGCCCCAGGTATTATTTGTAAGTGATGTTTCTTAATATCTGCTCTTAAACTGGACAATGTGCTGTTGAAACTTGAAGAGATTTTTTCTAGTTTAGAAAGATGAATTTATATTTCAGTAGCAAATAGATTCATGTGTTCTAACTTATGCATACTGAAATAATAAGTGTGTTTATCCAAGGCTTTAATTCGTTTTCTTGTCAGTATAAAGAAGAAAAGAGGGATCATGTACCAGGTACTTAGAAAATGGCAGAACTGCTGGCTACCACACATCTCTGATACTCATTTTGCACCTGTTTCTATTGATAACCTTATGGGCTTATGAAAAAAGCCCCACATTTGGTTTGGTTTGGTTGCTTGAATTCCAGGAATTTTGTGGATAAAGAGTATGTGTTTGTTTTCCAAACTTTCACAGCTTTCACTGTTTTTAGAGATGAGTATAGAGAGATGTTGAGAGATAGGCATAAACACATCAGTCAAGGTGTGGAATTGCTATTTTATTGCTTTTGTTGTTCCTTGCCATTTTCAAGTGTATTACCCACTGTATCTTGATGTACTGGAATTCAATGCTGATTAAAATGCCAAACTTTTTTTTTCCTACGAATGTTTTAACACATAAAAAAATGGGAAATAAAGTAATTAAGTATAGAATGCCCGGTCCTGTTGTTTTACATGATCCTGTGGAGAAAAATGTCATTTATACAAATAACATTATCAGCTGCCCCACTTGGTCAGCCAAGCAGGATGAAAACAAGGAATAGTAGAGGCTAATAAAGAGACACCATCCTAAACTCTTTTCCTTACAACTTTCTCTGGTTTCAGTGACTGCCTCAACAATTATATGGATGCTGCAGTCTCTGCAGTAAATATACAAGTGAATTCTCTGGTTCTTGTTTTGAAGGGATGATAATTTATTCTTGTGTAACTTAATTGTCCTTGTAGGATCCACAGGGCTCCTCTAAGTTGGTAGTGAGCTGATCACAACTTGCAAAGTGCAGGCTTCTAGTCTTCCACTTAAAGGCATGAGAATTGTAATTATTTCTTTTAAAAATGAGGTTAATATTCCTGTTGCATCAACTTTCCATTTTCGCATTTTCTCTCTTTTTGTTTTTGCTGTGGCAAGAGTACATGACCTGTGCCATACAAGTTTTGTGTGTCAAAAACTCAAGTAGCTTATCTTGAAGAGGAAACAGGAAGATCTCCTATCTTTCGCCATGAGTTTTGGAGAATTGTGCAGATGCAAATCAGATGTCCAGTACGTTTGGATTGGCTTTCCTCTGTTTTCTGGCACATGAGTAAAGGTATTAGTCATCTGTCTTACAGTTTTTGCCTTCATTCAAATGAGTTGCTTCATTCATTCCTTAGTTATTCCTGTGATGGTCTTTATTTAGGAGTGATGGGATGAAGGAGGAATGATCTATATTAAGGTAATAATTCTTACTGTATTTTCTGTTTCCTAAAATTAATTGGTAATATTACAGTACTTAGTAATTTAGAAGAGATTTTTGCTTAAACTGTTCTCTGATCTCGGCATTTCTGTTTCCTTATCTTTTTCCAACATTGCTTTTGTTCTTGAAAACTAAATGAAAAAGCATGATAAATGATGTTGTGTAAAACAAAACAAAACAGGCTTCAGCCCACAAGGGTTCATTATGTCTGATAAATGAAACTGAAAATTAAAAATGCTGCTTCTAGAACAAATAAAAATGTCTCTAAAGAAACCTTATTTATTTAATTGTCTGCTGTCAGATTTTGCTGGCAAACATCATGCTCTGTTGTATGACCCTGGCCAAGGAAAAGATGGACAGTAGTTCTGTTGGGAAGGAGAAAAACTTCCAGAGTTTTTCTGTAAAACTTGGAGTTTTGTTGAAGTCATGATAGTCAAAGTACTTTCTAATCACTCTGTTGTCAGTTTAGCTTGACTGTGCTTAATTACGTCAATTCATTATGCTGCCTGCATGAAGCCTTTCAGAAGAAAGGTAGTGCTTGTTGGGGTTGTGTGTAAGGAGATAATCTCCTTCCCTTATGGAAACACCTCTGTACTAGTTTTGAGAGGTTGCTGACAGGTGTTAAAGTGTGGAAGATGCAGGTACACAGACTGGAATATTAGGACATGAAATAAGTGAGATGGAATAAAAAAATCTCAAGGACAGATATCCCTTTCTACGTTGCCTCGGAGGAATATGAATAATTCCTGGCCCCTGAAAGAAAAAACTAAAAATACACATTCTGCATGCCATTGGGCTTTAGTGCCCTCTTACCTCTCTGAAGCTTTGATCACACAGTTACATCAACTTGTTACTATAACTGGTAGGAGAAGTTTTTAGTTCTGTGGTAACAGAAGAATTTACAACTTTTTAGTTAGGTGGCAAAACTTTCAATAAATGGCTGAACGCAGACTGAAAGCATGACATTTTTATTTTGGGAGCCTAAGAACAGTGTGTTTAAGTGAATGTTGCTAGATTCCCTATGGGTTGGTGGCATCAATATTTTTTAAAGAGATAATTTGGTATCAGTCTCATAGTTCCCTACTAGCTCCCCACAAAGCCAATGAAAAACAGTGCACGTGTGTTAAAAATATAATGTTTATCATTCCTGTCAGAAGAAATGAACTTTATCTCTTTTTGACTGTTTTCCCTGTCTGTACTCACTGGAATGAAATTGTCCCTCCTGGGAGATGTCACAGAGAAGATTTCTATCATTTTTACCCTTTGGACAGAGCAGTATTTGCATTCTGGACTTTGTTTAAAAGACAATTGTACAAAGACAGTGATTGATGTTTATGTGGCTTAGTGTGAATAGAAACCTTCCTTTTACTACCAGCTGGTGTTACCTGGTTTTGAATGTCAGGCACCTGTCAGTGTGCACTAAAGAAAGGATTAGATAGCTTTCATATTGGCCCATGCTGAAAACAGAGGTATGGCTTCAGGAGATGGGTATTCACACCTCTGTGCAAGCCTTAAGAAAGCCACCCACCCAAGTGACCCACAGAGACCACCTCTGAACAGAGTTCCTTCAGTTGTGTCTTACATTGAAGTTGTGACATTAGTGTAAAGCTGAGACGCTCCAGACTAATTACGTGGCTGATTAGAGGCCCAGGCAGAGGAAGCCTTTTTATTTCTAGGCGTGTCGTCGCTACTCTTTTAATTGGGAAGCCAAGTGCGGAGTGCTGCACCTGGGTTGGTGTAGTGGTTTTAGCTAGGCCTCAAATTGGNGCATAAACTAGTTTGAAGGGTTTTTTTTTCCCTCTCCCTCTTCTTCCCTTTTCACTCTGTCTTGGACAGTTGGCGTTTTGCCAGCTCAACCCAAGACAGTTGGGGAAACCCCCAGTATCAAATACAGGCCGAGAGATGAAGGGACTGAGAGCAGCCCTGTGGAGAAGGACCTGGAGGTGCTGATGGATGAGAGGCTGGACATGACCCAGCAATGTGCACTTGCAGCCCAGAAAGCCAATTGTGTCTTGAGCTGCATCAGAAGCAGCATGGCCAGCAGATCGAGGGAGGTGATTCTGCCCCTCTGCTCTGCTCTGGTGAGACCCAGCCTGGAGTGCTGCTTCCAGCTGTGGGGTCCTTAGCACAGGAAGGACATGGATGTGTTGGATCAGGTCCAGAGGAGGGACACAAAGATGATGAGAGGACTGGAGCACCTCCTGTCAGCAGGAAAGGCTGGTAGAATTGTTCATCCTGAAGACAAGTGACCAGGGAAACATTATAGCAGCATTCCAGTAGCTAAAGGAGGCCTGTAGGAAGGATAGGCACTTACTTTTTAGTAGGGTTTGTTGTAATAGGGCAAGACATAAGATTAAATAGAAGGAAGTTTTTTTAAATGAGGATGGGTAGATGCTGAGAGAGTTTGGCCAGAGAGGTGGTGGATGCCCCATCCCTGGAGACATTTGATGTCCAATTGGACAGGGCTTGGAGCAACCTGCTCTAGATGAAGATGTTCCTGTGTATTACAGGGGGATTAGACAAGATGACCTTTAAAGGTCCTTTCCAGCCCAAACTAGTCTATGATTCTACTATTGTTCAATTGTTCTCAAAATGTCTCATTGCTTTTTCAAGGGCATAAGATGACAAATTTATCTTCTTAAAAAAAAACAACAACAAAACCCATTTAAGTTCGTAAGAAAAAAAAAAGCAAAGCCCCCTAAAATTCTGGTGACAGCAGGCAAGTATCTTGTTCATCCCTCTGTTACCATCTCCCAAATAACTGTGTCTCTTCTTTTCTCATCTGTTAGTGTCCAGTGTGTAGTAGTGCGACATCTTACCAGTGTATACGTGCACACTGTAACATGTTCCTGAGGTTTTGTGTGTCAGATTTAGAGAACAGCAGCCTGGTCAGTAATAAGTATGGTAATCCAAGTGGCTAATGGATTTCTGGTCCCTGAAAGCAAGGGCAGGAGGATGGCCTTGCACTGGTAAAACAAAGATTCAGTCATAAGTCAGGCATTACTCGACTTCCAAGACTGTACAATTTCTGTATGTGTACAGGTGGATCTTTTAGTGCTTTGTTTTCTGCTTTCAAAATCTATAGGGTGTGCTTGGATCAAAATTTCCTGCTGGATGAGGCAACTGCCTGGGTCAGAAATAGACATTTTGTGCATTTTATTTTAAAAAAAGGGAATTTTCACCAAAAGCAGAAGTGATATTGCTAAGTGCCTTGAAAATAAATGAGTTGGCAAGTCCAGTTCTAACCTCAGTCTAGAAAGGGACTTGGACAGCAAGTTTTAACTCAGACTCCAACAGTTTTTAGGGTAGGTCTGTTGACAAACATTTTGCAAAATTAGTAGCTAAAAATACTAATTACCCTTTTATGTAAGGTACATTTAATGTTTCACAGAAGAAAAGCTATGAATTCTATTATAAATTAATAATCATACTAAGTTCTTAATAACTTCCTTACAGCATTTTTGCAAGTGTGTTTTTTCATTATCATATTTGTTGCAAGTTTAAATACATTAATGGCACAAGTTATCACAGTAGTGTAAAATTAAGATGAATGTTGTTCTGAATATTACTGTTATTTACTGCTTAACATTTGTAAATGTGCAGTGTAAAAGGATTCAGACATCAGACACTGGATTCAAATCACAGGCCATGTGTTTTCAGTGAGATGCATCTTTTCTAAACCTGCAGTTTTGCATAATACAGCTCTTCATGTTCCTCTCAGCCCTAACCATGCCTGGCACTGCAAACCAGAAGCAGATACAGTAACTCTAAATATTCAAGTAATTCAAGCAGGGTCCCTGAACTAGAAAGTGTAACAACCAGCAAGTAAACAACTGAAATAAACTTTGAATTTTAATACGATGGTCTAAAAAACCTAATATTAAAAGGCAGGGGACCTAATGCTCTGAAAACAGAGAGACAGATGTTGTAGAGAGAATGAAGCTCCTTACAAACTTAAGTTTGTAGGCACTTGCATGATGGTGCATTAACACAGAGATATTGTAAGCAAGGAATAGCTGAACCAGTATTGAAGTTTTAGCATTCTACTTCCTTCTGTGTGCTGGTGTACAAGTAACTATTTAGAGATACTTCAGTATGATTCAGAGTTCTGAGCCTTGGTCCTTCATAGTTAACCAAAACAAAAAGCATCTCTTTTTCATCTGCCTCTGGCCTCAGTTTGCCAGTTCATTGGATTTATATTTTCATAGCAGGCCACATTATGGGGGAAAGGAAGGAGGAAAAATGTTTTCTCCTATAAAACGATAGTATGGAAGCACTACTGCTAAATAGTCTGATTATTTTTAAAGAGTTACTTGCAATTAAAAAAGAAAAACATTGATGACCATACTGGCGAAGTCAGAGAAATCTCCTGTAGGTGAGCTGGTTTCACCATATGATAATACATTTATGCTGTGGCACTTAGTGATGGATTCTGTCATGTAAAAACAAAGCAATTAGGTTAATTTACACATTTGTTAGTTTATTGCTTTCTTTTTGTTTGGCCTCTACTGCCTTTGTTTAAAAAATTGAGCATGTGCTGTTGGAGGGGTTTAATTTCACTAATTCAATTCTAAGTGCAGACGTTGCAACACCTGCCTTGTAAGTGAAACCTTTCTGAATGAATGCAAGCCCTCTGGTTGTTTAAGAGGATGCTCCCAAGAAAACAACACATGAAGAGTCCCATAACTTACAAGCTTTTCATTCCCATGTATAGCTTGCAAGTTTTCTTAAGAAGTTATTGGCCTCTATTTATGCTGGTCCCAGTTTTTATAAGTTGATAACTTGAGCTGTGTACAGTGTTGTGGGAAAAAGGGGAGGTGTTGAGCCTTTGGAAGGTTAGTGGTTCCTGGGAAATCTTTGTGCTTATGGACCTCTCAGATGATGTACATGTGGGTGTGAGCCATTTGTTTCTTGTTGGTACCTGGTATTCTTCATAAAGCTAAAGGTTTAGCTCCAAGGGTGAGACCTACAGTTCACGAATAGCTTTGATACAGTTATTCTGAAAGGAAGTTTATTATTCTGTTTTATACACTTCATTTATGATCAGTTTCGTCTGGAGGCCAGAAAGTGTTTATTGCTTCTTAACTTTTTGTTTATTTGTTTACTTATTATTTTATATCTAGATCTGACTGGCAGTGTTAATTGTGAAACAACAAATTTCACATCAGTGAATGGACTGAGGAACATTTCTTTCTTGCTTTTAGCTTGAAAACACTAATCTTTTTTTATAAGTTCAACAGCTCCTCTGGATCCCTGGTTTAACTTTTAGGTTGCCTTGTGTGGAGTCAGGAGTTAGACGTGATGATCCTCATGGGCCCCTTCAAACTGAGGGTATTCTGAGTCTCCTTCATAATATAAACTATTTATTTAGTCATACATACATAGACACCATTACTCCCCTGGTGCTGGATTTTTAATGTTGTTTTGTTCCTTTTGTGTAGATCAGGCCTCCATAATGTTTTCTAAAAACCTTATAAAAAATACAATATAACCGTTAAAAAAACCACTGTAGTAGATTGCCATCTTTTAGAAATGGATGTATAGTTGCGTACATGTCTTTGATTTCTTAATAAATTATGTCCCTGAATCCATTACATGCTTTAATTTATTTGGCATAAAAGAGGATTTAACATAAAGAACTCTTTTAATGTTAACGTTTGGTTCCAAGTATTTTATGTGATAATGAAATAGGATGAGTTTTAAAGTTGCCATTTCCTCCTGACATATTAATGAAATTCGCTACATAAAGTAGGTGGAATCTCTGAACTTAGATGCAACTGCTTTCTACTCCTCATTCTAAAACTGTTATAGGGCAGGGAGAAGGGATACATTTGTTTACTCATGTATTTTTGCCAAAAGTCCATTGTATGGATTCCTTTAAAGAGCACTGAATGGTTATCTTAATTCAGAAAGCTGTATTTGTAATTGCTGAGTATTTTGGTGATTATATTGTATTACTGACTATGTGTTTTGTTAATTGAAAATGTAGACTTAATGCTAAGTTTTAGGATTCATGATAGTTGGAATTTTCTGAACACCCACAGAGTTTTAACTACTAAGTGTTGCACAAAGCATCCCTTAACTCTTAAAGACATTTTATTCTTCTCTCTATGAGTGCCTGGCATTTACCTGCCTTTTAATCCGCAGGCATGTGCATATTTCCTAATGGAGGAATGTGTGTGGCGATATCATGGGAACCTATAGGGTGATTTTTCAGGTGTCTGTGTCTTGTCTCAAGCCCTTGCATGGTCAGAGACAGTTCTGTCATTGAACTCAGTCTGGGAAGAGTTTCCTAAATCAATTAACCAAGGTGAAGAAAAGTGGGATTTGGGATGTAGGGAAAGTAAGCAGAATGCTGAAGGTATTTGGGGGTATTTTAGTAAATATTAGTTAGGCCTTTCAATCTCAGATGAACCTCTCGGCCACCACAAAGTATAATGAATTGCTTACTCGACAGAATTGTTCTTACTGCTTAATAGCTCATCTAAAAGATAATATCTTGGTTTACACAGTAATAATATGATTAGGTGCTTCACAAGTATTTAAATACCCAGCCAGAAAGGTCTTGAAGCCAGTGGCTTGTCTCCTTTATAAGTAACATGAATTTTCTGCTTTATTTTCTGATCTCATGGGCAGTCCATCTTACCTTTCTTACTCTTACCCCTGTCTGTGAATTCTGCCTGGCACTAAGCAAATATTTGTTGCAAACTCTACTGTCCTTTTGTCTTTTAGTGGATTTAACCTTTGCAATTAACTTAATTATCTTCCCAGTAAAGCCTATGCTGACAGTTCAGTAGCTTCTTATTGGGCACAGGAAATACTTTGCTTATTTTTGAGCAGAATTTTGAAAAGCTTTGATAGCAAGAAATACTGACCTGTAGTAGGAAGTATTTGACAATTTGCTTTTAATTAAGGTAACCTGTTTTGTTAACTGAACGAAAATAGTGCACTACTTTTGCTTTTTGGAAGGCAGTCATCATATCCAATATCCATTGTGATTTTCCAGCTCTTTTGTTACCTTTTTAACCTTGTAAAAGCTTGAAAGTTTTATGTTCTGTTTTCACATTTTCTAAAGGCAAGACTCATGCATTTAGAGTGAAGAGCAAAGGTGAAGAGAAATGTTGTTTTCATCCAGAAAGTGAGAGTGGCAAAACGGATTTATATTTCTCCTTTCATCTGATACTGTCAAGTTTTCTGGGCACACTTCAGTGGCTGTTGTTAATAAATTAGTTTTTGTGGTTCTAGTCCCAGGTCAGCTAAGTCAGTCATTTTCGTGGAGTGCATTTGGAGTGAGATTTGGAGTGAACACCAAGTGTCTTTAGCTTTAATGTGTACTGAGGTGATGTCCCGTGAGAAGTAAGTGGTGTTTACAAATACTGGCAAGACTGGGGACAGATTTACCTTTTCTCCAAATAAAAGAATCACACAATGGTTTGGTTTGGAAGGGACCTTCACAATCATCTAGTTCCAACTCCCCTGCAATAGATGGGGACAGTATGCTTTCTTTTGTTTATATGCCAGCCAGAGATGTAATGAGTTACTGCTTGCTTCTGTGCATAATTAAAATTTATATTTTGTATGCTAGTTGAAAAGTAGTTTCAAGAATGTTCCCCTGCTGATTTTTTTTTTCCAAGGGGTGGGGCTGGAGAGAGGAGTAGCAATTTTAAAATACTCAAACTACCAAGTCTCAGTGCCCAGTGATCCTCATTTACTTTTCCTGGTTTGTCTGTAATGCTTTATTTACTACTGCACTGTTAGTACTTGAAAGTGAAAAAGCCCCCATATTTTTTGAACATCATATGATTGCTCTGTGGTGCTGCATTATCTTACTTTATCACATTTAAATTTTCCTAATAGATTCCAGGAGGAATGAAAGGACTGAAATCTGCAGTGCTGTGTTATTGTGTGCTATTGTGTGCTTTTGAGAAGGATGGAAATGCTTGACATGTCCTTATCAGCTGTACTTTACCTGCAAGCTGGAAGATGGAGAGATTTTTTTCTTTTTTTTTCTAATTTTTTATAAAAAATGATTCCATATTTAATGGTCACCAGGTTCTATCCCCAAGGGTATCTTTATGACTGTGACATGAACCTGTGAAACAAAGGCAGTTGTAGTGGGAAAGGCTGACAGTCTCTTAATGTACAGCAGCATTAGCCATTAGAGTTTGTGTGCACATTTGTGTGGGGGAGGAGAGTTTCATAGTGGCCGATACTGAATATCATTTTTATAAGGGGCTGACCTTGAAAAATCTCAACATCAGAGTACCCATGAATGGTACATAGTTCTAAAAGCTGTAAAATGTCAAACGATGTGTACCTTATGGCACACTGATGTTTAATATTCTGAGATGTTATCCCTGTAAGTTCTGAAGCATTCTCTCTGAGAACAGAAGTAATGTTGAGAGATTGTGTGAGACAGAGAGAGGTATTAATTTTGATGCCAAAAAATGCAAATATGGGTAATTGGCCAAGCGTTTGTGTTTTGGTTACCTTTTTATATTGTCAGTGTTGCAAAGCCTGCATTTTCAGACCTCACTGAGGAGTTTGCCAATTTTTGTGCTCCTTGACTAGATCTTAAGAACATTTAGGCACCCAGCAGTGCATTATTTCGTATGCCCATTGGAATATTTAGGAACATCATTTTAAAAATCTATGCCTCAATTCTGCTAAATGTGGTGAGAGGCCTTTCTATTTTTTCCCCCAAATATGTCCATATATTTCAGTTGCAAACTGTCTGGGGTAGAACGTGTTTCTCTACTAGATGAGATTAGTCAGAGATCACTGAAGGATTAAGATTCAATCTGGGCTAATAGTAGGGTTTGACATGTAATGCAAATCGTTTAAAGAGAGCCACAGAGTGCTTTGAACTGAATTTTGGAAGTGTTTGAGGCAGGCAGATTTTTCTCTAAACATCAGAAGTAATTGCTGTTATGTGTCTTACATGGTCCAAACAAGGGACCTTTGTCAAAAGTAGTAATTAGTGATTTTTCTAAAGGACAAAAATCTTTTTAGTGTTGGTGAGAAAAAATTAAATTCTAGATGGGAGAAAGAAGTGTAGACTGAAAGGTGTCTAGATATGTATGAAAAAGGATTTCAGGATGTACCCTCTGTATGGAACTAAAACCATTGGTTCTAATGTAAAAGGGCATGTTGGGCCAAGTTATGAACAATTACGAACTTTTCGTTTTTCTGAAATATTAATGAATATGAAATTTAAATGTATATATGACTATGTGTATGATGTCTGTAACCATACATATATAAATATGTGTGTGTGTATATATATGTATACACAAACATTAGAAAAATACTTGTGCATATATATACATGATCTATTGATTTATGAATATACAAACATAACGTTGCACACTCAAACACTGGAAATAAGTGATTTAAGGCTTTTATTAAGACCCAGCTTTAGAAAATAAGTCCTCAGGGAAGAAAGAAAGTATGTTCTGCTCTTCCCATAGAGTCTGGGGTCTTTTGCTCTGCTTGCAGAGCCTTTCTGATGCCAACAGTGTTACATGGGTTCTCTTCTGTTAAGCTGGTATCAAGAAAAGCATACTCAGGGGAACCAATTGTATTAGTTTAGGCTAATTCTGCTGTAGCAACATCTTGAGCACTGCTGGTGAAAAGTAAGAAGATTAAAGTCCACATAATCTGGGGATCTTTATGTAAGTGAAGTTCAAATTACCATAAGCTCTTCAAATCATTGATCTGAGGATCAGTAAGAAGGGAAGAATAACTTAAATGAGCTCAAGTTGCAAATCCATACCTTTGGGTCCTCTTTCTTTTTTTTTTCCTTTTTTTTCCTTTTTTTTCTTTTTTTTCCCCTTTTTTTGTCCTTTCCCCCATTTTTCTTTTCTCCTTTTTTTCAGTAAAATGCTTTAAAAATTCTTTGGCATAATAAAGTTGCTTTTATTCTACCTACATTCTTAGTGGGAATAAGCTTTCAAAAGAGCTGCACAACTGTATCTCTTTCTCAGTTAACATGCAGTTAGACTGGATTTATGGAGGCTATTAAAACGCTAAAAGTCACTGATTGATTATTTTAATGCTATCATACTGTTTCAGTAAAGACTGCTTTTGAAATAGAAATCTGTCTTAATAGCACTATTGTTTTACTAAATGTGGATATTGTAGCTTCTGGGTTTTTTATCAATTAGAAATTAGGAGATATATTCATGGTGCTGAGTGTATATGTCCAGATGAAACAGAAAAAACTCTGCAGGCCTAAAGTACCCTCAAGTTGTACAGGTTTTCACCGCATATAACATCTACAGATCTGTAACAATTTTCTTGTTGATTTTCAGACCTTATGGTGAGAGTAGTTGTACTAACATGGTGTGCTTTTCTCTCTTGTCCTTGGTGGTCCCCTTAGATGCAACATGCAGCTGCACAGTAAATGTTCTGCAGGATTGTGGTTCACACCACTTGAGCAATTTGAATTACCCTGTTTCCCAATGTCATTGATCTAGAGGGCTGAGTAGAGTTTTAAGCATGTCAGCTGTCAGATTCTGATCTTCATCAAACAAAGGAGGAGAAAAACTTACTTGGAAAATGAAGTCTGTAATACTTGGGAGAAAATTAAAAGCACATTCCTACTACTCTTCTCTGATGTGATTTGCCACTGCATCCATAGTTCATCTTGGACCTTTTGAACAGGCTGACTCTACTTGCTTGGGAGTCTTACTGGGTTTCACATTTTTGAGTCTGGAGCTTCATGGCTCCATTGCAGTCTACAATGTCCTCGTGAGGGGAAGAGGAGGTGCAGACACTGATCTCTTAGTGGTGACCAGTGACAGGATCCAATGAATGACCCGAAGTTGTGTCAGGGGAGGTTTAGGTTAGGTATTAGAAAAAGATTCTTCACCCAGAGGGTGGTTGGGCACTGGAACAGGCTCCCCAGGGAAGTGGTCACAGCACCAAGCCTGACAGAGTTCAAGAGGCATTTGGATGATGCTCTCAGGCACATGTTGTGACTCTTGGGGATATGATGGTCTGGTGCATGGCTAGGATTTGAATGTCAGTGATCCTTGTGGGTCCCTTCCAGCTCAGCAAATTCTGTGATACAGTGATAGTGGCCATGCCTCAAGATTTGAGATGAGATCTGTGTGGGATGGTACATTGGTGCACATCTGCACCACTGACATCCTCCACAGTGGAGTGGTCCCATCCAGTTTTCCTGCAGTAACAACCAAACCATGCACAGAATCACTAGAAAGCGTCACAGCTGGGTTGGGTCAAGACATTTCAGAAGTGTTTTGAAACTGCCTGACTTCCAGTGCCCAGGAACATTTTCAGATATGGTTTTATTAAAGTAGGAACATAGCCTAAGTGTATATTAGGCCAATTAAGAGCTCAGACAGGAGCCATAGATTTAAAAATGACCAATTTGCTTTTCTGAAATACCGTACAGTGATAATATTATAGAATCAAAGGAAATAGTGTAATTTAAAGGAAATACATTGTCTTTAGTCATTAAAATAGACCTTTTGAGGCTCTTTATCCACAGTTTAAGAATTTCGTCACAGATAGTATTTGCCTATGAAATGTTTTTATTACAATAAATGCATCTTTGGAAGGTGGAGGGGGCTGGCCATCTGTAAGGAGCTCCAGAACTACCAGTTAAGGACCAGCCTCTTCTCCATCTTCAGAGGCTAAGAGGTGTTTTACTAATGAATTTAAACTTCTAATTTACTAAGAACATTCCCCCCTCCCCCCTCCAATCTCTGCTGCTGCTTTGAGATGAATTGCAGTGGATTACTGTGGTAATACTGTAACAGACAACCTAGACATTGTTAATAATAAACTTGATGTAGTATCTGTTCTGGAATGTATTTAAAATTAGGGTTTTTTCTGCAGCAAGTAGAATGAGATGTATCAAATAGGGAAGAGGTTTTCTGTCACAAGTTGAAGTACCTCTGAACTATCAGAAAGGATTACATTGTCTGAACGCTCATTGTATACCAACTCTTGAGTCACTGTTTTTCAGTAGCAATTGAGTTAGATTTTAAACCCTTATGACTATGAGTGGTAACATGTTATTATGGTGCTTTTCATGCTTTAGTACAGCATTTTGTATTTGAAAAGATAGTAAATTCATGTATTGAGCTGTGTGATGTCAACATAAAGGCCACCAAAATAGTTGAAGATACTTTCCTTATTTGAAATTCAGAATTGCTTTATCTCCAGTACATCTATGGCTTATACATAAACACTGTATCTCTTCGATGTAAGAGAGGAGGGTAGTTTTCCAATGTACTACTGCTTATTGGCTTGTCCCTGGGGGAGCAGGATATGGCTGGTGATATCAGGTTCTTCTCCCTGATAATGTGCAGTGAAAGACACTTTCGGGGAGGCAATACGTTGGTCCTTCCTCAGTGCCAGGGTGTTACACAT
Organism: Sakesphorus luctuosus; assembly: GCA_013396695.1. Lineage (NCBI taxonomy): Eukaryota > Metazoa > Chordata > Aves > Passeriformes > Thamnophilidae > Sakesphorus > Sakesphorus luctuosus. The sequence continues at coordinate 261,406 of VWZD01000217.1, forward strand.
GAAGGATGCCTGCAGAGGAGCATGAGGAAGATGAAACTTTAGTGAAACTTGCAAATTTCATGTGGAAAACTATTGTTTGTCCTTACAAATTATGGCAGAATCAGTTTTGTCTCGCATGAAAATTCAAATGGAACAGAAAATCAGATCAATACATTAAATGAATAAAATTTGTCATTTTCTTCACCACTTACACTGACATCTTTAATTGTACTGAGTTAATTTAGTATGAACACGAGTGTCATGCATTGCTGTTGTCTGACTTTATAATTTAGTACTAATTATATGCTATTATTACACAGTGAAGTCACATTCTCAAATTTAATCTCCATTCAGATTTCTCATTTTTCCCTGATGGTCAGAGCACCAAACAGGTGAAGCATTGAAGTTGTGAATGCTTCCATGCCAGAAAGATCCTTACTATTTTTAGTTGCATTCTCTTCCACCGAAATGTCGAGCAACCTCTATTTATATTGTTTTTCTACTATTAAAGTTGCGGCTGATAGAATCTATGACCTCTGGATCACGGAGTCACACAGGTGGGAAGGGACTCTGCAGGTCTCTCTTTTAAGCTCTTGCTCAAAGCAGGTCCAAATAGAGCACGTTACTCAGGGGTTTGCCCCAGCATAGTGTGAATATTTCCAAGGAAGGGTGTTCAGTAGCATCGCTGAGCCTCTGCCCTTTTGTTTAACCATCCTCTTGGTAAAAAATCAGTCAGTAAATAAATTAAGTTCTTATATCTGGTCACAATTTCCTGTATTCCATCTTCTGTCCATTGCCTTTCATCCTGGTACTGTGCATAGAATCACAGATCATAGAATCATAGAATCGATTGGGTTGGAAAAGACCTCCGAGATCATCAAGTCCAACCCTTGGTCCAACTCCAGTCCCTTTACTAGATCATGGCACTCAGTGCCACCTCCAATCTCAGTTTGAAAATCTCCAGGGATGGTGAATCTACCACCTCTCTGGGCAGCCCATTCCAATGCCTGATGACTCTCTCTGTGAAGAATTTTTTTCTGATCTCCAACTTAAATTTCCCCTGGCAGAGCTTAAGCCTGTGCCCCCTTGTCCTATTGCTGAGTGCCTGGGAGAAGAGACCAACCCCCGCCTGGCTAGAACTTCCCTTCAGGTAGTTCTAGAGAGTGCTGAGATCACCTCTGAGCCTCCTCTTCTCCAGACTAAACACCCCCAACTCCCTCAGCCTCTCCCCATAGGACTTATGCATCCCTAAGGACAGCGTGGCTCTGTTGTTTCTGCACCCTGCCAGTGGAAATGCTGCTCTGGTCAGCAATGGGATTCGCTTACCTGCTTTGGAAGAATGAGCAAAGCTGGCTCTCAGCCTCTCCTCATTCACTGTGCACTCCAGCACCCTCACCATCCTGTTTGTAGTTGCTGGCCTTTCGTCATCATGGGGAAGTTGTGTAGATAACTTGCTCTAATATTGAAGGAAGTTAGTATGTATGCGGCAAAATAATGGTCTTTCGTTACCTCCAAAGGCCATCAAAACATTTCTGAATCTTTCTGTGTCTTTAGTGGATTCTCAACCGATGTTTTGTTTCATGTTCTGCTTATACAGCTTTGGTAGTAACTAAGCTTCAGAGTCAGTACAGATTAAATTTCAAATTCCATTTTATACACCAGCAGCTTCATCTTATGTCATTGGGCCAGACCAGAAGGGAGTTTTTTGGGGGCACTTTTCTCTTCTTTTTGAGTTCTAAGTCAAAGTGTATGGAAGAATGTGATTTGATTTAGCTTTTGAAAGTGTATGACATTCATTTTTTCAAGAAGCTGAACTGAAGTAAAATAGGCCCGTAGCAGTTTTGCCCATACAGTATTTTGTTTTAAGAAAATGCCTTTCTTTTGAAGGGCATGAAATAGAGCAGAGTTTTAACTCCTGTGCAGTATGGTACATTTATAAATGCATATTCTATTGCTAACACCATATGGCTATAGGTACATTATAAAGGCTGTTCATGCAAGCAGGATCAAAAAGTGAATGAATAATATGTCTTTAAACTCAAAGGAAGTAATCTCCCTTTAAATTATTAAGGTCTTTTGCTTTTTCATATTTCAGTGTTGTTCTGTTGTTCAGTGTTCTGTTTTCTCTTGTAAGGAATCTATCTCTGAAGCTGTCCAAGGAGGTGGAACAAGGAGAAGCCAGGTACCCTCGTGTTAGCCAGCTGGCTGGCAGCCCATCCGTGGAGTGGCCTTTCCCTGGTCTGGAAGAAGGTGGAGGGATTGAATCTTTGCCCTTCAGATTGATGCTACAAGACTGTACAGCTGTGAAGACATTGCTCCTGAAAATGAAGAGGGTTCTTCAAGAGGTAATGACCCACTTATTTGTTAGATTAATATCTTTCAGTGTTAATGAGCTAAGCAGAAGAAAAGGGTCAGTGAAGTTTATGGACTTGATACCTTTTAATATGTCTTGAATGTATGGAATTGATGCAGAAGTATAAATAGTTGTGCCTCAACATGGTGCAGGTCAGAAAGTTTATACCAGAGCAGAATTTAACTGATACTGCCATCTTGGTTTCCAGAGTGCAGATCTTCTCTTGAGCTTTTACCAAAAAGAAGTCAGGGGAGACCAACTGCTTTAGATCAAAATATATTATACTGTTTTCTTCCAGTATTTTAGGGCTTTTCAATTTTCTTACTACATTTGTTAACCCTTGCGAAGTTGGGTGCAATTTATTAAGAGGAGAGATGGTAAGAAAAAATTTCTCTTAACTAGTTGTACTGCAAGTTTCCCAGCTTGAGTTTGTAAATGATGTCTGAAATCAGATTTTTTGGCTATTCCTAACAATTTCAAGCCTCCTGGCTTGTCCTGTCCTGCTATGTTCTCTTCCTTCCCTATGGATTGCTGGTGCTGCTTTGAAAATTTTGTGTTGTATCTGTTTCTCCTTAGAAGACAAAAATATTATTTGGTTGGTTTTGTTTGTTTGTTTTTTGACACTTTTCAGCTGTAGAGCCCTGACTCGGGTATATTTTTTTTGTTTGTTTTTTATCTATATAGCTCACAGAATTACAGAATTTAGGTTTAGAGGGCTCTCTGGAGGTTCACCTGCTCTCCTCAAAGCAAGGCCAATTCAGAACAAGTTGCTTGGGTCCTTGCTCATTTGAAATTTTACTACCTTAGTGGAATTTTCATGTTGCTTCTGGCTGACCATTCCAGTATCTGACTACATAATTGTATTTTTTCCCTTAACATATAAACCATTTCTCTTGCAATCAACTTCATAATATAAAAAAGACCAAATATAAGTTAGGGTTTTTACTGCTTGCTTCTTGGTCATCTGTATCTGAATTCAACCAACTCTTGTTCTATCTGAAAAGGTTTTTCAAAAGTTCAGCTATGATAATTTTCAATTAATCCTGCTAAATAACATGTTTTGCTGGATAGGAAGCCTTTCAGTGTGGTAGAAGCTTCATGTGTACTGTTGGGATTCTTAATGCACTTCTGTTGTGCTGAATCCAGAATTGAAATCAGTAATTCTCCATTTGTTCCTCCTTACAGGGAGTCAGAATATAGAGTGAATTTAAAGGATTTTGTAACCTCATTCTATCTGGAAAGAAATAACAAGAATTATGATATTACATGGCATAGCAGTTGTAACATTCAAGTCGTAACATTGGCAACAGTTGCTTCTAGTGTAATTCTGCAACACTCAAAAAAGTTCTTTCTTACTGTGATAGTAACAATAAGAATTTTACTTTTAACTTACCACATTCATTAAACTTGTTGAAGAATCCACTGTTATTTGCTATATGGAAATATATTGTACCTTAGAGTATTTCCTCTTTAGGAACATTCACCAGTTGATCTGCACAAAAGAAACATAAGGTATGTTATGCAGCTCACTGTAATTTCATGTCCAGTTACCAACAACTCCTTATGTAACTCACTGATTTTATTTTTTCACCTTAATCGTTCAGTCTTTTCCTTACTTGATTCTTTGTACCATATGAGGTCCATCTCCCCATCTGATGGTAACAAAGTGTTTCTCTGTCCTTTGGTTTTCTTTTTGTCTTGCCTTATGAAATAAAAATGGCCTTTTTCTTGTTCTACATTTGTTGGATGTTATACCTGATGAATATACATGTGCTGGAATTTAACTCCCTATTTATCAGCACCTTTGAGATCTAATATCTTTGATAGCATTACACATTTGCTTAGCTGTTATGAACAACTTCTGTACTAGAAGTTACACATTTGCTTAGCTGTACTAGAACAACTTCTTACATGGCCAGAATGAAATCACCAATCTGATGATTATTGAAAACTTTTTCCATATTGAGTTGTTATTTCTATTTTAGTTTTCAATGAATGGCTTGGGTAATATCGGTGATAGAAAAGTTATGAGGGATGCTGTACAATGGTATAGGAGTTTATTTCTTGATATCATCATCTGTGAAATAGCTGTTTGGTATGTAGTGCAATATTGCAGTTCTACTGATAAAAATACACATACTAATTCTTGAAACAAATAATTAGTTCTCAAGGTTTACACAGTTTTTACAGCTAACAAACCCATCCACTATATAGTAGGTGTTATCCATGGTATAAGTGCAGAAGAATGAAAGGGCAGTAACAATGCAATATTCACAGTTTTTAAAATACATTAAAAGATTATGAATTAAACCAAACTCATAATATGATTGAAAAGACCATAACTAGTTTGAACAACCAAAGGGAAGATTACCTTGAAATATGTCAGAAATGTATATTGAAATGACACAACTTGATTATCTTGGGAAATACAGATATTTATACATTTATGTCACTTTTAAATTATTAGTGAAAAATTACAGGAAAATATAATCCCATCAAAGGGAAACCTTGTATTGAAGAATCTGATAAATAAGTCATCTGAGCATATTTAGCAGTTTCCATGGAGAAGGCACCCTACTTCCATTGCAACTAGATGTAATTTCTTCATCCAAAAATCACTTTTGCCTCAACCAATATTATAAATCAAACTCACAACAGTACAGAACAAAAGACATAAAAGAAAAATTGTTTCCTTACCATATAACGCTCAGATATTTTTAGATGTAGACAAACATAGTCTCTTGCAGACTTATATGGTATAGAAGTGAAATATTTTATACCTGTAGGAGTATAAAGTAAGATTATTTATTTATAAAAATAATAATAGGTCATGTTTCCATCCACTTTAAAAATATAGTAAGCATACAAACTACATGCGGAAAATTACATGGGTTACCAGAAGAAAGCTGCAGTATTTCTGTTTTATAGCTGATATTACCCATAGAATAAGGAATTACAGTAGTGTACACCTCTTTATTGAGAAATAACATGCTAATTGAGTTAAAATATTAGCCCTGTTGTTCAATAAAATCCTTCTTCTTAGGCACTGAGCACCGCTTCTAAGGAATAATTTAATTATGATCTGCCAAAATATAATACTAGATAGTGAAATATGGGTGGTTTTTTTAGTTGCAGTTGCTTGTAATTGAAGAATCTAACTGGAAAAAACTGCATACAGTACATGCTGTACTGTGCTGTAGATTTATAAAGCAGTCAGTTAGCTTGTTATTAGTCTTATCTTGAAGAGGGAAATTGAAGACATGGGAGTAACTTGCAAGATTGAGAATGTTATTTAGTAACAGGCTAATGAGTGATCGTTCAATTAAGACAATTAATTACCTTTTCACTTTCAGTCAAAAAGCAGGGAAAATATCTACTAATAATTCTTTATAGTCTTTATAGTCTCATAGGGCAGATTGTTCCCCAGTGTTTTGGAAACCTCACAGAACAAAACTGAAGGTAGTCTGGAGGATCCCAGTGAGTGAGGAAACTTGATGATCCACCAAGTGGTCCAGAAAATCTCTCTGAATCTCTTTGGCAGCTTTTTCTCATGGAAGTTCCATTTCTGAGAGGCAAATCTGCAGCAGTGGTGTAACCAAGAGTTGTGGGCTGCATAATTTTATGAGAAAGTATTACCAGAGGTTGGCGGCACAGGCAGCTTCATAAAAGCCTCTTCAGCCTAGAAGACAATGCAAGCTGTTGTGCAGCCGGTCTGTGATGTACAAGTAGTTACTGGTCTCCCTTTTCTCTCCAGATCTCTGCTGTTTGTTGAATGTTTTTGTTTGGTTGGGTTTTTTTCTCTCAAAGTCTACTTGGTGTTGACCTTTCCATCAGTAATGATTTTTCTCATTTAAAACAAAAAGAGAAGAAAATAAATGAAATTGGTAGGTTTGCCCACTCCTAAGATATGGTTTCTCTACTCTCTGACTTCACATAGGCCTTTCTGCTCTGAACTGCCCTTCAGCTTAATCTCTGCCACTTTTTCCTCCCCCATGTGCTGTTCTGTACTTTCTGTGCTTTGTTACATTTCTAGCTACTAACTGATTGTGTATAGCCAATCAACTTCTGAAAACTAGACTAAAGGTTCTTTCTCACTTCTTGCTATCACAATAATGAGTAGACAATGCCTGTTAACCAAACAATATATGGGCTTTCCTGTACTGTTTCAGATGAGAATGAAATTATTTCCATCTATTAATGTTTTTAAGGCTTGAGTTGCAGCTAGCTTAGGCAATGTTGAAGGCTGGCTAATTAAGAGGACATTTAAGGGCTTTGCCTTTTCTGAAATCATTGATAGAATATTTCAGGCTGAGACATATGAGCAAAACTTGTATGGTTTTGGGTTTTGTGCCTAACAAGAGAGAGTCTTTATGATGAAATAAACATAGTAGAAAATTACAGTTGTTTTGGGAAGGAATCTGTTTAATCAGTGATAATGGATTTTTTGTTGAAGCTTGAAATGTGGAGCTTGTTGATTAATTTTATTGAATGCCCTAATAAAAAGAAAATCTTTAGGCTTGTTTCTGTGGATCATATTTTCCCTGTATTCCTTATGAAACATATAGTTTATGAACTACATAATTCTACTTTTAGGTAATTTTATGGGGCTATCAGAAGGCACCTTACTAGTTGCTAATCTAGAAAATTAAGATATGTTGTCCATATGCTTGTGTAATTTGGAATATAAGTTATTCAGTGCATGCCCATGCTTTTTTTGAAGTTCTGCAAAATAGCATTCAGGCCATGGAGCTTGAGCTAATTACTGCGATTAGCCATAGGAATAAGTGACTTTGGACATATATTGCATACTGTGTTTTGCTAATTAATCATTTATTTTACTGACGGAAATTGCAGCTATATGTGACTGTCATTAAAACTTAATGTGTCCAATACAGTGTCTTTAGATTACACTTGAAAAAAAGAAAAAAGATAAATGTAGAAAATGAGGTTAAAATTGCTGTGAGACTGGCCCTGAGAACTGCCTGAGATTAGGGGGCAGAGTGAGACCACTCAGTCTGCAATTAGTCTGTCAGATATCACTGGCTACATTACTTCTCCCCATGCATCTTTCACCTCATCAGTAAAATAAGCATAATTATAGAGTCTTCTTTTATGCTGCACTTGCAATCCGCTAATGGAAAGTACTAAGAGAAAGCTAAGTGTTGCTTCCAATATTTTGTAGTGTGATTGCTAAGCAATATGGAGTTGGCCTTAAACTATGGTTTATAAAGACATTAAAGCATTTCCTACAGTCCACTATGAAATTTATTGTATTAGTTAATATTGTGTTAGCCACTCTAGGAACCAATTGCAAGTTTAACACACTATAAAATACTGCAGGTTTTCTTCCTTTAAGTAACTTTGTAATTAACCACTGTAGCATTGCTGATTTATTCAACAACTCTGCATTTAAATGCAGTCCCTTTTATCAAGTAATTCATGCTGGAAATTGGTAATTCCTTCATTTCATGGTGTGTTGACACTGCATATACCCATAAATTTAAATAACTAATAATAAAAATGTACTAGGTTTAGTAATAGGATTTAAATTTATCACGTTAAATTGCTTTTTCATTTGGGAATATACATTGGCATACCTATGCCCAGCTGTTTGCAAAGACAGAGGCAGACAGCCCATTTTCACACTTAGCATGTATTTTCTAGAAATATATCTCAGGATAAAGGAGGATATTGGCATCTGGTGGATATAATCAGGTGTTCATGTTGGCAGCGAAGATGTTTTACACTCAGAATATCCATTATAAGGTATTTAATAACAACAAGAAAATCCAATGTTTGTTATTTAGTTTGACATTCTCAAGGTACAAGAAAACATCCCTCCCATGCCCCCAGTAATTTTTAGGCACACTTCATGGGGCAAACACCAGCTCAAACATTGTCATTATGTGTGCTGAACTTAGCATATGTAGTACTCTGAAATAGGTTGTAATGCGGTAATTCCAGGCCTGTTGCGTAGGTTTCTTAGCTGAATATACCTCAGAAATCACTGACGTCCCTTTCTGTTCAGCAGCTTTCCAGCCACTCTTCCACGCTCTTATGGTGCTGTATGAGGTTGTCAGGAAGGACCTGGCACTTGGCCTTGTTGAACCTCAAACAGTTCTCCTTGGCCCATCAATCCAGCCTGTCCAGATCCCTCTGCAGATCCTTCATACCCTCCAACAGATCCAGACTCCTGCCCAACTTTGTGTTGCTGACAAACTGACTGAGGGTGCATGCAATCCCCTTGTGCAGATCATCAATAAAAATACTTGGGAACGCAGAGAGTGACTGGCCACCAGCTCCATGTACCACCATTTGACATCACTTTCTGGGCCCAGCCATTGAGCCAGTTTTTTACCCAGTGCAAAGTGCACTGTGGGAAGCCAGTTTCTCACGGAGAATGTTGTAGGAAATGGTGTCAGAGGCTTAACTGAAGTCCAGGTAGACAAGATCCACAGCCTTTCCTGCATCCACTAAGCAGGTCACCCTGTCATAGGAGATCAGGCTGGTAAAGTAAGACCTGCCTTCTCCAAACTTGTGCTGGCTGGGCTTGATCCCCTGGTTGTCCTGTACGTGCCATGTGGTGGCACTCAAGGATCTACTCCATGACTTTCCCCAGCACCAAAGTCAGGCTGATAGTTTCGTGGAGCTTTCTTCCAGCGCTTTTGTAGATGGGCATCACATTTGCTAACCTGCATTCAACTTGCACCTCTTTGGTGAGCCAGGAAGGCTGATAAATGACTGAAAATGGCTTGGTGAACCAGGTCCTTCAGTACCTGTGTGTGATTCTCATTTGACCCATGGACTTGGGCATGTCCAAGTGGTGTAGCCAATTGCTGGTCATTTCCCCTTGGATTATGGGAGTTTCCTGTCCCTGTCTTCCAGGTAAAGGCCTGGGTTGTCCCCGAGGACAACTGGCCTTTTATTAAGTTCTGAGGCAAAGAAGGCACTGAATTTCTCATCTGTTTCCTTGTGCTTTATCAATTTGTTTCCCCCCGATCCAGTGAAGGATGGAGACTTTCCTTAACCCTCTTTTTGTTGTTAATGTATTTATAGAAAATTTTTTGTGGTCTTTTGCAGCAGTAGCCAGATTAAGTTCTAGTTAGGCTTTGGCCCTCTGTTTTTCTCTCTGTATAACCACATGAAATCTTTGTAGTCCTCCTGAGTTTCTTGCCTCTTTTTACCTACAAAGGTCTCAAATTCTCTTTTTTTCTTTAGTTGCAGCCAAAGTTCTCTGCTCAGCCAGGCTAGTCTTCTTCCCTGCCAGCTTGTCTTCTGGCATGTGGGGATGACCTGTTCCTGTACCACTAAGATTTCTTTCTTGAAGAATATTTAGCCTTCCTGGACTTCTTTTCTCTTAAGGATCTTTGTACTTTACAACAGGTGCTCCTGACATTTACTGACACTCTTAGGAGTACTTTAGAGTGTGAGGTTACTGGCTGGGATGGGCCCACAACTCTGGGCTCCTGCAAAATCACGCTGATCTTGGCTTAACAAGAAGATCTGTAATGGTTTGACTCAGTTACGAGTTTGTATCATTGCTCATGCTCACAGTGAAGTTCTTTTGAAGGCCACATTCAGCGTATTTTTAAGACACACCTTGAGATTACCAGTCTCAAATAAATACTCTTAACTTTTAATAGTGAAAATGGAAAATTTCTTTTCTCCATTTGTGTTCTGTTTTTTCTGCTGCTGATCTAGTGGCTTAATCTTTGTAGATTGCATATGTCTATTTGCTGCAGCCTTACTGAAACCAGATTCACCATGAAACGTGTTGTCCTCTCACATGTGGAGATGGCGGTGACACCTATGTGTCTATTACATGTATCCAGAAGGTGAGCTGTCAGTTTACTTGTTTCTCCTGTCACTGCCCGAATGAAGCGTTTTCACACAGCAGTGCAAAGTGCTCTGTGTCAGCACAGATCTGCATAGCATGCTCGTCCAGCCTCCTCCACAGCCAGGTCTTAGGAGCACCTTGCAGAGAGGCATTAAAAATAGTAACCCTATTAATGTGTAATATCCCTACATCAGCAGTTCTGTGCAAGTGGCTGTGATTAACCTGTGACTGAAGAGCATGAAATTGTAACAGTTACAAAACTGAAACCGTTTCTCATTTAGTACTTCCCTGGTTTTGATCGGTGGCTGCAGGTCAGTCAGCGAAATCCCTCCCGACACTCCTTGGCAATGGAGCTGATCACACCAACTGCATTTTCTGATTCATCTACAAATACCAAAAAGTGCATTACGAAATTATGAACAAGCAATGGAAGAAATCCAGAATGTCTGCAAAAGTCCATAGAGGGAATTGATTATACTGAGTTGCTAGAGCTCATGAGCAATTTGAGTTAAATGACAGAGGGTAGATGGTAGGGTTTCTGAAAAGAAAGTGAATAATACTGCCAGATTTAACAAATTTCCCAGTAAGTTATCCATTTTTTAAAGACAATCGGAAGTAGGAGTGTGATGAAGATGAGTGTACAGCACCTAAGCTGCACTAGAGTTAATTTTCTGGCAATTTTAATGGTGGTGTAGATATGAAAATACCAACATGTCCAACAGTTTTGTAATTTACAAAGGGCACTTCATATGAGGTTTATAACTGGTGTCATTGCCTTTAAGTCCGGTAGGTTAAAACCAAAAAAGGATTGTCTTTATCTAACTAGTTCTTCAACTTCTCAAGTTTTACAGTACTGTGTACCCGCTATAGATTTTTTCTTCCTCATGCTAGGTTTCAGAATTTTCTTGACACTGAAAAATGACTGGTTCTATAGATAAAGCAGTAAAAGTTATAATAGCAACTGTTGCTGTAAATGGATGTACAAGAAAAATAAAATGTAATAGATAAAAATTGTATTCAGGTAGTGGAGTGCCAGATGTGCACGTAGTTACCTCTTTCAATATTTGTGTTCATATATGACCATATAGATGATTTTCCAGAAGCTAAATTTGATCTCCTAATTATCCTTTACTCTTGATCATTAGAATTCCTGAACAAGTGCTAGTATAGGTGCAGGAGAAATTCTCACAGTTCACAGCATAGCTGGATCTTGGCATAGCTCTGTGCTGCAGTTTTGTTTAATGCTTTCTCTGCACAGTGAATTCCATTACTTTGTAGCCCAGGTTATCAGAACAGTGCTCATCATTTTTCTAGTGGAAGAAAGAAAAGATATAAAAAGTGCTGATACAGCATGCTCACAATGGAGCAATCTGATCTAGTAGAAGATGTCTCTGCTCACTGCAGGGGAGTTGCACTGTTCCATGATTGTATGATTTTGACAAAAATAATAGTGCTGCTTTTGTGCTCCACTTGAATTCATGAAGTGATTTGTTTGAAGACTTACATGATGAAGCCCAGTGACAAAAAGAAACATTGTTTTGGAAAAGGATTTAGAAATTGCACATCAGGGACATAGCCTACACCTGGTTTTGTGATTGTTCAGAGCCAGTTGGTAGGCATATGTATTTTTCATGAGCACTAGTGTACCTAAAGAAATATTGTATATGTCCTGCAATCTCTGTTCTCTCCTTTATATATTTTAATATAAATACAGCAGTTCTCTGCCTTTGTCAGAGCCTCAGCTGGGTGTAAAATGTCACAGATGCATTTAATCCAGCTTGGTCTCTACTCAGAATGCTGCTCTCTTCATCCTTCTTTCTTTTTATATATTTTTGTTCATGATGAGTGCCCTTTACAGAGACAGTATCATCCTTGTGATTAAGAGCTCATGGATGTAAAATGCAAACTTAACTCATGCCTAGCAATTTAATTTTTCTTCATTGAAATTGAAAATTGTCTTCTGTTTTCCCTCCTGGATTCAATTAAAAATATTGGAAAGGTGTCAGTTAAAAGCAATATTGTCATTTGCAAGCTTAAGGGGAAGAATTCTTCTTTTTATCAACAGCTCTTATGTCAAATCTGTGTCAATATAATCTAGATAGGAACAGATATATGTTCAGAAATAATGGATCTTGCTTCAGTATAAACTGAGCACATCATAAAGCAGCTAAGCAAGGGTACAGTTTGATGACTTACCTCTTTTAAGCTGGGTAGAGATAAATAGAATGAACAACTAGCCTAGGATCACTTATATCCTAGGATTTTTATTTCTCTTATATGGCACTATTTTCCTGTCTCTGTTGGGCCTGTCATTGTAGTGGGAGTTTTTTGAGTTTTGTTTTGTTTTTAAATTTTCTTTTAATATGGGGAAAATAACTCTCAGGTGATGGCTATAAACTGCCACTGGAAAAAGAGGAGCAGGTCTCTATTACTTGCCACCCCATGCAAAATTTCTTTCAAAAATTGTTCTTTATGTTTCATTTAAACTATGTTATGAAGTTAGATCAGTGGTGAAATAAATGCTTGAATCTCCATTGTACAGCCATGCCAGCCATGCTCATCTGTTTAAGACCTCTGCTGCTAATAAACCTTTGGCAGTAGCAGAGAGAAAGTGAGCAGTGTTTGTGTCAGTCCTTTTGCTATGAAAATAAGTTTTTTCTCATCAGTCTCCAACCTCCTTCCCCCCACGCCCCTTACTTTGTGAGGCAGCTCTGGATTAGTTTGTGTCTTAAACTTTTACTCCTAGTCTGTCTGATACTTAGTTTTCCATGCACAGTGCTATGGAGCAATGATTGCTTTCAAAAGAAGACTGGCATGGTACATGTAGAGGGAAACAGTTTAGTGTGTCTGAATGTTTTACAGCTAAAAGATTTAACAAAAGTCATCACTTAAGATGTGTGTCTCCCACACAAGTGGGACCTTTACTTAATTTGCCCATTCAGAAGGAATAAATTTGTATTCTATTTGTGTAGGCTAGTTCTGTATTGAAACAGAGAGATTTTTTGAGTACTCCAATGGAACATTAAAGCTAAAGTTTAAGACAACCCAGGATAAAAATACTGCTAATTATACTGACCTTTGTAACACCAGTGCATTATCGTAAGTGTATGTGTCTAGTTTTTTATTTCATTTAAGCTGTCTTTCAAACCTCACTGAGCTCTGCATTCATGTTAGTGAGCTTTGGACTCCTGGAATGAATAAGCAGTGACATCAAATGGTTTCCTGCTCATGGTTTCTGTTTTTATGTGGTTGTTATGGTGGATCTGACTGCCTTTTTGTATTGTGATTGGATGTGTGTGTCTGTGAGTGAAATTTGAGTATATACCTGTCTATTATTTTTATATTTTTACAATAAAATTCTTATGAAGATATATGTGACTTTTTAATATGTGCATAACTGTATGGTTCTTACAGATATGCCTAAAATATGCTGCTGTCTCTTGCTAATTACTCTCATGGTTGTATTAAATTTGCTGCTAAAAACTGAACCTGTACCATAACTCTGTTACATAATTTCAAATAGAAAGCACTTTTAAATATGTTTCTTAGACTGTTCAGAAGCTGAGCTTTCCTAAGCTACATCTTTCTGTCATTAAATTGTTCTCTCACAACTGATTTTTCTAGTAAATATGAACTTGTAATGTATTATTTCTTTTCACTTTTGTGATTAAGCTCTTTCTTAGATGTGCCTGTCTTGATTAACACACCATTATGTTTTGGCAATGTAAGCTTCATCAGTATAGTTCATCTGGCAGTTCTGCAGGCTATATTTTACCATAAGCTGTAGTTTGCTCATACAATACAGTATTTGACTGTTGGTTTGTCTGTATACCCAGATAATTGATTTTTTTTTTCACAACTTAAACATCTTTCTACTTATCTCATGTTTATTGGATGTATTGCCAGCTTCTTGAAACATTTATTAGGGCAATTTATTGGCTCAAGATATAATTGTTTACTATTTATATCCCAGCTTTTACAAAAACATAATTATATAGTATTATTAGTAGGATAAGTTATTTTCTCATATTCTATTCACTTTAGGACTTGCATTATGTGCAACTTAATTTGCTAGGATTAGTAAGAATTAGTATAAAATAGTACGCTAGTATTGGAATTAGTACAGCATTTTCTTCTCCTTATTTTGATACTATGCCATTTCTTTCCTCCCATGTATCTCCATCTGAATACTACAGAGGATCTTAGAGAAGCATTTTTAAATATCTTGGCAGTATTTGATTCGTAGAAAAAAATAGTTTTGAATGAACTTTGGTTCTCCAATATCATCATTACATAATGCTGTTCTCCTTGTGGTGCTGAAATTAATTATAATCGATTGATCACTGATTGCTCTTTGTTGATAAGTAATTTTTAGAGCTATGGACAGATGGCTGAAATGGAATCTGGTCTTGCAGATCCTACTGGAAAAAAATTAATATTTTAGTAGTTTGATACAGTGTCTTATGGAATATGTTTCCATCACAGCTGGAGGAGCACGTAGTGTGGTTGTATATTGAAAGCCAGTGCTTACTTGCGTTGTGCACATTTGTTCGTGTAGTAGAACCAGTGTATGAATAGAAATACAGTGAGTCTTCAAGAGCATATTGTTCTTGTGCTGACTTTTTTTAAGATTTCATCTGTTTTGTCTGTGCCATAGTTACAAAGTAGAACTTCATTCCATTTTCGGTGGAATACAGATAGAAATGAACCTTTTTTGACATGCTGGGAACTGACAATATGTGTTCTTCTGGAGCTATTCCAATGTGTCAGCACAATCAAAATTTACATAGCTATAAACTCTTTTTCATTCAGATCTTCTTTTTGGGAAATGCAATATAGGCAGGGATAGCTTTAGTCATGTGTGTCATTCGGAAAGGCATTCTGTGCAAGTTACACCAAAAAAGCCCCTTCATTTATTCCGTCCTGATTTTAATGTTAAATTGATAATTCCTGCCATGATCTGGAATATAGCTGCACAAAGGAGAGGGAATGAAGCACAGATGCAAAAATAGGAACAGGAGAAAAGTGGTGAAATACGAACTAAATGCAGAATTGCTTTGCTGGAAGGGGGTTTGTTTGAGCTAGTCTGGCACCTTGACAGGCCTACTTCTGTATTTGGTATTTGCTGAAGCAAGTAATTTATCCTGACAGTGACTTTGCCAGTACTGCAAGAATCCTGTTTCACTAAGATTAACACTTTCTCCCTTGTTTCTAAGAACAAATATGTTTTATTTCTTGTTTCTAGATCTTTTTGTCATGTCTTACTGATCTGTGGTTTGTGTGTGTGTGCTTTAGCAAGTGTAAATGAACTCCAGAATAAGATCTAGCAGCTGAGCTTTTTAGCTTTCTTTCGTTGCTTTTTTGTTTGTCTGTTTATTTGCTTAATTGGTTGTTTGGTTCTTTAGATACTCTGTCCTGTTGTGAGATTATGAGCTGCAACCACAAGAGAAAGGAAGACTAAGGTTTGGGGTAGCCATTATTCCAGATGGCCTTTGGAACAGTAGGCAGAAGTATTCATACACTGTCTGATGACATTCTCATGGCTTTGGCCCATGACCTTATTCAGGCCCCTCTTGTTTGCCACTACTATAGTGACAAGGTGACTCACCTTCTTTTGAAGGAAAAAAATCTTAGTAATGAAAAAAATGATGTGTTTATAATTGTATAACATACAGGATTTATTTTGAGTTAGGAGGGTGCTGGTAGTGAGATTATGAGACTTAACTTAAAACAAGATGCATGGGAATTTTTCTTCCGATATTAGATTTTAAGGCAGAGTGTTATTAAGGGAGGTTTCTGCCCAGCAGGATGAATTGATAGCTTGCAGTACTGGCAGTGAGAGGAGATGGCGTTGTGTACTGCTGGATAGCAGCAAAGAGGCTGCTTGTACCAAAGCAGTGTTTAGTTTCACACCATGATTGGCACAATACAGCTGAAATTAAAATAATGACATTAATGAAAACTGGCCTAATTTTTAAGTAAATTTCAACACCAACTGTAGTTTTTCTGATTTATGTGTGGACTCATTTTGACAGTTTTTAATTTTCACTGAAAATAACAAATCTGAAACCTGCCATTCTCAGTTTCAAATGCTGATCTGCTTCATGTCATGGACTTACAGCATAAGTAATCAAGTAATCACTAGTGCAGGTTTTATTATGGATGCCCAAATTTTGGTTTCCTGCTTTACTCCAACACACAGCAGCTCAGTTGCAGCATGATGCAAAGGCTTTCATGACGATGCAGATGAAGTTGGTCTGGCAGCTTGAATGTGCAAGTTTTAAAACAGCAGTACAGAGCAGGTGCAGGCACTGCTCACACACTGACCATTGAGAACGGCCTGTAGAGCCCACCTGGGTCAGCCGTCCAAGCCCACATGAACTGCCTGGGGTGCCGCACAGCGGGCACTTCCTGTGGTGATACCTGCTGCTTCTGTTCTTGTATGTAAGGCAAATGCATGCACTAAGGCTGCTTCTGCTAACAGGGACTGCTTCCTACCTAAACTTTATCCAGAAAATAATGTTTTAAAGCACCTTAGATTTCAGTAACACTGACTAGTGGACTTACGCTGGTGATTGTGGTACTTTAACTTCTGTTGCAGTAAAATAAAGAAAATGATGACCATATGAATTTACAGGTACATTGAGAGTCTAGAGGGGAAGCCATATAAGGAGCAATTGGTCCCTTGGTCTGTTCAGCCTGGAGGAAAGTGAGGGGAAACTTCATAGTGGTCTACAGTTTCCTCATGAGGGGAAGAGGAGGGGCAGGCTCTGATCTCTAAGTGGGTGACCAGTGACAGCACCCAAGGGAATGGCCTGAAGTTGTGTCAAGGGAGGTTTAGGTTGTGTATCAGAAAGGGGTTCTTCACCCAGAGGGTGGTTGGGCACTGGAACAGGCTCCCCAGGGAACGGTCACAGCACCAAGCCTGACAGAGTTCAAGAGGCTTTTGGACAATACTCTCAGGCACATGGTGTGACTCTTGGGAATGGTCCTGTGCACGGTTGAGTTGGACTCCATGATCCTTGTGGATTCCTTTAAGCTCAGGACATTCTGTGATTTAGCTGTTGGCCTGCTAAACACTTTCTTCCCTCCTCCAAAGCATTTTTTTTAAGCACTGAACAACTAGTTTAAAGTTTGATAGCTAGAGATCTCAACAGCTTGACTGAGTTTCCACATACGAGGCCTCTGTGGGCACCAGGAAGCTTCTGCATCTCTGTGCAGCACAGATGTGTTCTGATCGGTGCTGCATTTGTAACTCTGTTCTTTCTCATGCTAATAGCGGATAATGCAGTCATCAGTTTTATTTTTAAAGTCTGCCTATTGCCGTCATTTTGTCTTTGACTAAACCAGGAAAAGATCCTTGGCTGTTGAAATTAAAAAGCTGTGTTGTTGCTGTTGTCATTTGATTGATTATAGCACAGAAGTACAGTACAAGCTATTGCAGGCTAATTTTGTTTACAAAATGAATGCTTGCCTATAACTGGAGTAAGTACTGTCATGCTTTAATGTAATCTTAACTCTTTCTCAAGCCAAGGGAATTTCTCAAGTTAGATGTTTGCAAAGGTACATTCATGATGGTCTCACCTCTGCCTCCAGCACACTGTTGCATTACAGAGAGGACTTGGACAAATGGCTCATTTTGCCTACTTTTAGAGAATATGAATGATGCTTTTCTTAATCTGCATTTCTTGTCTGTCCTATAAATGTGAATATTTAGTGGACCTTTGCTGAATGTTGAAAAATACCAGTATTTTCCTTTTATTTTACTCCATCCAGGGGTTGATTGATTCATAGTAAATTTCTGCTCGTGAGTGTCACTGGCCTCTTGCTCTGCATATGTGTATCACTTTTGTAATATCCATCTTTCAGTGAGCATCTGATATTTAAAAAGTCAGTTCAAGTCTTTCCATTAACCATAATAGATACTAATGGAGAAGATAATCCAAACAAGTTTTTCAGTCTTCTTTTAAATAAATTTTACAGGGTTTGATGTGGAAAGTGTTTGTTGCTATTACTAGATTACTGTACCATTACTATAGAATTTTGTAGGACTCGAAAGACCTATGAACAGCTTAGCCTTTCCTATGGAACCCTGTACGCTGGCTTTGTTATGTTTCCACCTTTATCATTTAGATACAGAAATATCAATCACTAAGATCACACAGCTCTCTGTTTAGGGCACAAATATGCTTGTATTTTTAATAATACTACATCCTGTAAAATACTTAAGCATTTTAGATTTTGCAAGCCCTGTTGCTGAAATCTTCACATAGTTTTGTTATACGAATGTTAATGTTGATTGCTGTCAGAGATCACTGGAGTGATTTTGAAGTGCTTGCAAATATATAGAATAATTTTTTGAAGTAGAAGGAAGGTTGTCTTAAGTTCCAGTAAAAGCAGGGTAAAAGCTGGTGTATATATTCTGAACTAATACATAGCTTCAAGTTAAATAATATCCTTCAAATAAAATCTTCTGGAATTTTAGTACTACCTGAAAAATGTGCAGTTGCTTATTTGTCTTTCTGTACTGTTAAGGATTTCTTTAAACAAGGTGTCTTAATCAGATACTGATTATCAGAAGCAGTAGACCCAGGAAGAAAAGGCGAACACAGCTTTGAAAAGAAGGAATTAAGATTTATGGCATGCAGAGGAAAAGTTAACCTGAGATTACCTCTGAGCTATTTCTTGTTGGGAATAGATTTTTTTTTTTTTTGAAATGCAATATGTTTGTATGGAAGATTAATGAGTTGTGTGTAAAAGTTCCAAGAGCCATTTTTAAGTAGACAGGTTTACATGCTTAGCAGCTGTTAAACTATGTCCACTGTTAAATGCCTTGAGGGAGCAGGAGCAGTTGTTTTAGAAACTGTGTACGAAACGGCAAGAACTTTCTGCTGAGCTGCTTCTTCCTTCTGTTTCAAAACTTATAACAAATGTTTCCAGTGGTCTTAGTTTTTCGTTCTGAAAAAGGTGATAGAAAGCCAGGGAGATTTTAGTCTGGTGCTTTCTCATTGTTTCACATAGAATGGATTTTGCTCTATACCAGGGCTACAGGAGATGGATTGGGATAGCATCAGCCTTTCAGCACGTGTGAACACAAGAAGTAGCTGGTAACTGCTCTTCTTAGTTAGAGGAACCCAGAAGAAGGAAGGATGTCTCATTTTTCTGCCTTGCTTATTCCTTCGGGCAAGGGAAGATCAGGAAAGAAAAGGAAACTGTTACAGCTCTTCAAAGAGGGAATCTTGCTTCCTACCTTGTGCTTGTTCTGCTGCGCTGACTGCAAGTCAAGAAGACTAAACCTCTCCCTTCTCTTGATGTAGAGCTTCAAGCAGGAAGGGAGAATCTACTGCACAGTCACCAATGGAGTCATTAGACCAGAGCAATTTCTGGGTAGGACAGGTGAGGTTGGAGGAGGAGGCAGTTTGTTCTCCTGTGTGGCTCAGAGCTCATCAGCAAGTTCCGACCTTCTTCTATGTTTTCCATGTACTAAAAGGCCTGCCTTTATTTTCTAATTAAGCAATATTTACTAGCGCTTTGCAAGCACATAAAGCAAGGAACATGTATTTTTTTTTTAATTTACCTTTGAATGTGTAATATAAATATGTATGTGTTTTACAGTGCATCTATGAATGTTCTCATATTTGTCACATGCTGGTTTACCTTTAAATATTGAAGGATACATGAGCTCCAGCAGACAACTAATTAGACATTTCTTCCTACGAGGAGGGCTTGTGTTTATGAGCCACATATGTCCTACTTGTATTTTCAAATGACAAGCCTTTTCAAATGGTGAACTTGTTTTCTGCCTGATGCTCACACAGACGTTCTCTGGTATTTAGAAGTACATTTGCAGACTGCAGAGCCAAGCCGGTTTCACAACCTGACAGACCAAACTCTAAACACTCTTGTTGAATGTAAGGAAGATGAAATTACAATTTTTTAAATTTCTGTCAGTCATTATACATGATAGCAAGCTTCAACTTGAAATTCAAATGTAGTGTAATAAAAATAGCTGGGAATAAAATCAAAAGAGAATATAGTGCATCTACCCTTTTTGCACGGAATGCTGCTTTTTAAAAGCTGTAAGGTAAAACCCAGAGGTGGCAAAATACATGATCTTCAGTTTGGAGTAAGATTGATAGCCTTAAAATGTGTCTTATCATGCCAAAAATAATCTTTATGCTAATGGACATTCCTTATAATATTGCCTATAGATAATTAGAAATTATGGAAGAGGGCAGGAGACCTTGAGATCACATTAATAAAGTAGTACAATGAGGGAGGATAGAGAATAGCTAATGTGTACTCCTGTCTGGCAGGCAATATGAAAGATCATCAGAAGGATATTTAGTTTTGCTACTAAATCAAAATTGTGGTAGGAAATGGAAGACAAACATTTTCCTAAAAAATAAAATAAAATAAAATATTAGATCTTTACTGACTATATTTAGTGGCAGGTTCAAGAATATTAAAGGCTCTTGTTGCAGCTGCTTCCCTCACTGAAAAGTGTCTCTCAAAGATGTAAGGACATTTGGGTGTGGGTTTTTAGTATGATAGGCGGTACTATCCATTTATCAGAGAGAACAGAGAGGAAAATACAAGTGTGTGTGAGGGGAAGGAGAATGCTTTAGACATTGGATGTGAGTGGTAAGGTGTGGGAAATAGAAAATTAGAGGTATCCATCGGTATCACAATATAAGGAACAGGAACTATCCTTCCTGGGGCAGTTTGCTAATATGTACACAGGAGGGAAACAAGCATACAGGAATAGAAGATTTGTTTAAAGCATTGCTAAGATACAATAGGAACAGTGGAGACATTTTTTTTGTATTCAGATATAATACACTGAATTTTGAGAAGGTCAATGTTAGGAGTAGTAGTGTGTGCCTTGACATTTTCTCATGTGATTTTTGTAAGTAAAAAATAACATATTATAGGATTGAGTGACAAAGGCATTTTGAGTTCATTCATCTGTGGGAAATGTTGTGCCGGTGCCACTTTCAGTCTGTGGTTCTCCTGCAGCTCAGGCTTGTGTGGAATTATCATGGTTTGCTGGAACCAAGACTATATAAACTTGAACGAACACCATGAGGGTTCAGCCACATTAAATATCTTCCAGAAATACAGAGAGTTTCCACTGGCTTCTGGAGCATAATGTGGTCCTTGCATGAGCCAAGTGAGATTTTTTGTGCTGTATTTTCTTAATTCTGTACCCAGCAAGAAATAAAAAAGGAACAGATGAAGACAAAGGCATGATGAATAATGTAATATAAACCTCAGTAAGGATTATTTTTTCTTTTAATTAACCATTCTTCAGATTCCTCTTGAAGGTCAACAGTGTCATAATTTCCCATGTGTTTTTCAGTTTTGATGAAAGCATTGAATTGCATCTCCTGAGGTGGCAAGTTCATGGTATTTTAATCATCATACAGAAGTTCTTGCAGACTTCTACCTGCTTATAAATTGAATTCTTCAAAGTTATGTACACTAGCAAGGCATACAGTAAATATTTTTAAATATTGAAAGAACGGGTTTCAGTTCCTTTCCTGTAAATGTTGAGTGCAATTTAATATGCCTTATGGTAATCCCCTCTAGCTTCTAGCTCCAGCTCTTGAAGATCCTTAGTCTCCTACATGTCCTGTGTTGTATCTGCCAGCCTGTATATGACTTAAATACTTCAGGATATCTCCAAGATACTCATATTTAGGCAACTGACCTGCTCCTAGAATCTCAGATCAAAACCCAAACACATCAAAACAACTGCAGTCTACCAGAAGAAATTTTTTGCAGTTCGGATAATGAAAAACTGGAATAGGATGCCCAGAGAGGTAGTGGATGCACCTTTCCTGGAAATGTTCAAGATCAGCTTGGATGGGACTCTGATCAACCAAGTCTGGTTGGAGACATCCCTGCTTATTGCAAGGGGATTAGATTGGCCCCTTTCAGCCCAAACTGTGCCATGATTCTAGTTTTTTATTTTTGTAGTACTGTAGATGACAACAATATATAAAGCTGAAGTAATGTTTGCTCTAAATGTATTTGCTGTGGTAGTGGTACTCACATGGAGGTGTGCATTTGTTTCCCATATTAAAAAAAAAGGGAATTTTTTTTTCTTTTATACTACGTCCATTCTTGTAGCCTGTCTTTTTAGGGAAAAGATCTTGAGTAGGCATTTTATAAAACAAACAAAAACCAAACCAAACAAAAAAACCCTCAAAACAAGCTGCAAGAAAAAAATTATCAAATTTAGTTTATGTGGAAGACTTCATACCTTTTAGACATGAAAAACCAAATCTCCAGTTTTCAGCACTATTAAGCATGCAGTAAAATAATGCTGTTACATGACTTAATGGCAGTATCAGCCCACACAGCTTGGCTCTATCTTAGAAGAAGCTTTTCATGTGAGACAAGAATGACATTAAAATAGTACATCTAAGAGCACCATCAGTTCTTTTCTGCTAGTTTTAATTTCTGAAGTTATGAGCTGTTGCTTTTCAAGCTCAAATTTCAGCTAGAGTGTGTATTAGATTTAGTGAGTTGTTTGATTTCATTACAAGGCATAGGTCTGCTGCATTTCTCTGATGGCACAATCCACCTCCCTTTGCAGAGAGCACTCCCACGGGAATCAGAGTGTTCATTCAATGATGAAAAATTAAACCTTCCATTTGATGCTCCTTTTATTGAGGCTCTGCAAGAGGATGTTGAAATACCTTCCGTGTAATAGGCATCTGGAGTGAAGTATTTATCCATCAATATGGGCATAATAATAGATGTGAGTCCATATTTGTCACTGTATCTGGTGACAAACTCCAGTGATGTTCAGAGCATTCCTCATGGTTACCCAAGGAAGGTTGTTACTACATTTCCTGTTAGACTTAGATGCGTTTGTTTTTTTTTTTTTTTTGATCTAACAGGTTTTTTTATCAGTTTCTCTGTATGCAAGTGAAGGAGCACTACTCTTAGCCAGTTATTGCTCCTTTCTGTATAGGAGATGTAATGTCCTCAGAGCAGCTCTCTACCCACCAAAAGCATACCCACCTCTCTGAAGGAACTGTCTGAATTGGCAAGGAGCAGGCATAGGAAATATCTGCACTTCAGTGACTGCAGCTTTTTTAGATGCAATGGAGCTTTTTTGAAGCTTGGAGTAATGTGTAATGTAGCTGCCACACCATTAAGCACAACATGAACTTGAAAAGCCACCGGAGTCTTTGAACAGGCTCCATGGCAGCCTTAGTGCCGATGTGAAACCCAGGCTGCTCCAGCCTCCTGCTGGCACATTCTCAGTGCTATATGGACTTAAGGAACTTCCCTTTCCATTTTTTGAAGGAAATATGGAGGCAAATCGTGCAAACTCATTGGAGTTGCTTCATTCTGTTGTTTTTATCTGCATTGAGCAGTGTTGCAAGGCAGCAGATGCTCCCCACTTCACATTGTTCTGTGATTCTGAAGAATTCGGTTCTTTCTTCCTTTCTGAGACTTTTTTTCCCCCCAAAGAACATTAAGCCTACAAGATTTTAAGTTGATCTGAGTGCTATTAACAATTTCCTATGTATTGGTACTAAGATCTTTTCAACATTCTTGTTCATAAACTCTTTAGCCTCTGAAACTATTAATGCTTTAATGAGTAATTTACCTCATAATTTCTTTCTGAGGCAACAGTGTTGTCTCAGCTGTGTGATCTTTTCAGGGTATTCCCAAAGAAAGAAAGAAAAAAAAATTAGCAACAAGGTCAAAAACCCTCCAGGATTTCCTACTAGCAATTACATTCATCATGTGCAGCTCTCTGGTGGCCTTTTGGCTTCGCTAATTGCCTGTAGTGCAAAGTAATTTTATGTCTAAAATAGCTTATGTGCCTCTAGCTTGGGTGAAGGCCAGAAACCAGGCCAAAAGTTATAACTGATAAATTGGAACAAAATTCAAGTTATTGAAGAAGCAAATTGGCTTATCCCATCCCGTCTGTCACATCTGAAGCTTCTGTCTTTCTTCCTTTGTTTTCTTAAGATAACCTCGTAGTTCAAAATCAACCAGTTGGCATTCTGTAAAGGTGTGTAGTCTCCCAGCTGCTCTCTGTGAGCTGGGATGGATTTCTGTTTCTGAGTCCTGGCAATGTCCAGAGGGAGCCAGGGCAACCCTCCCTCCTCCGGGTACTGTAGCTCAGTAAGGAAGCATCAGGCTGGGATGTGCAACAAACTGATGTGTTATTTGTAAGAGTCTGAAGACTGGAACACTTCCTGACAAAATTCTCTTTTTCAGAATGCTCTGCTTCCCACCTGAGAGGAAAACTTGATTGTCACACCAGTAGGCTGTCAGACAGTGTGACTCCTCAGTGTACCTTCTCTGTGTACACACGTGTGCCGACCCACATGACATATGCTCTGTCACTCCTACTCCACAGTCAATAAGGAAAGCGTAACTGTGTTTGGCAGTGATTTTTCACAGTGAATAAAGCATTAAAAGAAAATAGGTGTCCTGGGGTTTATTCTCTTTTATTAATAAATAAATAAGTGTAGACCACCACCAAACAGTCTTCCTTTCTAATTTCTTCCTCCTTTCTGTCTCTTGCCCATTGCCTGATAGGTACCTGGGAAGAATAAACAAGAAACATTTCTTGGAGTGATTCAGATAATTGGTTCTCCCTTAGTTCAGTTAAATCCCCAAAGTGGTTTTGCTGTTTCCTTTTTTTTCCCCCCTTCCATTCTTATAAATTTATCTCATACCTCGTAACTATTCATGTAGGCAAGATAGATATCCTGAACAGTTTATTTTTTTAATGTTTCAGGATAGCAGATCCTGGAAGATAATAGAGTGTTTTCACATAAATCAAGTTAAATTGGAAGCATTTGGCAACAGCATTTCCCTGTGTATGTGTATGCAAAAGCTTTTTTATCCTCCATCTGGATGCTGTGGGTAGAAATTACTATAAATTAGAAGATGCTGTGTCTCTGTGATGGCATCTTTTGTTCTTGATCCTGAAAAATAAGTATAATTTTCATTCATCTTTAGTGTTATGCTAGCATATCACATTTTCTTCACTAAATAAGGTTTGTTTGCTGAAATGAAGGATGTGTTTTATGCTCAGCTTGCCACAGTGCCCTTTTCTATAATTCAATGTGACATAACAGTAGCTCAGATGTCTTTTGCTTTGCCTATACCATTTGCAGTATGGGAAAATTAAGAAATCATGGCTTTAGTGTTGCTTATCAGGAAGCACTGAAACTGTCTCTTCTTTTAGACCTTCAATTTCCATCTTGTGCAATTTAGTAGAAGAGCCAAAATGGCTTATATTTTGAGTGAAAGTGTAGCATCAAATAGCATTGATAAAAATGCCAACAAAGCTTTTCAAATAGAAAAATTCTAAACTAGTCTTATAGGGGTCTCATGCTAAAGAAGCTTTCAGTGTGAGTTGTATTCTTAATTATAATTTAGGAGTTTCAAGCAATTTAGGGGTCTAAAATTTGGATCCTGAAAGGGCAGACCTAGTTCAGTGGTGGTTATACTTACTGTCTAAGAGGAGGTGCCAACGTTTAAGTAGCTTTGGGGAACATACAGGTCAAGATTCTCAGCAGTTGTCCATAAACTCACACTGTCTGTCTCACAGCTCCCTAAGTACCTTTTTTCTTGTTTTGTCTTTCAAATATCTCTGCTTACTTCATCTTTCTAAATACTGCATAGAATTGTCATTAGATTAAAGGAGTTTTATGGAAAGGAATCAGTATTGAGCGATCCTGAGACACTCTCATGATTTATGAGTAATATAAAGCAAGAAAATTGCAGTTGTGCACACAGTTTGGTTAAATTTATTCTGAAACTTGGACCCAAACCAGTCTTCTAAATCCAGTGTGAAGTTGTGCAATAGCTGATCTGTTGATCTGGAAATTGTCTCAGGCTCACTGAGGACATGGTCAGGTGCCAAAGTCGAAGCCAGGCTCTTCACTGGGGGAGGGGTTGGGCATGGGGTTGGATGAGGCTCTGAGCCTCATGGTGCCAGCTCACCTCTCCTCTCCTCCTCATGTCTGCTTGTAATGAACACTCTCCACTAGCTTGAATTGTTCCAGCAGCCAGATGGCATTAGTTGATTAGAATAAGCATATAGTGTTAGTGTTGGGTAGCATTCAGGCTAGTGACAGCAGTTGGTCCAAACCAGTCCATCAGATTGATCAAAAGGAAAATTTTCAGTAGCTTCTCTGATAAATACAAACATATAGTAGGTACTAATTTAATTTATTTGTCTTATCTTTTAATTACTGCTCTAATTGCTCACCTTCCTGCATTAAAAATGTCACAGTGAGGTAGGAAAATGCTTTTCAATTTCTGCTTGTCTGTTGAAAATATAGCCTATGTAATGAGGATTTAAGTCCCAAAGACCCTTTTCGGTTTGCTCCCTAAATTACTGACAGTCAGAGCTGAATGTCATACTGAATTTAACTTAAAACAATCTATGCCGTTGTCTTTTTGTGATGGCACAAGGGAAAGTCAAACCAGCAGTGATAGAGTGAGCCAGGCTTGGAATAATTACTCAAATCCCAACTTATTTTTGTACCTCTTGTCTGGAATTCATGATCTAAAACATTACAAAGGTCAGTTAAATTAGCTATGTGGCTATATATGGCCACAGAAATATTCCAGGCAATTCTCAAAAAGTGCCTTTGTTTAAAGTAGCATCTGAGCACATTTGAAAATATTTTGGAAGTCCATGAAATGCAAACATTTGCACAGATTTGAACTGTGTCTTAAGAGGGAGCAATGTTAGGGATTATTTTTGCTCTTATTCTGAAACAAGGGCCTCAGTTAATGATTTTGTGCTGGAAAAGCCTCTGTGCTAACCAGGGGTCTGTTTATGTGAACATCGACACTGTAAGCATCTTGTTTTACCTTCAACCTGTACAGATCAATATGACACAGGGAAGAAAAGAAGGACTGCTTGTTGGCCTAATTATCTATCTGGAGTATTGTATTTCTTTTTCCCTTCTTAATGTTCAGGAAGTCAGTAGTGAAGCATCCTTTTTGGGAGGACATGGTTTGAAATGAAAGATAAATATCTTAGTACAGGTAAATCTGGCCATCTCTTAAAATTTAGGAGTTCTGTCTGAAGATGGCAAAATAGGACAGCATTGCAGTTGCACCAGTGACTGCAGTTTATTGTTAAGTATTTTTAAGTATCTAATGTGTGGCGTTACCTGTTAAGTACTGATGCAAAATTGGTTTACCTGCAACTGTAAGGAGATACATATGCATTGTGAACTCCCCTTCAGAGAATCAAGGAAAAATTGTACTAGCTAGTCACAGTATATACAAGACAGAATCCAAATTCTGTCTCTTCTACCTTGAGGTTAATGTTTGAGTGAGAAGAGTATTCTTTAATGTGTTGCTAATATTCAGATGAGAAGTGACCCTTCCTTTTTTAGCCCTGAAATGCTTCTCATTTCTGTTTCTCAAATAACTATTACTTATGTTGTGTAATAATGACCTTTATGTAACACCCCTGCAGAAAAACAGGCAGATTTGGAGGCCTTTCTCATTTACCAGGAGTGTTTAAAGTGATCTTTACAGCCTTGTCCTCTGCACATCTTTGTGCATCACTGTTAAACCAGCCTGGAGAACCTCTTGGACTTGTAGACTTCCCTGTGCCCTAGG
Organism: Sakesphorus luctuosus; assembly: GCA_013396695.1. Taxonomy (NCBI): domain Eukaryota; kingdom Metazoa; phylum Chordata; class Aves; order Passeriformes; family Thamnophilidae; genus Sakesphorus; species Sakesphorus luctuosus. Next base: position 289,206 of record VWZD01000217.1, read on the forward strand.
AGTTCTTGCTTCCTTCTGAACCACCCAGCCAAAACAGTGACAGTTCTAAAATCTGGGTTTTCAAACAAGCCATGTTAGCTTTCAGCAGCACACAGCCAAGTCTCTGTGTTACGGTCATGCCACATGATGACACGGGGATGAAGTTGCCTTGACATAGCCATCCACGACCGTGTGATTTTGTGAAGTCAGTTTTAGCTGTGGCATGTTTCTGGTTTTGTTTTAATGAGTATAGATTCTGTAGTTTAATGAATATAGATCCATCCTGGCTATGGGTCACTGCTCAACAGAAGAGTAAAGTCAAAATGTGTCTGCAAAAAGAAACCAAAAATTTGATGCAGATGTGTAAGCAGCTAATTACTTATTTAAAGGAACACCTACTGGCTGTCAATAAATTGTTTTAATCTGAACTTCTTTGCTTCAAATATAAAATACAAAGCACAAATCTGTCTGTTTTGAGATAGAATTGAATGACAGTCAAAAGTGTTCAATTACATAACAATTTTTTACAATAAGAAAAAGCAGGTCCATTGGAAGTTATCAGATCTAACTTCAAGAGGCATTTTAACTTTCTAAAGTTCAAGAAGCACTTTAACTTTCTAAATTGCATTAAAATAAAGGAACATGAATTTTTGGCATAGTTACATATATTTGAAACGTATGTATATTCATTAGTGAGTGTGAATATGTATATTAATGTGCATTATCTGTATCTTACTATGCAAGGGCAAGGTGATGGTGGTGATGTTGCCTGTGTCGTGGTGTACATGAGAAAATCTCATTTGGCTCTAGATTTTTTTGTCTAAGTGGCTAACTTTGTAACTGGGAATATTACTAAACTTATTTTTATTGCATACTTGTTTTTGGATTATACAGGCATATTTTGAATCAAGCATGTGCCCTGCCAAATGGCTGGTGCAGTTTGCCAGTCATGTGGAAAAGCAAAAATCTCTATTTGATTAGGTGCTGACAGATATTTACATATATATTTCACCATTTCATATAGTTGTAAGCAATTCTGTTTTTATAAAGCAAACTATTACTGATCATGCAGAACTGTTAATGGTCGAGATTCAAAGAAACTTCAATCATTTAAGAGTGACTTGGGAATTTTGTTGCTGAAATGCTAAACTGAAGTCTAGCAAATGTTGTCTACCATATTATGAGGTGCCTGAATACTGCCCTTGCAGTTCTAGCTCAAGGTTGGGAAATGAACCATGTCTTCATCTGACTGCACTCAAGTGTCTCTCTCATGCGTATTTTCTGTGGTCATATTTGCTGCACACCAATAAAACTGGATCTCCTCAACAGTCCCACTGAAGCAACCATAGAAGGTAGCACCTCTTTTCACAACAGGGTGGGAGGCATGCTGGGAGCCTGTGATTATGTTCTTCTCGTACCCAAGGAAATTCAGACCCACATTTGGTGATTGAGCAAGCAGCTCATGAAGGCAGAAGGCCAATGCTTTCCATTTCTCCTTTCAACATTGTGCCTCTGTGCAGAAATGTATGTAGGATTCATTGGTTCAGGGACAGAGAAAAAAACCAACAAGCATTATGTGGATAATAATGAGGGTGATTTTGCATTGGTCTTTGTTCAAAACTTGTCTAAGAAAATGTTTGGGGTTTGGTTTTTTGTTTTTCTTTCTTTTTCCTCCTGGATCCTGGCATTATCTCTGTATTCAATGCAGTGCTTTTGATGTAAATTATGTTCTTGAGAATGACTTACATATCAAGAAGAGTTACCATAAAATTGTTAAAGTAATTTAATGCATTGCAGAAATTATTTTGGATCGCTGTGCTAGTCTAATGCAGAAAGCAGACAGCTGGCTTTAAGTAAAACATTAATATATTGGTATTGGAAGTTAACACGCCTTCCTCAGTGAGTTGAATACCAAAAAGGCAAAAAAACCACCTCAGAAATCAAATTCTTAGAGGAGCAATTGTAGGCTCTCTGTTTCCTAAGCAGGGATCTTAGAAAATGTTATTTTGGTCTGTCTCGCCTTTCAGTTTTTCCCTTGGCACTTAGAAAACTGCGGGTCATGTATTATGAACATAGTCTAATACTGAAGTCAGGATCTTGGCTTCATTAACTTCCACCCAAGGAGAGATGCCTCTAGCTGATATGCTCATTCATTTGGCAGTTGCATCAGTTCTGGGAGAATTACTGCCTTTTCTTCTGGTCTGAAGCATTAAATTGGTCAGTGAAATTGAATCTCAGGTTCCCAGAGAAGTGAAAAATCTCACACAATGTGCAGTCTCTAAACTAACCAGCAGAAATTTTGTCATAGCCTTTATTTTGATGTAATAGTGATATACAGGTTTTATGAAATAGACAACCCACAGGACTAAAGGTTTCAAGTCAATTTAAATGTCTTGAAATAGGAAGATAAATTAATATATGCATACAAATTTATTGATGAGCCTCTTCACTTCTCCTCACCAGGAAAGGTGAGAGTCTGCCTTAACTATGTACAACCTGGCATTTCAGCATCAGTTGTCCTCATTCTTCTTTGTAATCCACATCAGATTCTTCATGATCAAATGTGAATCTCTGTTCCCCAAATGCACACTACTTTTGTGGGCAAGTTATATGAAACCCACAGGCACTGTCTGGAAACCATCCCGCAGTGCATTGACTACAAATGTAGAGACTGCCAGTGGAATTTCTAGAGCTGCTTGGCATCAAGCAGAACTGAAAAGAAGCAGAAAGCCTCCCTTTATAGTCTGCCTCCTGTGCTAAGCCCTGTGATGTGAAGCTCATAGTTCCTCTTACTAATCTGAGGTGTCCTGCCAAGGGAACCTTTATAGTCCACTATTCCTAGGAGTGCTTTCTATGGAAGGATTCGTTCTTATTTTTATTGATTTTTCCTTCCTTTTATAAAGCATGTTTGGTTTTAGGATCAGATTTATTGTATTTTTTTACTTCCCTCAAAGCCATTGGCAGAAGCTTGACTCTTTCCTTCTTTCCTTTGTGCCCTCCCTACCTTGTTTCCCTAACCTAGAGGTATTTCCTCATCTAATATATAGTTGTCCCCTCTTCTATCAACTGTTGATTATGTTATTGATCACGATTATTAAGGTCACTCTCCTTCTCTAATTACTAACATGAGTAAGCATTGTTAGATGTCCATGGCAAAAAGACTTATGTTGCAGAAAGAAGATTTCCTTTTACCCTGTTGGAAAACTCTCTTTCCTCCAAGTAAGTTTCTGGTGAAGAAATAAGGCATTTTCTTCAAGCAAGTTGTAGAATATTTGGGGCATTTTGCTTGGTTAATATTGCTACACAGCTGTAACATAGTTGGATATCTTAAACAAAAACATAGTTTAACTACAATTATATCACTCACTTCACAATCTTCTTTACAGAACTTAAGGCTTCAGTCTTGACAGTTCAAGAGTGAGAGGAAAGAAATGAAAGCTGATGTGCCTAGGAACTGAGCTCTATTTCTATAACTAGTAAATAGAGGGAAGTCTTATGGGTATATTGTACTTGAACAGAACAATTAAAAATAATAGCCATAAGCTATATAACCTAAGATGTACAGTGTGTAGCAGAAACATGGTTATAACAGATTTGTATGTAGAAGCCAGATTATAAATGCAGTGTCAGTGTGCTTCTGCAACAGAAAAATGAACTGGAATGTTCATTATTCTGTTAAGAGAGTCAAGGCAGTGTCACATTATACATTAGCTTGGTTCCATTATTTGTTGGGTACATGAGCTATGGAAGCTGCATAACGTATAACTGCACTTTGCCATGGATTTTGATGATGGACTCTTTTAAAAAGGTTTGTAAATGTTGTATATACTCTAAAAAGTGTGCGTAAGCTGCAGTTGTCGGAGAACACTTACATGGGCATGCACTGGTGAAATAAACTAAAATTTGGGTGATAATAGTTGCTACTGAAGTTAAGGTGGAAAGTGTAGCGTTTTTTCACTCACTATAGAAGAAACGAATTTTTAAAATAAGACAATTTAAAAGCCTCATTTCTTTTCTGCTTTTGCATGCACAAGTTTATGGCTAACTACTCTAGGCCTGATCTTTTCATTCTGTTACTACAGACCTCATGTAATAATGTTGTGGGTCCACTATACAGTTAGTCCTTGTTGTCTCTCCAGTCCATACAGCAAAAGAACATTTTCAACATGCATTTGATGGCCTTACTTCTAAAATTAGTTTTCAAGACTGGTGTCTCAATTAAGCATGCTGGTGAAAATGAGTTCTGATTCAGTTGTTGATTTACGGAAGATACACTTTTGTCCTTTGATTTTTTTTAACTTCATCATTTTAATGTTTAGTTTTCAGATATTATGCTTCTTAAGTAGTGCCTTTAATTTTCATTTTTCATGAGGAACAGTATTTTAAGGCTCTTGAATTTTATCTATATTATTTTTATGTTCCTCTTCACAATTTCATGTTGTCAAGTACATTTCATTCATGCACAATTGGCCATCTGTCTAGATACTCTCCCATGGAATGATGCTCAACATTGCATCCACTTTGGTCATAGTTCTTTTCAAATATTATGTTGTTGTTATCTACTGTGTAGCTGATGGTGAAAGCAGACACCTGTCAGTTGGAGCTTTGTCAAAAATCTTTCCAAATAATGAGGACCTATTTCAAATCTTTTCACAGAAAATCAGGATTTTTTCAGCTCTATGGGTTCTTAATACTGATTTTTTTGGCATAGTGCAATATTCTTGTGTGGTTGCCTTGGCTGACTGCCAAGTGTCCACCAGGCTGCTCTGTTACTCCCCCTCCATGAACAGGACAAGGGGAGACAGATGCGATTAAAAGCTCACGGATCCAAATAAGGGCAGGGAGATCTCTTAAGAATTACTGTCATGGACAGGAAGACTTGACTTAATTTCATTCCTTTTATTTAATTGCCAGTTAATTGTAGCAGAGTAAAATAGTGAGAATTCTAGCAAAACACCTTCCCCCTCCCTACCCCTCCCTTCTTCACAGCTTCTCTCCCTCCATCCCTGCCCAGCCCTGAGCAGTGCAGGGGGTGGGGAACGGGAGTTGTGGTCAATTCATAATTCATCCTCCCTGCTGCTCCTTTTCCACGTGCTCCTGCCTTTCTCCAGGATGGGGTCCAGGCTGTAGGATACCATCTTTCACAAGCTTCCCCAGCATGGTTTCTTACTAGCTGCAATGCTTCAAGAACTGCTCCAGCATTGGGTCCAGGCCACAGGGTTCAGTCCTGCAGGAATGGACTGATCGAGTGTGGACTCTCCACAGGCTTCAGCTTCCTGCAGGGAACTTCCATCTTCTCCAGCATGGGGACCTCCATGGACTGCAGGTGGATGTTTTCTCTGATGTGGACATCCAGGGTCCTGCTTCCCCATGATCTTCACTGCAGGCTGCAGGGGAATCTCTGCTCCAGCACTTGGAGCATCTCCTCCCCCTCCTTCTTCACTGACCTGGGTGTCAGTGGAGTTGCTTCTCTCGCATATTCTCACTCCTCTTTCCAGCTGCTGCAAAGTTTTTTTTTGACCCTTTCTTAAATCTCTTATTTCAGAGGTGCCACTGCCATTGCTGATGAGTTCAGCTTTGTCCATCAGTGTCTGTCTTGTGCCAGCTGGTGTTGGCTCTGTTCAACACAGGGGCAGCTTCTCTCAGAAGTTTCCTGAAGCTCCCCTGCCTCTTACCAAAACCTTGCCATGTAATCCCACTGCAAATATTAAAAAGTGGCTTGTATGATGTAAAGAAACAAGATCTTGATAACAATATTAACAGCTACAAATAGTGGAGAGCAAAGGTGTTTAACTAAAAGAATCAATGCTCTGATTCCTTCTGGAAGCCTTTGTTTTCATAAGGAACTTTGCTGCAAGGTAGAAAATTTCTGGAAGTCCATTTCTTTTCTTCCATTACCTTTGTTTCCAGCCCTTCCCCTCTTCCCTAGGAATTTATTGTAAAGTTTTTCATTTAGGGACTTGATTCACACAACTTACTCTTGACCTTGTATCATGTGTATCCTTTAATCATGAGACAGTGATGGAATGGCTTGTTTAGATCATCAAGCTAAGTACTCACAACTGTGGGGCTTTATTCAATTGTTTTTATAGGACACTTCTTGTGCATGCATGTAGGCTGATTGGGTTTATTTAGTCCTAATAAACCAGTGCCCCCAATTGAATGGGAAATTTTGATGAAAGTGAAGTTCATAAATGCCTTTGACAACACTGAGAAAGAAAATGTTTTTGTGAGCTATATTTGTTAAAAATATCTTACTGAAAGCATCTGTCCTAACTAAAATATTTGCAGTTTTGTTTTGTGTCAGAGACCTGAAATCTAAGTTCATGCACCTCTTGGACCATCATTGAAAATCAAAGCAATTTTAATACATGCTTAAGACTGGTATCGGTGGTCGAAAGCAGTGGAGAGAGAGAGCCTTTAGGGTATCAGAACTTCCTGTAATGAAAGCTATTTGTTTTCATTTTCCTCCTTTTTGTCCTTACATCTTTCACACCTACTTGTTTCGTGCCAAGAAGTCAGTAGAGTTCATGTTTTTTATTTACTGTTGCATATTTGTGTAAGTCTTTGGTCTCTTTGTGTTGGTTTATCTCTAATGGTTAAGTAATGTTAATGTCTAAACATAGAGGGATTTTTTTAAAAACCAAAACTGTGTGTGAATGAGAACAAAGAATGAGAAGAGGCTTTGCTACAGCTGTGCCACGTAACGGTGGGAACAGAGCTCTGACTGTCCTCTGAGAGAGGAGAATGGGAGTTTTATAATTTACAAGAAACAGGTGCTGGAGAAAAGACTGCCAAACCCTGGATGAAACCATGCAGAACGTCGTGCCAAAGCCTGAGAAAATGGATGTGATTGTGATATTATGCAATATTAATTTGGAAAGAGCTCAAGCTAACTAATCACCCTTTTCAAGTTAAGGCTGCACACTTCATGTTAACTTTACAAGTATCTAAATTTGCTGAGAGGAAAATCAAAATGGCCTTCCTGTACTTCTTTTGGGTTTTGTCTTTGAGTCTGGGACCTCAAAATTTGACAGTCTTTAAAACTTCTTCACCATATGTGGTGGAGAAAAATGCAACATACCATTCCCTAACTGCTTCTCGAGCAAGCTGCTCTGTGAGCTGAGCAGGAGATGAAGAGGTTGTCCTGCTTTATACCCTTTGGTTCTTTTTGCTTCATGAGAATTCAGGAGTAAATATCAATGATTTAGTCTTTCCGTTTGCCAACAATGGCTTTAGTTATCACTTTAAAATTTTGAAAATTCAGCACAAAACATTTCAGTATGTCACAGAAAACTTGAATGCCCTACGGAGATAGTAGGATATGAAAGTATATTAACATGATAGCACATAGGTAAAATGTCCTGCTGCTGTATTTCTCATTTTTCCAGCCAGCCTTTTAGACTTTGCTTTAATTCCCTTTTATTGTTTCTTAATTTAGCCTATAACCTCTGTGAAGAAGTTGTTTTCAATAAGAAAGTGTTTATATTACAGTTAGGTGTTTGCATTGCTCTTATTGTTTATTTTTACTTTGTAAGCTTTTTGTTTGTGAGCAAGTGATTAAAGGCAGTAAGGGTGAGAAAAGATTGTGTTGGTGAAGCTCTGATTTGAGACATGGGTAAATACAGGATAGTGTCTGCGTCTGCCATAGGGGTCTTTGACTTTTGGGCTGTCTGTTCTTTGCATCTTACTATCAAAGACCTTTGTCATAATGATTGGATTGGTACTAGGCTTAATTATAACATTTTTTCTAATATCACAGTTATTACTGTTATGTAACAAAATATATCATTCTCTTAATCCATCGGATAACAGGAAAGGTAAGGAGTGTTGGTTTTGAGTCTTTGAGAGGCTGGCAGACAAGAACCAGTAAGTGCTGCTTAGCCAAGTAATAGACTGAAGGTATTTGCTCATTTCAGTTTTGGCAGAAGCAGCTGTTATTCAGTTTATTTGAGTTCATCTGCATTGATTGAGATAGTAGCAAGTCTGGCATACTCTCTTTGTTTCCCTGGCACTAGCCAAAAGTGCTTGAATCACATAATTGATACTTGAGCCTACATCTTGATTTAGCAAGTCTGAAGGGCTGATCAGACATGCTGGAGAAATCAGTCAAAGGCAGGAGGACTTCCAGGTCTTTTTCATCTCTGTTTGCTCCTACACTTGCTCTCTTTATTTGTCCCTCATGATTTTTATGGGGTAAAAATAATAGGGCATCAAACCCTCCTCTGATTTGTGCTGGTTCACTTGAGATTGTTTGCTCTGAAGGCTTACTTTATTAACTTGGATGATTTTCCTCTTGACTTTTTTGGTTCTGAAGAAATCTCTGACTTCTGGGAGGCCTGTGAAAAAACACAGGAAAAGTTACACATTGCACATACTTTGATTGAAGACTGCTATTAATGCTTTCACAGTTTCTTTCATTCCTTCTAGTTACCACTACGGGGGCAGTTTCATCTTGAATTTCTTTAGGTAGAACTAAGCAGTGAACTATGAACTTAGTCATAAACAAAAACAGTTCATTAGTATCCTGCACATCTATTATTCAGACCAACTTACAGACATCTGCACTTAAAAACACGTATGCAACACCATGCATAAAAGGTGTATGCTCTAGCCTGATCTTCATGGAGATGCTAAAGATACTGTGACAAATGTCACAGGGAGAAGAAGGAAGAAAGAAATAAGGTTAGAAGGAAATAGAAGGTTTATAGACAAGCTGTAAAGCAGTGTTAGATCGTCTTCTGTTTATGTTGCATTGCTACTTCCAAAACCAAGGAAATGTTTTACTGAATATCATTTACCTGTTCTAGTGTGTCTCTGACTTTGAAAGGGGGTTTTCTAGGGATGCCAGTGTCTGAGAAGAGGTGCCATTTTTTTGGACAAGTGTTAAATTAAATATTACGGTATTTTTCACTCACATGATTGTGAATTGAAGGCAATTTTTGTTTATACTTCAAAGAAGAAGGCACAAATACAACATTTCTGCTGTGCTGCATGCAGTTAGCTTTCCGTGAGCTGTGCCACAGCAATTTGTAATGTAAACAGGAGACAGATAAATGTTGAGGATGATGGTTAGAGTAGGCCACATGCAGTATTAATCACATAAAATGCCATCATCATGACTACATCGGTACTAACAACTCTTTCTAGCCTCTTCTACTGTAAGTGGAAACCATATCTTCAGCATACCTGTTACAAACAAACTGCATGCTTAAAAGTTGCTAAATCTGCCTGTGAAAACAAACGCGTAATCCACCTTGAGCTGTGTGGTCTGTCTGTAGCAAACTCAATCAATCTCCATCACTTCCCTTGTGCAGGCTTCCTTTCTGTCCTCCTCTATCTTGCCCTCTCCTCATTGATGCTTCCAGAAAGCTTGTCTCTTCGGAATCAAAAATTGTTGCATCAGATGAAGCCAGCACAGACCTGAGATTCTGAGCCTGCAGTATCACCATCTGGCTTCAGAACAACAGACAAGGCTTGGTAGCAGCCACTTCACTCTGGGAAAAGAGTGATGGTTAATCCCTTTAGCATATTAGGAGAGCAGGGAAGAACACTTACGGTGCTGAATAAACAAGCCTGATTTTGACTTCTGAGTAATGTTAAACTGTAATAACAAAGCTCAAGGGTTGGTTTTTTATGCTTATGCAACATTTATCTATGTTTTGTGAGGTCTCTTGAGCCTGATCTTATTTATTTTGCCCACATTTTGAGACTGAAGAACATTATCAGATTGTTGAGGTGTTCTGACGTTCAAATACTTCTTCATTTGCGAAGTAGGGGCTTTATAAGAAAAGAGCAGGGGGGTATTAAGACAAAACTGCTCTCTTTGCTGCTATAGATCTGAGGGTCACCAGTATTAGGGCACAGGGGAAATTCCATACACGCCTGCCTTTTCCTGGGCTGCCCTTTAAACTAAAATCTCTAATTGAAGGCAGTCTTGGTGTCTTTCCATACCAAGCCATGAGGAACTGCTGTAGCACTTCCTCTTCAGAGAATTTCTTTCTGAGTTCCCAGATGTTCATCAGAAAAGTCATTGTATATCTCATCTGCTGGCAGATATGTTGGACACATTTTCCTTCTAACCTCCTGTGTACATGTCATGTGTGAGTCTCAGAAATTTCCTACATCTGCTGCTGGCGCTCACAGCAGTTGCCCATGTTTGTAATCGTCAGCTACAACAGCAGTCAGGAAGCACAAGTAAAATTTTTGCAGTTTGAAAGTGGCAGAGTGACTGTCCTGAATATTTTCCTTGCAAGCAGGTGTTGCCTCTGATATGTGCTACTGCACTTCTTGGCAATGAAGGTCACATGTCAGACTATATAATCTAGGTATGGTGTCTTTGGTGCAATTTACATTTAAGGAATTTTTTCTGTATCCATAGATTTGTCTTTATGGTTCAATTCCAGTGAAAGGTTCTTTATTTCCTGGTAGAAAGTGGTTTGTATCATACAGCAAATGGACAGTTTCCTCCCACTGACAGCTCACAGCTATTCCTCTGTGGATTTAGTGGCACCCAATAGCACTTCAGTAGTGCAGTGAGCTGAGTTGTATGGGTTTTCCTTTAATGGGTTACTGCTTTAGGTGGACTGCCAACATTTTCCCAGGGAATGTAAAAAAAAGTGTAGATAAATTGTACTTTAAAGTGATATATACCTCAGGAAGATTTCTCCACATAAAGAAAAGTCACTTCTTCAGTTCAGGGCTGTCTTCTGAACTACATATAAAAGACCTGCAGAGAGGAGGGTGTGCATGAAAGCTTTGAAGAAAAGGTCAGAGGGATTCTTTATAATGAAAAACATTTGGCAGGCTGCCTGTAGGTGTCATTACAAGCTGTCTTGTGTTTGCCCGGAGGCCTAATCTTGGAAACAATTAAGTGCAAACATGTGAGTAACTTTGTGTTCCTGCCAAATCAGTAAGAAAAACTGAAATCTTTCAGTATTTTTAAGATCTTTGGTTTACATGTTTCCCCGTTAGCTGTTAGAACAAGGCCTGTTGCCTAAAAAAACAGAGAAATAATTGTCTGGACAATTTTATTATAGAAAGGTAAAGAGCAGTTCTGTAATTAAGGCCTAAGGTTCACAATATTTGTATTGTGTACTGCACACACACAGAACATAGATTTTACAATTTTATAACCCTAGCTAATTATAATATCTAATCATTATATCATAGTTACACCTGGCCTGAAAATTGTCCATCCCCTTGGACCTCCCTTCTGGATTTGAGTTAGTTGTCTCAGAAAGACCTCTCCTTCCTCCCCAACTTTGTCTTTATCAGCATCGTCTGCCCTCCATGGAACAATTTAAAGGTTTCTGGGTCCTCTACGGGCAATTTTGTCTAGGACATACCAAATAATGTGCCTGTTCTGTTCTTCTAGGTACACCCTTAAACAACATTTCAGGAATCTAATACAAAGGCACTTAACTAAAGTGCTACTAAAAATGTCTAAGAGAGTCATACTGAATTCTGTATAATCTAGATTTTAAGGCATCAGCCATGTAAATGAAACATGGCACCTTGTCTAATGTAAGTTTAGGATTATATTGCAAGACACTGAAGAGGTCTTTCACATAATACTTGTGGTTTGTTGTTGGGGTTTTTCTTGTGCTCTAGATAGGGTTATTTTGTTAAATACATCAATAATTACACAAATAATCATGGTTTGTGATTTCCATTCCTTTCTCTGATGGACTTCTTGATCTTAAATTGGCATTTCACTTCTTTTTAGGGTTTAGAGAAAATATTGTCTCCTATGTTCATATGTGTTACATGCTAAGTGATTTGCATAAAATATCTATGTGAGAGAAAAAAAATAAAGTGAGCTCTGCTGGGAAATGAAATGAATCTGTAATTACCTGGTTAATTGCATTTGTATTGCACTGTATATTGCACTGAACGGTGTAAATTGTCTCACAAGACATCATATATGTTTTTTCATCTGTCTTACAGAATACTACAGCAGGAAAGTGAAAACACTTCTTTTGCTTTGTTTGAACATCAGTAGAGTGTGAAGCATGCGTATTGAGGTTGTGTACTGAGGATAGATAGAAAGACAGACAACTATAATTTGGGGTTTTTTGTAAGTCAAAGAAAATGTTGATCAAGGTGAAGAATGGTAGTTATGTGCAGTAATGTCGTCTGTTTTAATTTATTTTGGTTTTTCTTTCTTTGTAATTATTTGTAAGCACATGAAATTATTTTATTCTTTATATTGCCTAGTGCCTTGAACTGATTTCAGTGCTTCATCACTCTTTTATTTTGTTGAGTTTTTTGTTATTGTATTTTATTTGCAGATCTAGCAGGACTGCAGTTACATGCAAAAGTCCTATTAGAACACACACATGAAATGGTACAGGAAATCTACTGTTATCCAGATAGGAATAGCAAGACTTCTCTTGTATTGATTTCTTTCTTTCTGGGCTTGGACTGTACTTTGTATAGCACATCGTGAAACTGAAGAAGTCCATCTCTGGAACAAAACAAATAATACTGAGAGTGTTGTGTTGCTTTATTTCTCAGTGTTCTTTTTCCCTTTCAGAGAGAAGAAATTGTGCAATACCTTCTTCTACCTCCCTCTTTCTTTTGACACTTCCATCAGGCTCCTTGTTCATTCTGTATCAAGATCCTCACTTGTTCTTACTCTCCAGTCTCCCCACTTGCCCTAGCCAGCCCACTGTATTTCAATTAGCTTCTGATAGAAAACCCCTGTAAATACTTCCTCCTGCTTGTTCTCCCCAACCTCTTCCATGTCTTGTCACAACACAAGCCTGTTTTAATATCCTGTGTAATAACTGAGGACAACCTTGGCATCACTTTAATGCCTTCCTTCGGATTAATTGAGAATCCTCTTAGGCTGTACATAGACTATGGCTTCTCCAGTTATCCTACTCTTCCTCAAGTGCATCCTTCATCTCCTTCACTGAAAAACCTTGTCTCCATTCCACACAATGTCAAGGCATTCTTCTTTGGGTTTTGTCCTTTTTCGCATCAGTTTGTGGCTGTCTCTCTTGCTTCTGACTCTTTATTGGTTTCTTCAGTACAGAATGCCCTGGCTCTCTCACAAGCACACTGTCAGATGTCATCAATCACTTCAGTGTCCTTTTCTTTTTCATTCACACCTCATTGAATTATCTTATCTGACTACATTAATCTGTCAGATAAAAGGTTAACTTGGAGATACCGTAATATTCTCTAGAAAAGTTTTGTTCTGTTGAAACTAAATCTGACTGAGTTCAGGAATAAACCCTCTGTTTATTGCCCTAATATTAATCCATCCTAACTATACCTTGGAATTTACTTCTGAAATTAATTATGTGCACTTCTTTGGAATCAGTTACACCACCATGATGCCACTGTATTTGGCTTTCTGATTTTTCATCCTCTTACAAAAATGTTCCAGTAAAATGCCTTAGGACTCAGTTCTTCTAAAGGATTCTTCATTTCAGAAGCACATCTCATCACAGCAAGCAGTTTAGGCATCAGCTGAACTGAAAAAAAGATATAATAAAGACTGCCTATTAAATTTTGCATATTGAAATGTGTTATTCATCTTTCTTAAAATAAAATGTACAAAATGTACATAATTAGTAATGGAAATCAGATACCAAACCTGTTGTTGATGTTATACCACTGAGACCCTTTTCCAGGAGCTCTGTTTTATAGACACAATCCTTTAGTAAGCTGTAGTTTTATTTCTATCTAACATAGTTCTTTTTATGCCAGATAAATTATATTTTGAGGGCTTCCCTTCTCCAGGTTTCTGTTGCTCAGTGGAAATTAACTGCAACTGGTGTTGCTTCTTATGGAAGCTCCCTTGTGTGGTGTACCAGTGGATTTGCACAGAACCCACATGTCAGAATGCTGTCTGAAACCACTGGAGTAGAGTAAATGATCAGACACTACTGTCCCCTGTTTGTAAAGTCTTCAGTTGTTGTTTAACTGGGTGAAAATCATGCCATACGAGGCTTTAGTCATACAATATGTTACTCTGCCTGTATACATTATTATAGAATTGAATAAGTAGGGACTTACCAACATTTTGTTGTTTCAAAGTATTTCAGCCCAACATTCTGTTGTTTCAAAGAAGTATTTCAGCCCTTTTGTAATCATGGTTCTGAGTTTTGCTATGCATTAATGACAGTATATTCTTTGTAAAGGCTGTGGGCATAGATAATTACTGAAAATTAAAAAAAAAGAACAAAACAGTATCTCATTCTACACTAGGACCGTAGCCCACTGCAGGATCTCTGAAGGTGAGAAAGAGAGACTCATCCGCACGTCGGTGACAGAAATTTCTGCTAACACCATTTTTCAAATGCAGTGATGATTCACTATGTGGAAACGGTCTTCTGTATCCCCTGGCAACCAGAAACAAAATGTCTCTGTTCTTGTCTGCTGGCCTTCAAGAACACATCTGAGAAGTGATTTGTTTTCACAAGACTATCATGCAACATTAGAAGCCTGCTCATACCCATTCTTTATAAAGAATAAACAAAAAGTAGACAATTTATTCTAGCTCTTGATTGAATTATAGGGCAGGTTTGTTACATGATGTGACTTTTCAGATTCATTCTGTGACTTTTGAATGCATGAAAAATAATACTGCATTTTATGAAAATTACTGTTAGTATTTAATATACAATTGAAATCTGAGAGATGTGACTTTTGTCCTCAGAATTTCTCAGATTTCTGTAGCAACACAATATCTTATTATTTTTCGCTTGGCATGCTGTTAAATTTTATTCTTTAGTCTGCTTAGGATAAAGAAAACCAAGACTCCGTATTCCACAAAACACATAAAAATAAGGAACAATTCCTTTGAGCATAATGTATCAAATGAGTGGTATATCTTTGTGTAGGCAGTTGAAATTCAGTAAGTCAAATCCTTAAAAGCTGGTGTCAAAATAAGCATGAAAGGCATAGGTTCTTTTTGTTAGGCTTGTTTCTCAGCAGTCACACCCTTTTCTCTCTTTCCTCCCAGCATCTAGCAATTGATGTTATTTTTAGAAATCATTCTGATAATAATCACTCGGCAAACCTTAAACTGAGTTGTTACGAGTGCTGTACTCTTAGCTGGAGAATTGCATGATGATGTACAAAAGGCTTTGACCTTTTCAAATCTCCAGTTTCCCTATTTTGCTTTATAATGTAAAGTGTGAGGGGAAGAAAACTCAGGTTTTATCCAGAAGAGGTGCTTACTGCACAATTACAATTTGCATTTACAGAGCAATGAGTTTCTTCCAGTTCTAAAATAGATTTAGTTATATTTCACCCTGGCAACTGTGTGAAGAGTTTTCTTGTGGGAAGTTAGACCAGACTATTTGCTGTGTACGTTCATGTCCTGACTACCTGTGCAGCAGTAGCTGCCTGCCTGCACAGTCCATAGGGAGAATAGACTTCAGTCCTGGAGGAACTGGCTGACTTTGTCTCACAGATTAATTTAGCCTTGCTTATACAAGTGCTGTAAGATAAAGGTTAAATTTGTGCACCTGAGGCACAGATTTAAATGAGGAGCAGCAGAAGAAAACCATGTTTCTCTTGAAAAGTATTGAAATTATCATAAGAATCGACATTTGAATTCATTTTATAATATAATCCATTAATCAGGTTTATTTATAAATAAATTCAAATGAAACTGTGGAAGTGATCATACAACTCAAAATAGAAAAATAGAAAATAAAGATATCAATGCTATTCTGATGCTTATGGATTTTTTCATTTTTTCCCCACTTAATTTTTCCTCGTCTTTTTCCATTGCTGTTGATTTCATAAATTTAACTTTATTAATCGTGATTCACTACTTCAGACCCCATTTATATGTGGTACTCCCTGCAGGCAGCACCTTTCATCTGCTTGAAATGACTTGTGAAATAGAACATCAGTAACTTGAATTTGTGACTGTTCAGTACAAGTCACTGCTGCCTAAATCTGTTGAAGGCCTGTGCTTGTCTTTCTGAAGATTTGGAATTCTGGGATATCTTATGTTCAAGGAGAAAAACCCTTTAAAGGCTATCTAGTCCAACCCATCTGCAGTGAGCTGAAGGGACATCTTCCACTAGACCAGGTTGCTCAGAGCCCTGTCCAACCTGACCTCAAATGTTTGCCGACATGGGGCATTCACCACTTCTCTGTTCAGCCTCCTTCCAGTGTTTCACCACCCTCACTGTGAGAAACTTCTTCCTTATAGCAAAGCTAAGTCAATCCTCTTTTAGTTTAAAACTCCTTGTCGTATTGCAACAGGCCCTGCTTGGTCTGTCCCCATCTTTCTTACAGGCCCCCTTCAAGTACTGAAGGGCCACAGGGGGGTGTCCCCAACGCCTTCTCTCTTCCAGGCTGGACAAACCCAGTTTTCTCAGCCTTTCCTTGTAGCAGAGGTGCTCCATTTTGGTGGCTCCGCTCCATTAGATGCATGTCCTTCCTGTGCTGAGGACCCCAGAGCTGGCTGGAGCACTCCAGGAGGAGTCTCAGCAGAGCAGAGCAGGGGTGCAGAATCCCCTCTCTCGCCCTGCTGGCCGTTCTGCTTGTGCTGCAGCCCAGGACACCATTGGCTTTCTGGGCTGCAGGTGCACTTTGGTGGCTCTTGCCTATCCTTCTGCTTTCTAGAATTCCCATGTCCTTCTCGTCAGGACTGTTCTCTGTTGCTTTATCCCCCAACTTACATTGCTGTCAGGAGCTGTCCCAGTGCAGGTGCAGCACCTTGCACTTGGCATTCTTGAACCACATGAGCTGCCCATAGTCCCACTTCTTGAGCTTGTCCAGATCCCTTTGGCGGGCATCCCATCCTTCTAGCATGTCAACCACACCTTGCACCTTGGAGACTAGTAACATTGAAAAAAACATTTACTAGTGATATTTAAAAAAAAGTTCTTCGGTTTTAGTAAACTTATGGTAAACAGGTGGCAATAATAGTATGAATTGTTTTCTATTTTGGGTGATTTTGTAAAAATCCTCGAAAAATGTATACCTGCAAGTAGCTTTCTTAACCATAGTAGTTTTACTTAAGTTTGGGTACCTGTTGAAAGCGTTCAGAGAGAATCTTGTAAAAATTTTCATTCTCCTTCAGGAAACCATATTTATGTGATGAAGATTTTCCACTGAATTTTTCCTTGCATCTATCAAAAAGCTACAAAACAGCTTTATTTTTCCCCCTGCTTTCTAGATATGACACTGCCTAATTTGCAAAAAACAAACAAGTGAAAAGTGATGTACAAGTCATTTGTATTCACTGTTAATATCTTGTTTTTAAGAGCCATCAGTAAAAGTTGCAAGTTCTCCTTATTTTAAAAAAGTTAATAGAGAGGTGTTATTTAATGTAAGATTTCCCAGAACTCCTGGGACTGAACTCTTGTGTCTCTGGTTATGACAAGGACTAAAACTGCTTCTGGGCACCTGTCCATTGCCCTTCTAATACAGAAACCAATTAGACTTCATACTATCGAAGAGCAATCATAACCGAATGAAAGACATGGAGCCTTTAGACTAGAAAAGATTGAAACATGGCAGCAGAATTTGCTTCTGGTCGTATATGGGCAGCTTCCAGACCATTTACAACATCCCAGTGTTGCAATATGAGTACTGTTTGTTAAAAAAACCCCCAAAACTGAGAAGTTTTTAAAGACCATTTTCATGTGCTCTGATTGATGCAGAACTTATGCAGCGAAAAAAAAAAAGTAAAATCTGAGACCATTAAGTGAAAACTGTAATAAAATAGATAGACATGGCAATATTGATTTTAGCATTCCCTCAGTATTGATTTCTTCTGTTGCAAACACAGTGTGCCACAAGTGTATTTTTGCATCTTCAGTGTATCTGCTAAAAGTTCCTTATATTTTATATGTTCATTTCCTGTATTTCAGTGCAAACTCTTTGCCAAAAAAACATTTGCCTGTATTCTCAGAGCAATCTCCTTTTCAGGATTCTACTTTGTATGCATTATCTGATGCAGACAAATAGTAAATTGTCCCAACTTTAAGAGGCATGAAAAAGGAGACTGATCAAATTTTTGTATTGAAGTTACTGCTCCTGAAATGTTGAGAGCAGCAATAGGATAAGAGCTAGAATTCACCAGGAGTTAGCCAGGTTTTTCAGCCCAGCTCCACCAATGGACGTCATTTAAACCATGGGTGTTTTTGCTGCCTGCAGATCCTATGATCTGTCAGGGCATTCTTTTGTATGCTTTTGGGTATCAGTTTCTTTTGGAGTTCGTGGGGATTTTAGGAAGAAGCTGTAGAACTTGCAATTTCTTTTAACTGAGATGACAGCTCTTCCCTAGGATGAGGTAAGCACATGCAGTTTGCTGTGCACAAGCTTTCCTCTGGAAGCAGCTGATGCAGTGGCAACCACAGGGCCTTCTTGCAGCAGCCAAGCAGTGTTAGCACCTGCCATCACCTCTGTGGTGCCGAGGAGTGAAAGATGCAACAGCAATGCCAAGAAAAGCTTCTGTTTTTACTGTAACTGAGCCTACCGAGATTCTTGTAAGCAGTGGCAGCTGCTGAGACCTAAAATCATACTGGTGGATTCAAGAGGAAAAGAAGCAGATAAAGAAACTCCATGGAGCCCTGCAGAGAGTGCCATCAGATAAGGCAGAGTGCCACCTGATTTGTGGCATAATGTGAGTATGGATAAACTCCTAGCCTGTAGCGTGAACCTAGGAGTTTGTTGATGTGTCTCCTCATTTGCTTTGACTCTTGCTGATTTATTTTTGTAATAGTTCTACCAAAGCGATTTCAAGGAATACTGATTTATCACATGGTTACAGAGCTAGTACCTTAACCTTTCTTTGTGGAATTATCCAACTGGAAAATATATAAATACAATAGTGGAGATGCGTGTAACAATGCCTCAAAAGAAAACAGACAGGGTTATTATTTTTAAAGTGTTTTCCATTTGAAAAGCTCTTTATATTTTATTGTAGTTAAATGAATGTGAAAGGTGTGTTCAATTTTTCTCCCTGGTTTCCCTATTAATGTTGAAGGGTAGGAAGAAATTACACTCATTTGTATTCCTGGACATAATATAAATGAAAAATGAATATTTTATTGCTAATGGCTTTATAAAATACTTTTCAGATATTTTAGCAAGCTTAATATATCATTCCATTGCAAACCACAAAAATTAAAACAAAATGCTCAGCTGAGGACTCTAAAAATATCAATAATGCAATGCTTAAGTACTGGTACACACAATTTTTAACTCTTCTATCCCTTTGCAAGTGGTGCCAGTTTCTTAAGCAATGTAGTTTGGCCTCCCTAGATTGCACAGAGCTTGGGGCTCAGAAGTTGTGTTAAAATGAAGATTTACTGTAGCGAAACCTTACGTATTTTTCAGACATTCATTCCTTGACCAGCTTGAGTGTGTATCTTAAGGAGCAAACTAATTTTATAGCTGCTACATCACAGCAGCTACATAAAGATTCCTTCAGTCAATTTTATGTATTTGTATATCTAAATATATATATACATACTGTATGTATACAGTATATACTTTAGATATGTTAGGTATATTTTAATATATGTATTAGCCTGTGTATGGACTGAAGGGGATGGATGTTCACCAAAGGAAGGGAGAGAGGTAGAGAAGGTGGGAACACTTGCAGGTTCAGATAGATGGTGTACAGAAGGAGTAGTGTTGGTGGTGGAATGGTGGTGGAAGTGAGAAGTGCAGTGCATAGGATATGCTGTGCAGATGAGATGCTGTGCAAGGTGGGAAAGAGCAGAGAGTCTTGAAGAGAGACTTGGGGTACTGGTGGATGAGAGGCTGGGCATGACCCGACGATGTGTGCTCACAGCCAAGAAGGCCAGCCATATCCTGAGCTTCATCACAAGCAGCATGGCTAGCAGGGTGAGGAAGGTTATTCTGCCCCTCTGCTCTGCTCTGGTGAGACCCCATCTGGAGTACTGCATCCAGCTCTGGGGACCTCAGCACAGGAAAGACATCAACATCTTGGTGCAAGTCCAGAGAAGGGCCATGAAGGTGATGAGAGGGATGAAGCACTTCTCCTAATAAGGAAAGGCAGAGAGAGTTGGGATTGTTCGGCCTGGAGAAGAGAAGGCTTTGGCATAACTTAATAGTGGCCTTCCAGTACCTCAAGGGAGCCAATAAGAAAGAAGGAGAGAGACTGTTTACAAGAGCATGTAGTGACAGGACAAGGAGGAATGTTTCAAACTGAAAGACAGTAGTCTTAGGTTAGATATTAGGAATAAATTCTTTACTGTTAGAGTGGTGAGGCACTGGAACAGGTTGCCAGAGAAGCTGCGGATGCCCATCCTTGGATGTGTTCAAGGCCAGGCTAGATGGGGCTTTAAGCAACCTGGTCTACTGGAAGGTGTCTCTGATCATTGGCAGAGAGGGAACTAAGTGATCTTTAAGGTTCCTTCCTACCCAAACCAAACCATTCTGTGATTCTATGAGTATCTTGATTTGTGCCTGTTGGAAGAGCAATATGTATTAAACTAGACCAGGGAAGAAGAACCAGTAGAACTAGAAACATTGTGGAGAGCTTACGGCAGTTGAGGTAGTTTCTGTTGAACCCTCTGACAGGATGAGAGTTGAAATACCTTTTGTGCCTTACCCTTATTCTTTCCTTCAAGAATGAAAGCTGCAGAAAGTCAGCATACCACATAGTTACATAATTACAGAATTTTTGTTCTGCCTTGATCCACTCCACTTGGAACCTCCTTCCTAAACCAGAAGCAGACATGCAGAAACTATTTAGGATAATCAGAATTTCTACATTTAAGAAGCTGAAATATTTCCTTATATTACACAAATAGATTCTACTTCATGAAATGATTACAGAACACTACTATTGAAATCACTGTAAAGCAAATAATATGGCAAAACTTACTAGCTGTTTACCTTTTATTTCTATCAGCATTATACAGAAGAAGTGCTGAAGTCAGGAAAAATGTATTTCAAATTGAAGAGTGTCACTTGTTTCTTTTCTTGTAGTGGGAAAAAAGCCCCAAACAATCCTGTCTTCCTTGATTTAGCAGCAGACATATACAGACGTTTAAAATGTTTTCTTTAAGCTGTTATTGAGTAATTCAAGACAGTTTTGCAAATGGAGCCTCTGCATCTAAGTAAGTTAAAATGCATTGTCAGAAGTGGTTCCATACTGAAATTGTAAAAACCCTTCCGAGAACTGATGAAGAAGTGAGAGTAATTGCAATCACAACATTTAGAAAGTGCAAAATAGTTTGTTAAACCTCAGTGAAATGCACAGCAATTCAAGGCATTGAACTTTTTGGGAATCACAGAAACATAAAACATAGCCTGCTATTAAAACACCAGTGAGAAAATCTGGCAAAGTTGTTCATGATGCTTACAGACCAAAATAAATGTAGGAAACAACTGGTCAAGTGAGCAGCAAATTATTAACACAAATCAGGTTGACTTCATCATGTTCTGATTTTAAAAATAAGTTTTGTTAATATTATGAAACATTGCCCTCATTTAGATGAAAACACTCTATGACAGGGCAACCATAGTCAGAAGACTGACTATATACTATATATATATATATANAGAGCCCTTCCCAAATCTGCATTCGCAAAGCCTGGCCATGAATGAATATATGCTGTATACGCTGAAGGAGATGTCGCCTATAACCCAATGTACTTGGGGTAAAGGGATGCACTGAACAGTAAAGCGTATAGTTTTTTGCATTTGAGTTTAGTGATGTTAAAATGTGTACCTTAAAGAAAAATATTTGCTAATAGTGATGTGAATAGATTTTTGTCTTGAAGGATTTGTGTCTCTTGTAGACTAGAAAAAGACGTTGTGTTGGCTGTAAGGAGATCACAAATATCTTTCAGAGTTTCATGGAGAACAGTTAATTGTATGAGTATATGGGTATAGGCACTGTTTTGCTGAAATTGGAACCGAAATCCATGTCTGACTGAAAAAATGGCCATCTGTGGATGTTTCAGAGGAAATTGGAGAAGAACCTGTTTTCAGGAGCACTTCTTTCCTAACCCTTCAAGATAATTAGTTCCCCATACCCAGTAACATATAAATGTATGTTCTGTGTGTATTTTTGTCCTTGTTAATGTAATTGTAGGTGCATTTATTCGTTGTATTGATATCTGATCCTTTTTGGCTACAGCTTGTATCTTGGTCCCAGTATACCACACTGTGTTATGGTGCAGAACATGCATGTGTGTGTAAGGGAGGAAGAGGAGTCAGTTGTGTTATCTGATTTTACCCTTCTCAGTTCAATTACTTGATTACTTCTTTTCTAAGTGTTCCATTTGGAAGTACAGAAAGCTGATGGATCTCTGTGCAGGGAAGATGTAGAAGTTCAAGAGATTCTTTGCTGATAGACTTCTTTGAGTGGATGCAGACATTTTCTTCTGGATTCAGGCTATGACTGTTGTACGGAGTGTCAGTAGTTACTGTTAGTGCTGTGATGCAGGCTTTGGAGAAAGAAGTGTCTTTGTGAATAGAGTAAAAAACCCCAAACAAAAACCCACTGAACCTACTGTGTGAGACAGTTGTCATACTTGCTACAAAAGTGAATGTTGTTTGAGCAAAAGACTATGTACATTTGAACCTGAATGATCTGCTGCAAGGAAAGAGAAGCAATTGAAATAGGCAGCCTGCAGATTAAAATCCCAGGAGAGCCCTTGGTTCTCTCAATTGCCTGCTGAAAGAGCAGAAAAAGCTGTTGTTATATGATATTATTAGGGAAGAATATACAATAACAAAATGTCAAGGCTGGATAGTATAGTCAATGAAGTATGAAAGAAACAATAGAAACTGAAGAGGGTGTAGAGTTTTGCTCAAGGAAATCAGTTCTCGACTATGTTGTCAACAAAGAATTTGCATCTGTGAAAGCAACCCCCTGGTTTTCATTAGGATAAAAATATGTCTGGAGTTTCATTTAATAAAGTGCGTCATGATGGCAGTCCCAACTCACACTGTGACAGTCATTTATGATCCTGCAGTACTCTTCTCAAAAAGATGTTAACCCCAAAGTCACATCCAAATTACTTTTGAAATTAGATTCTGCTTGTGATAGAAGTGAAGGGGGTTTTTAGAGATTAACTCGAGATGCATTTACTGTTTGGGAAGGTAAAAATGGTTTTTTCCTCCATATTAATGAACCCTTCATCTAATCTCTGTGTGCCACAACGTTATCTGGCCAAGGAAGCTTGAGTCTCTGTTTATTATGAGTCTTGTGGAGGAAAGCAGGGAATAAAGACAAACTGGGAGGATGAGAGGATAAAATGAGGGTGCAGATAAAGAGCAGAAAGGAAGAGATACTTGCTGTTAAATACATTTATTATTTATGTAGTGATACATATGTCATTGTCTAGTATGAGAAATGTGACATTTCTATGCTTATAAAAATTCTGGGGTTTTCCCTATGTACATACTCCACTATAAACCAGAAATCTCCAGTTCTTGATAGTTCAGCTTTCTACTTCGTTTACAAATTTAAAAACATGATTATTAATGTGTTTTCTTTGTGCCATCTACTGAGTTACATTTATGTTAAGGATTTTAATATTGCTGTTTTTAGAAACTGAAAAGCGGGTAGTGATAGGAATTTGTGCCTGATACTTTGGTGTTCTCACATTTTTGCATTTAATGTAAGGAGAGGGGAGATAGGTAACTCAGTCAATTTAATTATTTGAGTAAATTAAATATAAATAAACAATATGAAAATTTAATCTGAGTCTAAGCTATTTTGAACACCGTAAGCCTGCAACAAACTGTGGAGTGGTTATGCATACTTCATGGTGCTTGCTGGTTATAGGCTTTATAATTGATTCAACCTAATTAAAAGGCTAAAAGAGCATCTTCCTAGCTATTTGTCAAAGTAGAAACAGTCAACAAAATATGCTTCATACTGATCCCTCCTCGCTGAAAAAAAATAGTGTGCAAAGTATTTGATTTAGTAGACTTCCTGAGAATGGAGTCTTCCAAAATAAACAGTACTAGACATACAAATGCTGTTAAGTGACAGATCAGTGTCTTAGCTTGTATGAGGTGCAATTTCCCATGGCATTCCACAGCTCAGGTGATTAGCTTTGCTTGAACTGGAAGAGGAGTAAAGACTAATCTGCACACCTGTATACTAATTGCTGATTGTTAATCAGTAGATAATTGAGCAACTAAAAACTTACTTGGCTATCTGCACCTCATGTACTGGCATAGAAAGAGGTAGCAAGACAGAGTAGCAGCTGTACTTTGTGCTTCACCCCTGTGATGGGAGTTACAATACCTCAGGTGGCCTTCTAAGCTACAGGAGCAGCAAGGTCCAGGCATGGACCAGGAAAATGCTGGAAAATAATAATTAAATGTCTCAGCTGTTAATTGCCTGTATTAGTAATTAGTGAGAATAACTAACTATGCCTTCTAATAAAAGAAGCTTGAAATGAATTTATAAACAACCACCTGAATTGTATTCATAGATGTTAGAAAATAGGCCTAGGCACGTTTTAAGGAGACACTTCCATTCTTAGTGAGAGAGATTGGAGATTTTGGGTGGTGGGCGACGAAAGCTTGTGTTGTGTGTCTACTATTTTTTCTTATCTAAACTAATTTCCATTTTTCTGGCCTCAATTTTTTATAGAAATTTCATTTGTATGACATATGTATCAGCAAAACCTCTTCATGATGCTAAATAATACAGAAATTACAGAATCAGAGGAGTCCCAAAGTATGTAGCCAGCACTGCACTCTCTGCATGCATAACCGGATTTCTGATTCTGTCCGTATTTCTAACCTCCCTTCATAGCTTTGAGTAAATTGCTCCCCCTTCTTTTTTCCGTTTCACAGATAAAATGGGATAATAACATTTAAGTACAATATTTCATAAAGTTGCTATGCAGACCCATTAATAACTCCATTTGCAGGTCTTTGATTACCTTCAGTATATCAAAATGTCACTACTGAGTTTGCTGACTGCATTTACTCATGTCCTAGTTCTACTCAACTTCTGGATTATAAAATGATACTTTGTGACATAATTTATGATCCAACTAAAACTATCACTCTGAAAGTCAGTTCAACACATCCACTACTCCTTAGAAAAAGCTATAAAGTACACAGATTGTCTTTTCTTCAGTTATTATAAAGATTTATTTGATCTCTAGCTCTAATATCCACTGAAGGTTTTCTCTGTCAGTATTAACTTCCTAGATCAATAAATCGTGATACTGATCTCCAGAGAAGTCAATGTCTGCCAACTACCATTGCGGTGTTTACCCTTGTTGAAAAGCAGTTGTAACAAATTAAATTGGCTTCTGTCAGTGTGTGGTCCTTATTTTATGGTACAATTAACAAACGTTGATACATAGGCCGCTTCCTAGAGAAGATCAGATTAAAGGCAAGGGATTGTAGCAAGACAAATCAGAATTTATGAGGTGAGGTGAAGCTGCTTTCATTTAAAGAGCAGTTGCTGCGGACTAGATGGTGACTCTTACTTTCAAAGGAGCATGCTTTTAACAGTGTGCACATACCTGATCTTCTGTATTGCTGGAGAAACGCTGACTGTATTCTCTGCTCTGCTGGTAGACAGTTTACCTTAGTATGTCTGTTTGTGAAACATTTTGCTTTGAGGCAATGGAGGAAAACAAAACTCAGGCCTGTAACTACTTTAAAACAGCTCCAGAAAGAGCTGCTTTCTCATTCCTCTGGCTCAGATGATGGGAATATGTCCTCAAACAGGATTCTGACTTTGGATGTCCAAAGGTTCTCTTGGACTTTTCTTCCTTTGCCTTGTTATAAAGAAACTTTCTGATAGTTAATCACGTTTCTAACATTGCTCTCTGAGTGACTCCAAGGTTAAAGAGGAAGGATGATGTATATTTAGGTTGATCAGCTCTAGAAATGAGAATAAAAAGCTTGAGCATTGATGTTTGTAACCATGGAACAATTGCTGACAACATTCTGATAATGTCTGGATAATGCTCTGTATTTTAATAGCCTGTTCCAAACTAAAAATGACCTAAAATCACTGAAAGAAAAGTATACAGTGTTGTTTTTGTTATGGGCAAGATGGTATTTTTCTAAACTGTTGCTCTGCGAGGTACTTGAATGGCTTGGTATTCAGACATTTTGAAAATATAGTTTAGGTGATTGAAGCTTTGCAAATTTTCTGCCCTCCAGTACCCTCAAAGGTTTCCAGCAACAAGTGGAAAAGACTCACTGTACAACACCCATCTGTGCATTTTGTGCATCCAAAATACTTACTAAAATGATAGTTGCATGGCAAAGTACTGCACAATTAGATGTCCTAATTCACCTAATTTTGCCTGATATTTGTAATTGGGATACAAATTATTTAACTTTTGCTATGACTTATGTAATTATAGCCTAATGGAGTAGCATTATCTGTTTAATTTATGAGTAAAACCTATCAACTTTAAGCTGGACTTAGAGAATTGGTTTAGACATCAAGTAAAAACTAACTACCCATTGGGTGAATTGCTCACAGTGATATTTTTTTCCTTGTATGGGGAGCTTTAGGTTGCAAAGTGTGATTATTATAAATACACCATGGACAGTAGCTTTAGGTGGGGAGTGTGATGTTGTTTGAAATTGTTAGTATATCCCTTCAGGAGGGCAAGCTGACAACCTCTCTCAAAGCAGTGATTAGTTTTTAATAGCTCAGGAAACAACACTTTTGGTACTGTCTCACTCAATTCTCTACTATAGTAAACTATGTTAGTGCCACTGAATTTAATTAATTTGCACAGGCAGAGAAACTGTTCTGCATTCCTTAGAGAGGAAAATTACTGAAGTTATTGGAGGGGCCACTGAGAATATGCAAATGTGGACAGCTCTAGCCACTGGTTCTTCTGCCAGTGCTCCTGTCTGCCCTGACAAACCATTTTCAGTCCAGAAGCTTTGTAGCCATGGTGTCCCTTTGAATATAGCCCACCTCTCAACAGCCTTACTAGCTCAGGCACGGTGCCACATCACTGTGACATTCAGACCTGGGCTGGCTCGTGCCCAGTCATCATGGAAGAGCAGATGTCTTTCCGAGGCCATCGTGTGCACGTGCGCTGAGATGTTCTGTCAAAGCAACATCATCATCCTCAGGGCTGTGTAACCTTCCTTAGATTCCAGCTATCACTGCAGGACTTGCAGCTTATGTGGTGCACAGGCACTAATGTGCTTTGAAGGTTTTCATAGTGACACAGTTGGAGTACTTGAAAGATTGGATGGGCTTCCTGCGCACTTCTAGTTGCAAATTAGGGCACTTGATTTCGTTTGGAAGCAGCTACTTGTTTGTTTTCCCACCTTAGGTTTTTTCTATCCTGTGTAAATGAAAAGACAAATTGTCCTCAAATGAACTGTTGGCTTTTGAGGCAGAATGTTCCCACAGAGGAGGTGTCCAGTCTGTCTGCATTTCAAGTTTATTCTAAAAGAGCTATGTTTCACTTCCTTTAGTGAACACTATTGGGCAGTTTTCTTGGTCGAGTGCACGATTTTGTGTTAAAGTTTGTAATGTTTCTGAATACCTGAGTGATTGATTCTGCAAAGATACTGGCTTTCTGACATGCTATAATCTTCCTTATCCCTCAACAACTTCTCTGTGTTCCATGTGTTATATTAATAAGCTGACTCTTTCTTTCTCTTAGGAAATAATTACTATGATCCCCATCTTTCTCCTTTATTTGCATTTTTTATTTAACAAGTAACTGTTGTCTCTTCTTTCAGGTATGGTGTAACTGATACATGTCTAATTAAACTCAGAAATTTTCTCAATAGGTGTAAACTTTGAAGTCTTTGCTCTATTTCGAATGCAACATAGGGATTTTGTACCCAAAATTTTGTCGTGTTTTTCATCCTGTACCTGTTGGTTGAATAAAATGCTGTGTGTCTACATAAAAATCTTCTGATGAATGAACTGTTATGACTTCATGGGTGGAGCAGTATTGTTCACCTGCAGAATTTGGGTTTATCTAAGGCCGCAAAGTAGATTCATATTGATGTGAAAACATGTATCAGATTAGTTAAGTGCACAAGTTGAATTCATTAATTCATTTGGCATTGCAATGCTACAGACTGAACAGGAAATGCACTTCTAGGCCATGCAAATTTGTTGATTTTTTCATATTCTTCACTGTATCTTTTCTGTTCTGTTGTTGGTGGTGATGGATTTGTTTTCATTTTAACATTTAAGATGTTATTTCCAAAAAAATATCATACATTATAGTTTTCTCCAGAGCAATGGTGGTATTGTTTTTGTTTAAATCCAAATTTTGTTCTTCTATTATTACTACTATTCCAAATCGTGAAGACCTTCCATACTTCTTTTCATATCTATCACATCTGTGGAGATAATGACCATGCTAACGTACAGGTTACTGAAATATTGCCTAGAGAGAGTAGGGATTTAGATCAGTCTTTCAAGCATTTAGACTTGATAGGTCCATTGAAGTATAATGTCTTATTTTTATTAATAACTTCAATCTTCACTGTTTGTTTTCATGTATTAGGGCTTATTTATGTACTTGTGCATGTGTTTCAGTCTTTGAATGGGGAGTTAATTTAAAATAAAGAAAATGCAGAGTACTCAACCATTAGTGAAATACTTGAACTAATAACAAGTAAGTGAAGTATAGATTGCAGTTGCCTTGTCAGTCTAATTCTGTTGGATTTTCAGAGTTGTTTTCAAGCTCTTTTTTTTTTTATCCCCAAATGTAAAAAGCTGTCCACAGAACTTGATTGGAAATGCAAACTCCTGTGTTCTTTTCTTTCAGAGTGTGGACATGAGTCCAGCTAGCAGCACCACCTCGCTCCCTGTTAGCCCTCTCCCTGAGGAGCCGTTATTTTTCAAGGTACAGTAAATCAATGTAATACTAAACACTGTCTATTAATTTTGGCTTATCATGTTATCTGGGATACCATGAAGTGCTATTATTACTTCTTCCTTTTCTTTGAAATGCTATGATATCAGCAGATGGGCTGTGTATGTAGCATGAAATTTTCGAGAAATACCTAAAATAAAATGTTACTGGTTTGGAGAGGAATATTTCTCCATCAGACTAGAGCTGTAAAGTGCCATTTATAAGACTGTTTTTATCCATCTCACCTGCCAGTGATACATTGTACTATGTGCATTCCTCTGTGTGTGTGTCTATCATCAACAGATTTCTCTTTATTTTGTATTTCAAGTACATAATTAATGAAACAATGATTATTTACTCCAAGGATACCGGAGACTTTAAAGATCTGTCAAAGAACAGATTTGGCATAAATCCAGTGTAGGCCACAGAGTTGATATTTGAATTAATTTTAATAATACATGTTAGGACAATGTCCACAACTTCATGACATTGAAGCTGTGAGGAGCAAGTGGCAGCGTCCCCCCTTTTCAGCTGACTTTGTGTTATCCAGCCGTGGGATACAGAAGGGGCTTAGGCAGAGCCGGACTTCTGGAAGAGTCTCCTGAGGCCACCCAGGTATTCAGAGCAGTGCTGTGTTGGGAAGAAAACAGGTCAGCTTGCCAGTTGTTTTCTTAGATAAGGAAGAGGGAAGTTGGATTTTCAGCACTATTGACCCAATCACCATAATATGGAGTAAATTACACTGACAGGAATATCTCTTTTAAAATTTTCTCCCGTAATTTTCCACCTTTTGTCTGTATAGCATTTGTTGCCTGGGTTGTGTTTTCAGTCACTTCGATGATGTTAAATTAAATCCGAGGAATGGGAATTAATGAAGTTTAGTGATGTAAAGTTTGCATCTCTCCTGCACGTGCCCCAGTGCAGGAAATAAGAGCATCCTTCAGACCTGGTTAACTCCAGGAAAACAACAACAACGAACCCTTTTTCTTTTTCCCGTATTTTATATGTCTGTGCAAGAGTTGCAGCATGTAGCCCATAAACACCTAGCTAGCCAGGTGATTCCTGTTACTTCTTCCTTCCTGTGAAGGATTGTGCTTGCTCAGTTGCTTCATCAGTGGAGGTACAGCTGGGATATCAGTGATCAGCTATTCACTGATTCTCATTCCTGTTTTGAGATTTAGCATTTTCAAGACGCCAGTCCCTGAGTGACACTTGGCTGGAATTGAGTAATATTGTACTGAGGTGCTGTGTTGCATGTCTTTTGTCCTTGGGACACAGCATTAAATGCACATTGAAGTCTGGTGAACATTCTAAGGTTCAGTAATTGCTGTGTCTCCCTGTGCCTGAAAAACCACTAAGATATGTCACATAAAATGAAATGGGCTGCTCAGCTCAGATAAAGGTGTAACAGGCAAGAAAATCTAACTTGAAATAGTACAATAAGGTCTCATACTGAGGTAAGTAAACACTACTCTCTTTGCATTGGGGGCCCTCTGACAAGTACACTGTAGTGCCTTCATTTTTGAAGGAAGTGGTGTTTGTATAGCTCAAAATGGGTTACAAATTGCTTATTTGAAGTGGATTAGTTGCTTTAGTAAAACAATAAAGATATTTCTCATATTAGAAGTCTACTAGAAAATGATACAAGAAACTGAAAAATAGGCAGGGAGCAATATTTAAACATTTCATTTTCAGTCAGTTTTCAAAACAGGAAATATTTTTCTTTGGATTTCAAGTAAAATGGAGGTTAGACCAGGAAAAAGTCAAATACATCTCATAGCCAATGCCCTTTAGTAGAGAAAATAAATAATATAAAATGTAAGTTTCTGTTATTTCTCCTTGACTCACTCCGAGAGAGAGCACTGTTGTTCCAGTAGAAATGTGGATTGCAGGTTTTACAAGCCGTAACCCTCTCCAAATACTGTCAGTCAATAATATTGGCTTTTGATGATGGGATGATGCATTTCCCTTAGCAACATGATAATAACCTTTCCCACCTCCTTGCTGTAGAAATGAAGATTGAAAAAGAAATTCCATTCTGTGGTTCTGAAAACACAGGTGAAATGAAGCAGGGCCCTATAAACTGCCACTCTTTGGGATAGTTGAAGATCTCTGAGCTAATGAGCTTTTATATTAGACTGTGAAATGAAACCAAGCCCCAGTTCTCAATCATACCAAGAAAGAGAACTGTCTTTCCTTGGATTTTGACGATTTGTCTTCAAAAGAAAGTCAGAATTTCTGCATAAAGAAAGAATGCAAATCCTGTGATCATACTCTTTATTTTACAGCCAACTTCACCAAAGCAGATACCTGTCATTTTTAATCCAACAGGATATGTGGAAAACCTAAGCTTGCTAAAACCACTTTAAGATTTTGAATTTATTCTAATGGAAGCTGGAAACAAGATTCCCTTGGGAGTGCTCGCAGGTTGCATCTCAGCTCTGCCAACGCTGAATTCAGCCACCATTATCCCAATATGCTGTAACAAAGATGCAAATCATGAGACCTTACTCAGTAGTCTCTGGAGGAAGATCTTTTCCAGTGCAGCAAGAGATACTCCTCCTGGGTCCATCACATGCCAGTATTTTAATT
This sequence comes from Sakesphorus luctuosus, assembly GCA_013396695.1. Lineage (NCBI taxonomy): Eukaryota > Metazoa > Chordata > Aves > Passeriformes > Thamnophilidae > Sakesphorus > Sakesphorus luctuosus. The sequence goes on from VWZD01000217.1 coordinate 320,585, forward strand.
GAATCATTGGCTTTGTTTATGTTAAGTTCATATCTTTGAAAGAGTATAAGTGATACCTAGCAAAAGGAACAGAAAACAAAATTGAGTAAGAAAGAAAGCTAACCAGCTCCAGTGCTGTTTAATCATAAAAACAACCAGGAGAAAACAAAAAGATAAACATATAATTAATGCCATTCCAGAACTTTTGCTCCACAGCTGCTGTAAATAATAAATTTTGTTCTGTGTGAGGAAAGCACAACCTTGCACAGAAGCCAGAAGTACAGCCAGTCTTCTGCATGGCTTTGGGTTTCCTTCTCCTTGTGGGGTAGTGACACAGGGGTATCCGGATCAGTCTTCCTTAGCTGTGCTCTTCAAAATCTAAGAAAAAAATCCCATTCAGCCACAGACACTTTTTAAAAGCTTTTCTAAGGTATTTTTGATAAAATGCTCATAGGCATTTAATTTTAGTGATTATTTTTTTGTTAAATTCCAGCTTTCAATCCTCTGCTGTTTTCCATGGTTAAAAGTGTTTAAAAAATCAAGATGTTTTCCAATATTATGGGAAAAAATTACTTCTCCATGCACAGGAGAATATCATCTTTGTTGGTGGTTTTGCACTTAAATTTCTCTGTAGGGAGGGTCCATCTTTGAACAGAAAGCTATTCTTCTGTCTCTGTATAACGTTGCTTGAAGAATTAGGTCCTTATCTTGTGGTAAAAAGCTATGTCGCAGTTGAAAATTTTCAGAATTAATAATTTGAAATAGAACAGAGCAGAATGGTATTTGTCATGCAACTTTAACTCAAGTGTTATTCTATGTTATAATAGCAATGAAGCTGGCTCAAATGTGAGTGACTTTTAATTATGACTACTTATATCTATGCTCATTAGCTGGAATTAAAAATAATCCTACTTTCATATGGAAGATAAGTGAAGGAGGGTGTATTTCTAAAAGGTCAACTTACCAAGCAATGTCTCATCCATTTTTTAGAACCTGTTCCTTTCTCCTACTCATTATATTGTGCTTTATTATAATAGTATTCTATTATTTTTAAATTGTTCTAAAATATAGTGGCAGTCTTTTAAGAAGAGATCTATGACAGCCATTTAGTACATAAGATATCTAGTATTACCTAATTATACATTATCTCTTATAATGAGCATCAGTCTCACTGGTTATTAACCACAACCAAGTTGTAAATAATAACCATAAATCTATTATAGGAATGTTTAATTGTCTTTCAATTCTATGATTAATCTCAGCCATGCTTTACTAATTGGCATTAAACAAAAGAAAAAAAAATCCTCCATTCTTTCCTTTCTTCTTTGAGGGAGTTGAGAAATTCCTTCAGCATTTATTATCTTACTGTGTTCTGACTGCTGTAATTAATACTGTTGATGCAAATTCCCTGAGTAAGAAAATGCAAGAGCCAGTACAAGTAGCAAAAGCTAACAGTCCTCAGCAGTGCTATCACTGCTGTAGGGCTAATAAACTATAGATTTATACTAAATTAGGTCGGTAGTAGCAGTTCTGCAGTTCATCCTGCAGCTCTACGGGCTCTGTAAATGCAGATCTTTGCAGTCACTCATGGGCATGACTCTGGCAGCTCATGACACTTGTGCTTACAATTTAGCAAGAGATAAATTTTCCATTTGGTCAATAATCAGATTAATAATTTTACTGCAACTGTTTGGATTAATCAATATGACAGTCACAGTAATGATTGCTGTTTAGCCCAGGCAACTCATCTTTGAGAGTATGACTTGATACATATATATATATCTTGGTGAAGAATGAGGTCTTTTCCTAACTTAGTCAGCAGTGATGACAACGAATTGGGTCTATACTTCAAAAAGCTTCTTACGCTATCTGACACAGCCAGCATATTTACCCTCTCTACTTAAATGCACTACTTACAATATTGAGAGTATTTGCTGTCACTTTTTTGAATCAGACCATTTTAATGTATTGTTTCCTTTTGTTTTCAAAACATACTCTGCAGTAATCACTTAGACATTATGATCCGTGGGCAAATACACATTATGGTGGTTCAGTGATCCTCTTTCATGGGCAGGAGGCCTCATTAGCTCTCATCCCTGTCATGTCACCCTCCACTTGAATTTCTGCTTCCACTGAGAAGCATGTAAATTCCGAAGCCTCTGTAGGTTTGGGGTTTTTGTTTGTTATGGTGATGTTTTTGATATTTCTACTTGTCCTAGTTCAGCAGGTGGGACCAGTTGTCACTGTGTGGGGGTGATCAAAACTATGTATTCTACCCCCTCTATTCATTCCCAAGGTCAATGGCCCATTTGCAGCAGCTTCCCAGGGAGTCGTTAACACCTCCACTCCCAGCCTGAGGGGGCGTAGGTGCTAATGAGCCATCAACAGTCCAAAAATAGCCCATGACTCACAGAGTTAATCACCCATTGTGTGAGTCCCCGCCCCAGGGGAGGGACTGGATGCTCCCTGAGGGTACAAAAAGGGGTAGGTAAGAAGACCTTGGGAACCCTTTTGTCGGACCCAGAGGACCTCTACAGGAGGAGACCACCACTCCGGACCAGACCACAGCCATCACCTGTACCAACAGGTTTTTCACTTCTTTTTGCTTTGGACTTGGGGGAACCACACAGGTCTCACACAAGGGCTAACAAACCCTTTGGGTTTGTACCCCAGGGCACTGGGTTACACTGCTGGGTTTTGGGAGTTGACAGCAATTCCCCTTTGCGTCAGGCTATTTACTGTATTATTAAATTGTGGCTCTGACTCATAATCTCTCTTGTGTTGAGTTCATTTCTCCTGCTGGTTTACCTCTAAACCAGCACACTACTGTAATGAGTAGAGGTATGGAAGTATGATTCATGCAACCCCACTTCTACTAATCTGCTGCCCAATCTCTGTCCTGTTTCAAACCAGTGTGTCACCATTCTTCAGTGGTGTAATCAATTCCTCCCACTCTTAAATTTTATTCCCTATGTCAATATTTGCTTTCTTTATGACTCCTCATGTCTTACTGGTGTAGCACAGTCTTATAAAAGTCATGTCATCATAGCAGCTTTCTGCCTTTGGTGAAAGCCTTTCATTTTGTAATTTCTCAAAAAGATTTATACATCTGATTTATTTTGCAGTCTTTATTATCCTAGTATATGAGATCTGCAAAAGCACAGAATTTATTCTGAAGGTAGGAGTGTGAAGTAGTATTATGGGTCCTGTGGCAAGACGCATCTGTAGATCTATTCACTCTTCTTTTCCTCACTAGCTCTGTGCACACTTTTCCTAAGGAACAGGGCTCTGCCAGCAGGTCTGAGTAGAGCCACATCACCTGTTTCATGAGTAATACTTGCATCAGCTCATCCAGCAGGGTGTGAATGTAGCTGTGAAATTCTCCTCCTAAGCTTTGACTCATAAGAAATGAAGTGACAAAGAATAGTATTATCAAAATAGAACTTAATAGAAGGAAAGAAATAGAAAAACCCCAAACTTTACCTGTTTTCCCCTGACTTAATAATTTCTTTCAGGTCTGAGTTTATCCTGGCCATTAAACTGAGTCTGGAAAACAAGCTGTCGCTCTCCCAACACGTTCTCTGTGTCTGCCATTGATTCTGACTTCTTACTCATGTTCAAAATACATCATGTTTATGGACAAATTTGAACAAGTCTTTATGTATTTTGTGTGTGTCCATTGAAAAAGCTGTCCTGTATACCATGGAACCAGAAATACTAACTTCTTCCTTCAGTTTTAAAAAGCAGGAAATACAGAAGACAGAGGAGCTACTGTATAATCCAGAAATACTGCTATACAATTTTAGGAATACTGCATGTGATTTAATCAGTCAGGTAATGTTACTACTTAGATACTTTGGGCTATTAGAGCTCCCTACATGGAAGTATTGGCTTTAACTCTCTTAGGGGACATTGGGTGAGTAAGAAGAAACAAATAGGCTAAACAAGCAATTTTCCAAGGCAGAGTAAAGAGTAGGATAGTATAATCAAATGTTAAGAAACTGTAGGAAAGAATGGACTCCAAAATCCCTCAGTGGGTATTCTTTCCTGAATGACTGATGTATGGTTAAAGAGGATTTTATCACCTGGACAGAAGTGGTCGTGAGTGCCTGTGGGTAACCTACATCTGCCAGACTTCATGTATGGATAAGACTGACAAATATTCACACATTCTGAATGAGATGATGTTTCCTGAGATCAACTTTTCCTTCAGGATTTGCATCTCAAAGTCTAATTTGCAAACAAAATACTTCAAGAGAGGTAATAGCTGAAGGCCCTGACACATGAAACGTGGGATCATTAAAGAAAACTTGTACCAAGTCAGTAATACCATTATCCTGTTGCAAGGAACATTTTACAAGATTTAGATTTACCTCTGCCCTCCCTGCCTTTCTGTAAAGAAAAGGTGAATGTTTATTGCAGGAAGTATAGATACAACATCTGTAATTGTCCAGTGTCACTGATACAATTACAAAAAAATCAGGAATGATACTGGGAACTATGTCATGTTGTCTGATTTATTTCTGTGTCATTGTCTTGACCATAGTTTCCTTTCTTTCCCAAGTTCTGTGGACATGCATTCTCATGTAGAGTGTTTTCCTTAATTTGTTGAAACTTTGTGATAGCATGATGGTTGGTTCAATATTTCAAAATTTTAATCCATGACCTTAGACAAAATTCACGCTTTTAACGTTATTAATTCAGTGAGGCACGTATAGGGAAATGGTTAATGTATGTCTTATTAAAGTCTCCAAAAGCAACCAGAAACACAGATGATGCCTCAACAAAGGCATGCAGAAAGATGATAATTACTTTTTTCAGTTAGCAGGGTTTCCAGCCTTACTTAAAGTTTGATATAATCAGTACTACAAGAGTAAATATTCCGTTCATTCAGGTTCCTGCCCTCAGGCATGCAAACACTCACAATGTATTTTGATGCATACCTACAAAGTTTTTCCTGTTAAATACTCCTGTATCTAAGATTTAAAAGCCATTAAACTTGTAACATTATAGGTTGTTGACAAGATGGTATCTTTAAGATGATGAAAAAGTATGGGAGGATTCTGATATACCCAGTAAGAGCACTTGAAGTTCTTTGTCTCAATGGAGATACTAAATTGTCCTGATTTCTCTTGTCTAGGGACCAATAGGCATACCTGAATCTGAGGGAGTGCATTGGCATGTTGAGCAATCCATTCAGTGCAGGTAGCTTGGGGTGCAGCTGCAGGTTGAGGTGCAGGCGGAGCTTTGTGCCCAAGAGCTCATGGACTGCTGACCCTTTGCATACCAAAGGGTCCTTTGGCCTGGGACCTTTGGCCCAGGCAGGTGACTGGACACTGAGGGACACGGCACGAGCCGATGATACATCTTTTCCTGCCCATAGACTGTGAGGGTGTCAAAGCCCAGGGTTTCTTTTGTTTGGAGTCCATCCAGCTTGAGCTGTTGCTTTATTACTGCTCTGTGATTAAACTATATTAAGCATTTGGATGCCTGAGACTGCTCTGGGAAACTTGGTCTGACTGTGAGTGTGCCTGTGGAGCCGTGAAGGGGTCTTGGTCCCAGCTCAGAGGGTGTAAGTGTGAGTGCCAGGGTGGCTCCTGCATGGTCAGACAGGGAAGTTTCCTTAACAGGCATTTGTAAAATATGATGAAAGAGATTTAGAGTAAATTTCTGTTTAAATCAATGGCACACTGACCACCAAATACAATGGCATGTGTCTTCAGGTCATGGATGGCATGGATTATGTCAGAGGCATCAGTTACTTTAGATGTGAAATGGTTAATCTGTATTTACCATTGTAATCCCATCACTTTTTTTGGAGGTAAAAATATAAATCCATATTAATCATTCCAACCCAAGAGAGTTGTTTGTGGTTGTATTGTCATAAATGAGATAAAATTCAAGTGTTTTTCATAAAACTCATTCAATGTAAGGAAAATGTAGAACTGTGCGCAGTGCAGGAATTAATTTAATAATAAAGATTCACTCTCCAGTATGTGTTAGAGCAATAGATGTTTTCTTCCTAGAATAAATTAAACAAACTGGGTACATGAAAATAGATTTCCTCCATCTCAGATGTGTATTCTCACTGCAGGAGGTGGTATCTCCCTTTCTGGCCAATGACTTACATTTGCATTTTTTATCCAGAAAGCCTCTGAAAGACATTTACATGGAAACTTAGCATGTTTTTAACAAAAAGTTTTGGCTTCATCAAATGAATTATTTCAAATGGAAATCATCTGATCCTTGACTCTTCTAATAAAACATGTATAAAGGACTTTCTTGGTATTAAAATAAGTAATGCTAATGATCCAGCCACACTTTCAAACATAATCCCTGTAGGAAAATTGGAAAACTGTAGGACATACATGGTTGGTGTTTTGAAATTCTCATGAAGTTGAATGTCTCAAAAGTATAACACTAAAAATAACTGACTGATTTTGATAACATTCACCTCGAGTTTAAAGAGACAGATAGTTTAGTGAGCAATTCAGGCAACCATTAAGGAGTGGACAGATTCTGTTAATTGTAGTCACCTGAAATTAAAGGCAAGATTTAATTGCTGAAACAGAAACACCTTGTTCCACTTAGGAAACCCAGCTATATCCTGCCTTTCCTCCTGCTAACTTTCTAGTAGGGCAGACAAAGTATTGAGTAGTGATGAATTCTGTGTTGCTGCAGTTTGATTTTTTTTTTCTTGGTTTCTTGTCAATGTGAGTTTGTTACTTGGCCATGCTGTGCCCCTTGGTAAGTTGTTAACTCCTTTGCAAGATATTTGTTTATACTGAGCTGTTTAATTTTATGGAGAAACGTGGCTTGTCTGTGAGGCTTTGATTGTGTTATACAGCTGGTGACACCTTATTGTAATGTTTGTTTGTGACTTCTGAAGTGCTGTTCCTCTTTCCACCTGCCTTTGCATGTTTGTATAGTGGTAAAGCTAGTTCTGTGTGAAAGGAAATATTTTCCTCTGCATCTAAAATTTACAATGTGGTGTTGGTAGTATTGGGGTAAATTTTGTGTTTCTGAAAGCTGTCATGTACTTTGATTTTAAGACACAGTATGTGCATTCCATTTACTTTCTGACCTTCTCTTTGCTCCTGGGACAGTTCAGTACTTTGATGAATGGTAGTGAAATGTATTTGTGTACTTAAGGTGACCTTTTAATGCCTTATTGTTTGTTTAAGAACCATAAAGTTTTCTTTTGCCTTTTTTACATAGTTGTTTTAAAAAATGGAGAAGAAAAAGGATATCTTTGTTTGCTGGAGTGTTCTTAAATATAGCTGTATAATCTGGCTCTTAATAATAGTCCAGGAAAGTTCTCTTTCTTCATGAGTGTAGAGTAAGAAATCTATTTATTCATGACTCTTCATTTATCAGCAATTAATAAGATTTCTGAAAGGCACTGGGGATGGAGACAATGGAAAGTGTCAGTTTTAATTCTTTTTAAAATGTTGAAAACCTGGTCTGTAGGCTGTGGGTGTGTTGCCCTGTTATCATAGGGAACACATGTAGGAAAATGCCATTCCTGCTTTAAGTATCTTGCAGATAACTTGGACAATTAAATAAAAAAAAACTTGAAATTTTTAGACAATGTAAGTTTCTAAACATTTTTCGAGTAAATAGGTGAGGATATGATTTACTTGAACATTTCTGTTAAAAAAAAGGTGCAAAAGGAGCAAAAGAGCACTGCCTTCTCATGGTTGAAGGAATTGATAATGAGAGGGAGGAAAAAGCCCATAAAGAGACTTAATCACTTAATTTTGTCCTAGTGAATAAAGAAGTAAGTATTCAGCAGGTCATCTGACAGACAAACAGAGGGGTAAAGCATGAACTAGGGAAGAAGCTTCTTTCATTTAGTTTTGATATCTCTGAGCACAGACGAATCCTATAGATAAGAAGGAATAGCAGATTTTTTATTTGGTTATATTCTAAGTGTTTTAAATTTGTTCATATGGTGTACACTGTTATGGGTAGCCTTGTGTCATTTTTAAATCAGAGCTCTTAAAGATTAAAGGAAGACTAATGAGGTTGTAGTGAGAGAAGTTTTCTTCAGGTTCATGTTTGTTTCCCAAATTCATATCTGTAAAACTTCATGTTGGTTGGTTCTTACAAAAGGCAGCTTTCCTTTGTGATAAAAATGATGAATTCAGTTCATGGGATTGGGATTTGTAATAATTTTTGAACTGTTTTTTATCTTGATAGGAACAGAGAACCGTGAACGTTTATGCCCAAATAATTGCACTTTTTGATGGGATTAAGATTAGCAAGGGATTGTGGATCAAGGTATATAAACAATGAATAGATAGGTATTGCTAAGTACAGAACTGGGGATCTGGAGAGATGGAAGTTGTTTTCTATTAATACTGAGTAGTTCCATTCCTAGACAGCAGATGATGAAGTTCATTGCTGTCAGCAGCACGGTTAGTCTTTGTTAGGAATTGGGAATGTCGGGGACCTCTCCATCCCAACCAGTTCTTTAGTCTTGTAGTATTTGTTCTCAGTAGGATTGTACAGTCCTAGTCCTCATTTGGTTCAATTCACCTTTGAACAGGCTTTCCTTCACTTAATGCTTCTGTTCCTCTGGGGGGGTTTATCTCTGTTGCTTGAAATCAACATGACCATTCACTGTCTTGGTTAAATTTCTTGATGTTGTTGGTAACCAAGAATGGAATGAACAAGGATGACTCGTTGTTTATTTGGGGTTTTGTTCTTCCCAGTGAAGCTTCAGATTTAAGTGAAAGGGAGAAGCTCCATAATGTTCCACATGACTGTAGAGAGCAAAATTTGTTTCCAATGCTTCCAAGAAGATGACTAAATAACCAATGCATTTCAATAAGTCAGTAAAAAGAGGTAAATTTCAGGGAAAAAAAAAGAAAATAATTTATCTACACCCGAAACAAGGGAAAATTCAGTAATAAAGATGAAATAGTTTTTGCAAATAACATGAACAAATATGATTGCTGATTTTTTTTTTTGTTTATCGTTCACTAAAATACCTAATGCTACACCTCTTTGATAGACTGCTATGTCTACAGCAAATAAAAAATGCCTAGGAAACATTTACTAACTGACAATCTGCAGTGTATAATTATGTATTGAAGACAAAAAAATGCACTAAAACAAGAAAAAAAACAAATAGGAAGAAAACCAGTGCCAGTGAATGTTGAACATTGGCATGCTGAATTAAGTACTTTATTTTAAAGAATTTCAGAGTTTCATACACACTTCCTCTCTCGGTACTAAAAATTCATAATTTAAAAGTGTAGCGATATTAAGTATGGCTTTTCTTCTGGTATTGCAGCTGTTAAGTAGCATGCAGTTGGGATGCTGTTTCAGAGGGGAACTTGGACTAAAATGTTGACTTACTGTTTCTGAGTGATTGGCTTGCTCTAGGTTGGTTTTCTTTGGTTGAATTTTCAATCTCCTTGGCTATGGGTTTTCTGTATTTGTAAGCTTAACAGGCCAAAATCTTTGTGCTAGCTTTTGTGGATGTGCATTTACTGCTTTGTCCAGAGTGAGCTCTGCTTGTTGAGCTGCAACAAGAGGAAGGGTTTTGTCAAATTGATCACTTGAATGAGAGTTGTCATATCAATACAGAATTAAATTTGGATAAGAAATGGCTTTCCTATCCCATGAAAATGTCATATATTTCTGGATACTCTTGTGCCTCATATGAAATAAACAGATCATATGCTGTGTCATTTGGTCACCCCAAGCTCTAAGAGGCAAAGCCTTCAGCTGTGATAAAAAGGTATTTGTCAAAATTAGGAATGACCAGAATGGTACTTGTGGCTTCTTGGTATCTTCATTATTTTGCTTTATGCTCTGCTATATTCTTGAGGATGATCCTTCAATTGCAGGTTTGTGTATTTGATGTTTATTGCTATGTTGATAAGCATTTTGAATGAAAAATATATATATATATAGGCTTTTAAGTTATTAATCCTTTAAGTCTCTTGCTTTGGTCTCCTCTTTTGACTATCTTTATCCTTTTTCCTTCTACAACCACAGAATTGTTGATTCCAGCATTCTTCATTTCCATAATTAGCCTTAGTGATGCATGAGGATGAATGCAAATTTGTTGGCAAAATGATAATTCTTTATCATGAAAAGAAAAAACCTCACAGAATTATCTGTCCATAAATTAAGCCAGCATTATATGGAGTTTAATCTATTTTATAAACAGATATGCACCCCTTAGACAGAAAGAGGTCCTTGGAGTAAATGAAATTAATTGGAAAAGAATTAATAAATGTTATGAAGCTGTCTTTTTATGTATCAGTACTACAATCATATAAATGCTACTCGCATGTCAACTAGATGTCTTCAGCATGAAAATTTGATGGGATGGATCATCATAAATATTCATTAATTCTGAGGTGCAGAAGCTCTTGCAAATGCTAATTCTCATAACAGTTCTATAGGGTGAAGAGGCATTATCTTCGTTTCTCAGAAAGAGGCTTGAGGTATTTACATTGGTGATATTGCATGCTGTCCTGATCTGAGACTGGGGAACTGATTCTGGTTTTCCTGGTTTCAGTTTTCAGATGTAAGTAATTGCTGACTGACCTGTGTCTTACTCAAGGGGCTGAACAAGAATTCTACAGCTCATTTACTACCCAAGGTGTGAAGCCAAGCCCACTCTGCAAACAGATCTCCCAATTCACAGTCACATGTAGGAAAAGATAACTTCTCTTGAAATAAAGGAAGTGTTTTCTGAGGAATATTTGTTATATTTTAAGGTAACTTCCATTTCATTAGTGCATTACACAGAGGAGTAATTGGTACTGTAGGCAGTTAAATGCCACCCTGATGCCCGATCCCGTCAGATCTTGGAAGCTCAGCAGGATTAGCCTCGGTTAAGCATTTGGATGGGAGACCTCCTGGGGATGTACCTAGAAATGCCTTTAAATGAATCAAGTAACATCTTCATTTCTCGATACGTGGCTGTTATGGTGGGAGAAAAAACACACGTGACTGTCACACTGTGGTTAATGGAGCATTAGATTGTTGAGCATAACTGAGCATTTGGCAGCATAACCCAAGTGTTTACAACCAGGATGTTTAGTGGATTCAGCCAGTTGTTAGGTTAAATCAACAGAAGCCATCTTTCTTTGCCCTGCATGAGCTCAGTTTATCAGGTGTCTCTTTCCATCTGTTCGCAGTTTTTTCATGTCTTAAATAACAGCATGTTCATCATTTTGTCTTCTTGACTTGGTTTTGTCTCTGTGGTATCAACTCCTAGAGAATAAAATTACTGCACAAAATATCACACAGCTCACACCAGAAAAATACCTACTCCAGAAATATTTTACCTAAAAAAGAGTTCAAATACAGTCTGTGATGTGACAGTTGATGTTAATCCTGTTTTTAAATGAAAATGCTGGTATGGTACGTGATGAGAAATGCTACTAGTATGAATGAGGGTTCCTCTCGTGCCATTGCAAAAAGGTGTTGTGAAAAACATGAGCATCTTGGGAAATTTTACTGTGTTATTTAAGCTTCTTGTAGATTGGCTGTTACTCTTTCCCAGTCTTCTAAGGAATTGAATTTTTAAAAGTAAGAATTTAGAGGCTTTGGGGGATTTTTCAGTGAGCTGATTGTATTTCCTAGTGTAATTCTTTTGGCTGCAGCACAGCCTTGTCCCCAGTGCTGTTACTCAGTCTCCTGCAGAGTCAGCTGATTGCCACTTGTTGCGCTGTCGTTCAGCAGAGAACTTGCTCAATGCTCTTGGAAAACTGTGATAACCCTTTCTGATGTTGAATCTATTTGGCATGAAAGTATCTATGGGTATCATGGTGGTATAAACAAATATGTTTCAAACAACTTGAAGAAATTGCTGACACTTATTTAAGCTACAACTCTTGTAAAAGCACTGAGTCTAATTGGTTAAATGACTAAAAAAGAGATTTAAAATCTGAACTTTGAGTCAAGTACCTATAAATATGACAATGTTGCAGCCTTAGTAAAATTTTTTACTTGTAAAGGTAATGTTGCTTCTATGACAACTATTGTTTGGATCTGAAGAGTCAACTGAGGATGCACAGTGACACTTTAAAATTTGCGTTAAAAGTCCACGTTTGTAACTATTTAGTTCCTCATCTTAAGGATATATTAGTGCTTGCTGAATCTGTGTAACACTGGATTCTTGGTATATGAACAAGAATCCAGTTTTGTGAAAGATCTATGCTGCCTTCCCAAACAGATGGAGTATGACTACTTTATTCACTTTCAGAGTTGTGTGAAAAACACTGAACACATAGATGTGAGGATCATGGATCAATACCACCATCCATTATAATTTGAATTGAGCAGATTGATAATCCAGAATAGAATTTGATAATCCAAAATGACCTTGTTTAAACAAGAGGAAAGTTTTTCAGGCAAGGGATAGAAAATACATCTGTAGTAGATGACCTAGAGAATGACAAGCACATAATTCAATCTTCATTGCATGTATGAAATTTTAAGAGTACTTGGAAAAAACCAATTCCCTGCAACAGTGTGTGTACTGATTGACTGCCATGCAGTTGTGCAGACATGAAGTTGTTGGGTGGCTTTCTCAAGGGCATAAACCACTCAGGAGGCATGAGCTTCGCTAGTTCTTCTCTGTAACAAGTTGATTGTTGTTTTTCAATTAAAAAAAAGAAAGTTTTCTAACTTGAAGTAACAAAGTAAAGGAAAGGGAAAAAAGTACAGCATGGGTCTGTGACTTTATTAAGAAGCTTGTCAGTGACAGAACCAGATCTCATGATCTTCTGCTTTGCTGCTTGGTACTTTTCTGGCTTAATCTCTTTTCAAAGGTGGTGTAATCTTAGGCTTCCAGAAACAGTCACATTCCAAGCCTTGCTTCTCTTTTGTCATCACTAGTGTTTGTATGTGAGATCTCTGTTTTGCTTTTGCTCTGCTTCCTTGCATACAGGTAGGAAATGACCTGGATGAGGAAGGGGCACACCCTGTCGTGGAGCAAGTTCAGTGTCATTGTAAGAGTGTAGGAGATAGTGAAATGTTGTGTGAGGGGGTCACACCAGGCCAACAAAACACGGAAGTTATCTCCCATGGCACAGGGGCAGCTGAGCAGTGACTGTGGTTCTGTTCAGTTCTCCCCAGAAAACCTGGAAGTTTTCTGTATTTGAAAAGTTCTGTGTTCTTGTTTTAATCTATCAGAGCATTTTGCGTTGTGTGAGTTCAAGACCACTTGGACTTCAGGAAATTTGGATACAAAGTGTACTTTACTATAAAGTTTGCTAGCAGGCTCCCTGGGCAACTGATTTCACCCTGATGTCTACCCACCCACAGATATAGGTATACATTTCTTACAGATGTACTTACTGTAAACATACTGTCAGGTTTTGCTGCCTTTTTTTTTTTTAAATCACACCTGCTCTTGTTCAGAGCTGCATCTGTGTAGCTCCTGACAGCAGCTTACTCATCCTGTCTTTCTCCTTTGTTTCATGAGAAGAAAATGGGAGGAAAAGTAAATCAAATGCCAATCAAAGGTTGTTATCAAGAGCCCTAGAAGAAGAAAGGATTGCATCTACCTGTGATCTTTTTAAGAAAGAGGGCTGGATTTTCCTTTCTGGGTGTACAAAAGACAGAAGATTGCTGGAGTGGGATTTTCTATTTGTGATTTAAAAAAATGTGTTTGAATTGCAACTCTTGTGTGAGCTTTGTAGTATTTTTGTAGTTTATTTATAGAGAAAGGTGGCCTTCGGTTTAAGGGACAAAAGGGGGAATAGGAGGAACAGAACTTGTGTCCCCAAACCAGTGTATCTTCCTAGGGGAAATCGTGTAAGTGATTTAAATTCCATCTGAAGAACTGCCAAAGTACATTTATTCTTTTTACTGTCAGTGAGACTAATTTTATTAATCCTTTGAAGTACTCAGAAGACAACCATGGTATATGTGCAAAATATTGGTACTTGTAAATATTCTAGATGCCAAAATATGTAAGAATAGGCCAGTGAATGTGATGCTGCAGGTCACATACTGAACCTATGGGGGTGGTGCTAATTGGTAATAAGAATATTAATTTACATCAAATAGTCCACACTGGCATCTGACTGTTTGACTGTTATGATTTAATTACTGCTTTTTGGCAAGTCTGAGGATGTTTCATTGAACTGGTGAGATTAGACCTGTTACTCATGATAGGAATGGGCAATGTCTTGCCATGTCTTATGTTATGTCTTAATTAGTTTTTCCTGTTATGAACGTAACAGAGCTTCAGAAGAGTTGACACCTTACATTACAGGAAGCATGTTCAAGTCACCTTGCTTTAGTGCTATTTAATCTCATGTATGTGAGATTAAAACACTGCAGATTTGATAATTTCAGGGAAAATTAGGTTCCCCTCTAAGTTACATTGTCCCTAATAAATAAGTTTGGATCAAAAGACCTGCTATAAATGACATAAAATGAATACATTCTGCAAAAAGCTGCTAATCTTGAAAGTTTGTTTATTAAGTTCTTAGTACTCATCTATTACATTGTGTGTATAAAGTCTGAAAGTTTAGGATAAGAGTCTTTATCACTGAATTCTAAGCAGAATTTCATTACCAATTATTTCCTCTTTCAAAGTCACTTTCCCCTTACCTCATATCACAACAGGAGCCAAACACTTCGTTCATGTTTAACAGATAATGAATGTGAAATTCAAATAATAATGAAAAGTCCATTTAACAAGTAACTGGTTTTATTCCTCTATTTTCCTGTCAGTCAGGTGTGTGAGAGGCTTGAAAAGGCAGAGGGATCAAGATGTCATGTAATGGTAATGATGACATATGGTTTCATCTTTCCAATGACTTCATTAAAAAATACCAACACCTGAAACCCATAAGACTTGGTCCTACTTGTTTCAGTAGAAAATAACTTAGAGATGATGTCTCACTCAGAAGGGGAAAGGAGGAAAAACTTCTGTGTGGAAAAATGAGTACAACTTCACTAGACACTGCCTGTGAAGACAGGTTCATGTTCAGATTTTGTTACAACACTAGTTTCTTGCTCCTAAATATACCAGTCAAATATTTGTAGCTGTTAGACCATGATATCAAATGTTTCATGTAGTCAAAATTAAGTTTTAGTAAAGCAGTGAACACAATGGAGAAAAAGGAAACCCTTAAATGTATTGCAGAAAAAAGTTTACAGGTATGATGTGATCATTCATCTCCTAAGACAGGAATGTGGTTTTTTTGAGAACAGCAGAAAAATACCTAGGTGGAAAGCAACATGGCAGGGAGTAGTAGAAGATAACTACATTGGGGATAGCCACCAAATGGCTGATGAGCCATACCCTGCCCACAAGAAAGTCTGAACAGCAGGAGAAGTAAAGGGCTTAATGCTTCTCCATCTCGTTGGCCAGTCTGTGTGGAAGTGGCCTTAGCTGTTCCGTGGTGCTGGTGTGACTGACATATGATGGATGCACGGGAAGAAGGTTAGTTTTCTGATGCAAAGGTTATGCTGAAAAGCAGCTGCTTTCTGCTCTGAAATTCCCATCTGTCTGGACTGCTGTATAAGGGCTGGAAGAGACTGGTCAGAGCCGGGGACCCCTGCAAGCAGCAAGGACTGGATTAGGAGAAGGGGGATCGTAAGAGACAGCTAGATAGGTTTGGGGGACAGTGCCCCTCACAATGGTGCTGTAGAAGCAGTTTTAGTCTGGCCATTTCTATGGAAAAGACCTTGACTATGTAGGAGGATCATTCCAGCTGTCATGAGGATTTACTCCTGGGCAGAGTGTTGAGAATGGTTCCTGTGACCTCTCTGAGCTTCAGGCTCTCTCATTGATGAGCCCTGTAGCTGTTACTAATTTTTCCATTATTTGGAGTATGCCACCTGCTAACTATCTTGGGAAACTGTAAGTTGTCCAAAATCCATCTGAACAAAGAGATTGGTTCCAGAACAGAAACTGGCCAACCCTGTTCCCAGCAATCAAGGCTGAAGGACAAAGATTACCAGAAGTGAGAGTTTCAGCTAGCTGCAAAGCCAGCTGCTGTGCTTTTCCTGGTAAGTGAACTGCATGCCCACACCTGTCCTTTTCAGTTCTATGTGGTGATGCAAAGGGAGGAAAAAAGTCTTTCTGTTAAATCTTTCCAACACAGAGTGAGGGCGAGTACTGTCTCCTCAGCTTTTTGTCCATTCTCACTCTAATTACTTGGCATATTTTTTCCATAATGAGAAGGTAAAGGTTGTTCTTAAACTATCTTATTTTACTGTTCAGAAAATCAAATGAATTCAGTGTCCTTTTCCAGACGCTTTTACAGAAAGCTTCTGCAGAAAGATTTGCTTTCTCTTGCTCTTGGGAAAGCATTTGTATTTGATTTGTAAAATTTTGCCTGTACAAGAAGAAATTCATGAGCAATGTCAAATAATTCTGCCCGATCAAATGAAAATGACTGATTATTTTTTCTAACCTGAAATTGTACTTTTCTGTCATCAGGTTGTCCATGGGGGAGGAAGGGGCAGAGAAACAGAAGATTAATTGGGTCTTTAGAGTCAAGTGTGCAGATCAATGCTAAGATAAATCAGGATAATATAGCTGTGGCTGAAGTTTCAAGGTTGCCAGAAGTAAAAGAAATACTTATTTTTCTTACCATTTGGTTCCTCCTCCCCTCCTCTCTCTGTTTCTCAGTGTCTGTAAATTGAAAAAAGCCTAAATGTTAAATGATTTGATTTCAGGAAGGACATTCTTTCTTAAATGTAGCCCGTCCAGAGATGTAGTTATGTTGTTATTCAAAAGTGGCTAGTTTTAGCTGAAGTTCTCAGAAGTGCCTAGTGGTATAAGCTCCTTAGTTTTTGCTGCTTAGCATAAGACATGGAAAGGAATGGTGTTTTGCACTCAAATACTCAGTAGTTACTTCAAGTCAAGTCTCTTAAGAATTACTGTTACCTGAAATCAAAGATTCCTTAAAAGCCACTGGTAAACATCTTCTGTACCAAAAAGAAATGCTGCTTTTCAGAGCAGGTAATGCCTGCTCTGGTACATAACAAAGATTTGTACAAAAGTTTAATGCTTGAAAATTACAAAAAGGGCAGCCAGCTAAGGTGTTTAAGATTAAACTGCCAAGAGTTTGTTACCTTTCAGGTTGCTCATTGCTTTTTCTTTGGGGGCTGGTCTGTGAACACGTTGTCAAAGGCTTCTAAAATATTTTTAATGTTTACTATAAAATCCATTACCCATTCATTTAAGTATGCAAAATGCTTAATACCAGTTAAAAGCATTCCCTGTGTGATGTCACTGATGATAATTAAGATAGAGGAAAGCTTATGGTAGGTATTTATATAACTGAGGACTTTCTTATAAAAAGTTGCTTCATCATTTACACAGCATGTGGAGAAATAAGGTTGTCTGAAAAAAGAATTTGCTAACACTGCACAGTTTGTAAAATGCACACCCAAACACACATTCAAAGCAATCTACAAGGTACTTACTTAATTTTAGTACAATTAATATATTTTTAAGGAAGAAATGTCATAAACTCCCCCGTTTGGGAAACTTGTTCAAGTCCGTATTCACTGTTGTACATAGTATTGTCCTGTTTTGTAGAGTCACCACAATCTGTAAATGGTTCTCAACTTTTTATTTAACGAATTTATGAACTGAGTTTTAATATGCTGCTAGCTGGATGCCCCATCAATATATTGATTTTACAGTAGTTATCCCAGATGTGTCTTTTGGTTTCCATCAGGAGTTATTTCTCTAGCTCTGATGTCTTGCTTGATACGTAAGGTTTCTGCACATGGTCTTTGAAGACATTTTGCCATACTGCACCCCTTGAATTAATAAGTATTTTGAAAAATATAACATGATCCAAACAACTTCCTTTTGTGGTCTTCATAGTAGGTCTAATACAAATGTGTCTTTCTTTGCACATGTGCTTGAGCTCATCAGTGCCCACCTCTGGCGTTTTCAGTGCTGGAGAAATAAAAGCTGAGATTCATTGAAAGTGTGCTCTTCAAAAAGCAAGCAGCCATACTGAACAGGAATGTTTTCTTAGGGAATGGTCCCCCGTCTTGGAACTTGATATTTAAAAGCAGAATTCACCAGCACTCAAACAATTCAAGTAAAAATATTTTGCGTATTCATAATATAACAATATTCTGATTGTGAGTGGCCTTGTAATAGCAATTTTTTACTTAACACCCCCCCTCCCAGGATTCATCTAGCATTTCTTTATTATATTGCTGTGTCAGAATCAGAATGAAATGTGATAATCTGCTACCTTAACAGACAATGTCTTCATGTAGGAGTGCTGTTGTACAAACAGCTTACAAATACAAGAGTGAAAGTGGTGTCATGCCCTCAGAAATGTAGGGAAATCATTTCAACAAACTCGATGCTCAGGATGAAAAGCCGTCACGTGGCAATGAGACAGTTGGGGTGCTGTGCCTCTGCCAAGGGAGCGTGCAGTAATGAGTGTCTGCAGAAAGAAAGCATGGACCTGTGATCCCAGGAGCAATGTTTGATGAATCTCAAGACCATCCTATTTGTATTTGAAAGATAAATATCTTCAACCTTTCTGATGGGGATACAGCTGTAACCTATTATTTCAAAAAAGATATATTTTTTTTGTATGGTAAAGTTACACAATTAATAGATCTTCAGGATATGGTATTACTTGAGTAAAGCATAATACATGTTCTACACATTGAGAACATGGTCGTGCAGATGAAAGCGTCAAATCATTATTAATTTCTGAAGATTTCCAAAACCAAAAATTAGATTTAGGAAGTGCTTGGGTTAACAGTCTAAATGAGCATAATTTTTTTTTCATTAGTTTGCTGATTAGAGTCAGATAACTTTGACTAAGTAAATATTCTGACTTTTACTAAAACTTTTCAAAATGGTGGTGAGAGATGAATTTGTCTTGTATTTGTTGTATGTACAACAAGCTCTTGCTGAGCTTTGTAGTCCAGATTCTCAGCTATGATCAGTGTAATTTGAGTTCTGCACCCAAAGTGGGACCTCTTGTAGCCCATAAATGCTGCGAGATTAATTTCACCATCCTCCCCAGCAGCCTGAATGAAACCCCCCACACCACACAAAATGGAATGTTATGCATTTTGTTACAGCTGGGAGCGTTTCGTTCTCTCTATGTAAATTAACCAGTTTTGACAAGTGCTCTTTACACTTTTCTTTCAGCAAATTACAGACTTAAGTTATTGACTGATTCAGTTAGAAGCCTCTACAATGAACAAGTTTTTTACAGTTACAAATGCAATTTATAGTTTTTTCTGTACTGTGCTTTTAAAAATGTCAGTGTTGTTGAATAATCAGAAAACTGAGGCTGGAAAACCTTTAAGTTTAATAGCTTGAATTATTTTCTGTGATGAGAGAGGATAAACAATTGACTTCTGCCTTCGAATACAATGAGAGCCAAGTACACTGGTGAGAGTAAGCTGTACTGTGCTGGCTTTTAGCAGTGGAAAACTTCAGACAGGAATAAAATGAGGTGGGTTTTTTTGCTTCTTAGGCTGTGCATCTTGGCAGCTCTTTGTTCGTTCTGTGTTTAAAAATAAGCCAGATACCTTCTTGAAATAGTTTTTTCTGCATTAAAGAAGGGGGAGGGAGTAATCAATATTTTAATTTCTTTTCTATCACAGAGATTATTGTAGGGACATAAAGCATTGAGATAGTGTTTGTCAGTGCAAAAATAATACCATCTGGTATTTAATTTTGATTATTTTATGAAGCTTAGAGTGATTTTTTAATGATTTTCTGTCAATTATGTCTAGTGATATACACATTCCTCCATTAAATCCCATTCATTATGCTTACCAGTCTGTTGATACTGAAATAGGTACTATATAAAGTTATAAAACATTTATGAAATCTTGACTAGTGAAGCTTGTACAAGTTGGTGATCCATCCTTTCTGTCTTGGGAGAATGAGCACAGTGTGTGGCTATTTTAAGACACAGGTTGAAATGAATAGGTATAGATCAAGTGCTCTGCCAGGTACGTATGGGCTCTCTTTTATCTGAATCCAGAGACAGAAAATTACACCAAAATAATATATAGTGATCATAGCATTGCC
This sequence comes from Sakesphorus luctuosus, assembly GCA_013396695.1. NCBI lineage: Eukaryota > Metazoa > Chordata > Aves > Passeriformes > Thamnophilidae > Sakesphorus > Sakesphorus luctuosus. The sequence continues at coordinate 340,596 of VWZD01000217.1, forward strand.
TGGAGTCCAGGGGAAAAAAAAAAGACTGAAAAATATTAGACATATGTGCCATTCCGTCAAGCTTCACACTCATCACCCAACAACCAAGAGGTATGGGCTCCTCACCACCTCATTCCACATCATTTGCTTTGGCCCTTTATTTTCCGTCTGTGATGTTCAGTTTTCCCTGGTAGGAAGCGATCCTTAGCTTATGTTCCTGTCTAGATGTGCTGTCCACTCAAGGTCCAGTTGGTCTTTTCTTTGCTAAGTCTTTAAGATTGTGTCTCTTATGGTCTGTAACAGCAAAATCTCTCTCCCCTTTGCTGTCTTTTAATTGATTTGAGTCTCTTTTTCTGCTGGAACAGCAACTTTCCAATGGGGCTGCCTCTAAAAATTATTGAATTCTTAGAACTTTTCAGCTGTGGGCATTTCTTCATGTAGCCCTGCCTTCCTTCCTTAAGCCATTATTTTTTTTTTCAGTGACTTCTGCAGGATTGCATGTCTTTGCAAGACAAGAGTGAAAGATGAATACTGCACCAAGTCTTTCAGCCAATTACTTTCTTACACATCAAAAGTTCATACATTTGATAAAACATTCATTTTAGGGTTTTGTACAAGAAAATTAGATTCTGTTTATGCATAATATGACACTATTTAAATTACTGAATCTGTTCTGTTGTTGATTATTGTAAATTATAGCAGAAGAAATAATTTCAGGTTTCTGTGCCATTTATTCTGTTATCTTTTGTTTTAATAGTATTTTTTAATCAAAAGCTGTAAACTTTTCTTCCACTGTTTTTTGCTAACTTCCTCTAGCTTAATTATTCTTCCATGCTTGTTCTTAGTTATTCTTTCATATCATCATCTTTTTCTCTTGCATGAGGGAGCAGCACCCATGAGGGATACTCAAGACCAAATAAGCAGACATGTTGTCCAAAGCAGTATAATACTGATCTCTGCATCTCATTCTATATCTAGTAGAATAAGCAGAAATTCAGTTATGATAAGTAGGAATCAGTATATGAAATAAAGAATAACAGTAAATTAAAAGGGCCATGCTCTCTTAATGCATCATTTGTCACCTACATCCAGTAAAGAACTGCTTGGGTGCTTCTTTTTTTATTTGTTTGTGAGTTTTTTGGGGTGTTTGTTTTGTTTGGTTTTTGGGGCAGGAGACTTATGAGATCTGAGTTTACAGCTTCTTGACAGGATTATATACTTTCATCATGGTTTTCAAATGCATAAATTTTTACTGTTTCTATAACAGGTTGTGCTCTCTAGAAATTAGCTGGTTTACATAAGTGTTCCTGTTTTCATATCTCTCACCTCACATATATTATGCATATATTGAAGTTAGCATTGAGAAAGGTGATTCGACCAGTAAACTTCCTGTGTAGCAAATGATCAGTAAATGGTTCTTTTGCTAAGAGATTAGAATTTTACTTACTTTTGGTGACTAGTTTAATGCCTTTTGATCTCATTCATACTTAATGCATATGTACTACTTTGTTTTTAATGGACTGGATTACAAAGGCTAATAGCATTCTGAAAACATTTTAAAATTGCTGATTTGTATCAGTGCAAAAGGAGTTTTGTTGCTGTGAGATTTAGTAGAAAGCTGACAACAGGGCTGAATGGTAAATAATTTGTCTTGCGAAGTAAAAGAATTATAAACCAGTCAGGTGATGAGAGATGCCTGGCAAAACCACACCTTGTATAGGGCAAAATAGGACTTGCCTAGATTGATCTTGGTGATACCATAAGCTATTGTGTTTGTCCCAAAAGCTGCCCCTCTCTATTGAATCAAGAAAATCTGTGCTTTGGTTTTAATGAAGAAATGCTTCTCTGGGGTTTTCATTCTATTTGATATCTCTGTTGAATCAGCCTGGATTGCTTGGTTTTCTGAAGTCTGAACTTATCTCTCTACGGGATATTAAAAAAACTGCTGTTCGTTCCTGGAGGTGTTTAACACAGGTTTACTAGTTTGCATAGTTCCATTAGTTTTCATAACTCCTAGGAGGATGTGCTAAGCCTGTTCTTAGTGGTAGAGAAAATATGTAGGACAAATCATGTGTCTTTACCCAGCTGTGGAGATAGAGGATGAGAATCTGATTCCATGAATATTGTGGCAAGAGCCAGGGGCGGAGGGTGAATTGTGTGTGAAAGGAATTGTTTTGTTTTTTTTACTGATAATGCCTGCAGTGGTTTTCACCTGGCCGTGATCTGATTCTGTGTACTTGGAAGGAAGGCTGTGATGCAGCTTCAGTAGTATTATGTCTGGATACTACATCTGTATCTGTTAAATGCACAGGCAAACTTGTTAAACCTTAAAAATTCTCAGTTATCCAATGACTACAGCAAAAAGGTTAAATTTATGACCTTTGCTTGGTTCTGTTCTACTTAAGCTTATTAAAATGGCAGTCAGTTTTCCAACACTTTGCAGTTTGACTCAAGGTGTGAGTCCTTCCCATATTGGATGTAACTGGCTTCTTTGTTACAGGTTACAGATGTGGTGTTAATGTTTTCATCTCCTTTTACATGAGCTCTTGTTTTATATATGGCAAACAGACAAACAAAAGCAGTGTTTCTGTGTACCATAAAGGAGACATTCTTTGGAGAAAACTTGTGATGAAAACTCCCTGCAAAAATGAGTCATTTAATCGACAATTAAAGAAATTTCTAATACTTGCTTCAGAGATTTAACCCATGAGGTAGAGTGCGTAATACCGTCTTTAAAGATCGGGCCTCACTGGGACAGATTTTAATCATATATAGATAGGTTAAGTCATCTCTCTGCCTAGTTTACAGCCTTCATTAAACTACTCATCCACAGTGTGAAAGGTGCTGGACAGTCTTCAGGACTGCATAATTTTCTAAGTAATTCTGTGACTGTTGTCACAGGATTTTCACACATCTACATTCTGGGCTGGGGGGGAGGGGAGCCAGATGAACTGATGCATATTACCTCAGCAAATTTCACACTTGGATGGGTTTTCTCTACTAATTTTAGCTAAAACTTCTGCTCTTTTACTGCACAGTCAGCCACTTCATATTTCCAGGGTTAGCATTTGACTTTTATAGAACAAAGTTAATATAAATGGCACCTAATTATAGCCACAGCTGAGGTATAATAGTGGAGTCTAAATTCTGCTTCCTTTTCTGTCACACTGAGAATCCTTGAATGACAAGTGTCCAAAGCATTGACAATAGCAGTTACACTCTCAGTGAGAGTTTACCAGTGCTCAGTGCCCATCACTAGAGTTAGCCCTGAGAGCCATCAGCTTTTTTCGTTCAGATCTTCACTTAATCTCCAATCAAGAAATGTAACTGAGAGGGAAATAACTGTCTTCCACTTTTGACTTTGACATATGGTAATAGTTCTGTATAATTTGAATTGAGCAAGAAGAGAAAGAAACATGATAACACAGTTAGCTAAACAAGACTCTAATGCAAAGACATTTTAGTATGTTGAGTCTCAAACAGGTGAAAACCAGCCTTTACGATAATTTTGTGTTAGCAAGGGCTATTATACTTTCAGTAAGTTCAGGGAGAATCAGCTCAAAGCAGGTTGCTCTTATGTTACTCCCTTGCTTGAGATTTAATTCTTAACTCCAGTTCCACTCCACAGTTCCCAGAAAACTGCAAGTAGTGATGCGAGTGAGAACAAGGTGAGGTGACAGTAATTTGGCAGTCTTAAAAATGTGCAGAATTATCAGCTGTGTGGATTAGCTAAGATGCAGCTGGCATTATCCTACATACATAAATGAGGGTACTGCTGAACAAACTTCACTTGAACAGATTAACTTGTTGTATCTTGCATTGCTGAAATTACTGAGCCGTTTGCTGGGGAAAGTGTTGCAAAGCTTGTGTGAAGGACTGAGGGACATCTATTTTTATACAAAAAGCAGAATAACAATGGGTGATCTCTCTGTGTAGTTCAGAAAGAATTCTGCTTGTTTGGGCTAAAAAGTAAAAGAGTAACTAGCCACTTGTTTGTGAGAATTTGAGGAGAAAGGCTTCCTTTGTGGTAGTGAGCGTTTGGAGTGGCTAAACATGAGGCATGAAAACATAACGGCATGTTTGAGAGCTGAGAAGCAGTTTTATTGTACATTGTTTAATTACCTCACATACTGGGGGGAGAATCTTCCATTATACTATTCTAAAACCACCTGAAAATTTTCTTAAAGTGGAAATAATTCTTAACACTAAGGATATGCTCATCCATAATTTGCCATACTTCGTTACAATATGCTATGGAGAAATTTCATCATTCACGGTTTAATAAAGTATTAATTTGTACAATGGTTTCATCACTTGTTGGGTTCATGAATAGAACAGGCATTTATAGCTATTTCCTTAACATTTGTATTAAAACAAATACCAAACTCTGGATTAGTTATAGAACTTGATAATGCTAAGCAATTTATTCAAAATTCATCTCATCAGGAAGTCAGGGCTTAGGAAGGTTTACTGTTCACTCAGAGTGAAAGAGTGTAATTAAAATTATAAAGTAGTCATGATTATAATAAGTTATTGAGGTTACAAGGATTAGATCTTAAACAATTTGATGAATGTTGAGGAGACACTGAATGTGAGTATGTACTACGACTAGACATTAAAAAAAGTCGATCCTAGAACATAATCCTTCCTTCAGTGGGACTTTTGCAGACTCAACAAAACTCTTATACTAATTTTCTATTTCTCTCCTTCCAAATCTTCTAGTATTTTACTTGTGTATTTTTACCAGTTGTTGTCTACAAAAAACTCTTACCTGTTGTTTGCCTGCAACTTACAATTATCAAAAAATGTCTGGAAATATGTTTACTAGTCTGAGGAATGACTGGGAAAAGAGGCTCACATATTTTTGAAGAAAAGCCAATTAAAATTTTCATTCAAATATTTGAGTCATAGGTAATTTGCATTAGGATTTATTATCTGAGCAAACCTGACCTATTAAACCTTTTGAATCTATTACTGTCAGTTAATGCCGTGATTACAGGAGGAGCACATGGTGTGCCATAGCAACACAGCTGTTCCGCCAAATTTTCAACTTGAAGTTACCATTGTGAAGTTCATCACTGAATTATTAGACATGATGAATTATTTTGTGCTAGCCACTCTCATGTCCATCTTTTAGTATTTTCTTTGTCATTTTAAGTGCTTTTACCCTTACAGGCTGATGAAAGGTTCTCGTATCAAGTCCGATTACTACTCTAATGTTTTCCAGGCATCCTTGGTGATGAGTTTGACATATGAAACAATTTCCTACAGTAATAAAGCTAATTAAAGTGGGCAGTCATCCCCCCATCACTCTTTAATGAATTATAATGAGCTCATTAATCTATCTGGACTTGCTCACCACATCTATTGACTGTGCTTCTCTGGCAGTGTGTAAGGATAAAACATTTGTCCAGGAAAAAAAAAAGACGCTAAAATGCATCTGTTTTCCTTTTTTGACAAAAAGCCAGGATACAGCAGTGGTATGCTATATGTGGAATATGCTTTTGAATAATCGGAATGGGAAAGGGTAAACAGCTAAGACCTTTTAATGGTGGTGAAGGAAGAATTGTGCAGGAACTTAATGATGTAATATTGCACTGCAAGTGACAGCATAATTAATGCTTCTGAGACACACACATATCATGTAAAATATGACTTACTAAAAATGTTTTAGTAACTGGATCTCTGGGGAAACTGCCTAAAGAAAATAACGTCAAGCTCATTTTTGGCTGAGTTTCTTGGCATTTTTCTTTGCTCAAAACGAGCAGAGAAGAGGTTGTAAGGTTAGGTTTCACAATTCTGTAATGACAAATATTGAAGAATTAAATGGTTAAGACTTATAAGTGGAAGGAGGTGATTGATGCGAAAATATGTCTTGAAGAACCCCCTGTTTTTCTTAGACTGTAACCCTGCAACTTTCCCCATCTGTAAAAGATAAAGTCTAGTAACACTAATCTCAGCTAACAGGTGGAGTTACCTGGTTCTTATTAGCATTTGGATGCTTTTAAGTCAAATCCCACAGGCATAATTACCATGTTATTACCAGGCAAATTACTCGTGAGTTTACCTCTGTTTGTGTCATGTGCTTAATTATTAATAAGAAGTTCTGCAGAAAGTATGCTCTAAGTGTATGCAATGAAGGTAGAGCCAAGACGGTGTTCCAAAGCGGAAGCAGCAGCCGTATTCCATACTTTTCCATTGGTGTCTTGTCCGCAGCAGACTCGGCCCTCTCTTCTTGTTTGTAGCAAAGAAGATTGAATGATGCTCTATTTGAAACAGGCGTTCATTTTATGCAGACTGTGGCGACTTTTTGTTTCATTTTCCTGTGGAGAGCAAAAGTGGAGGCAGCTCCAACAGTCTTGCTGTGGGGGTGACTGGGGCAGCCACAGCAAATGCAGGTGGCTGGGTTCGAGTCCCTGTTGTGAGTGTGAGGAAACACACGTGTCTCTATCCCCCTCCCCAGGGGTAACCTCTGCCACACTGAGCTCAGGGTTGTATGGAGCTATTCTTCCACCTCAATGGTACAGAAACATTTTGCCCCTGTAAGGTTCTTCAAAACTGAAGATTTTTTTATTCAAAATGGTTAAGGGCTTTTTCTATCAAGTAAACACTTTAAAGTGCAGAAATACATTGTTACAAAATTCCCAATTGGCCTCAGTCTTCAAGTGGTAATCTGCCACTTGTTCACAAAGAAACAAACAGAAGATGTCTTTGCTTCACGGCCATTCTGATTCCCGTGGTATCTCGGCATTATTAGGGTGTTTGTTTTGTTTTTACAGATATAGAGACTGCTAAGTTTATGGTGCTTCTAAATACTCTTCTAATTCATTTTTAGGAAGAGAACAATATAGTTTGGTTTTTTCATGCAAGACTAGTACCTTTGAAATATTCTGAATTAAAATGTGTAGAGATCTCAGTATATATAAAAAAAGCCAAACCCAAGCCCTTCATGTTCTTGTGATTTTAGACAAAGATTCTATTTCTGCTTGGCTTAGTGCATTGGTGTCTCTTTATGTGGTATCTCAGAAAGAATGAGAGCAGTTCTGTATTACGTGTTTGTTATGCTAGTGAGTGGTGTACAGACTGCACTGTTTTCTACATGGCCGGACTGGTTGGTATTTATAGTTGGTTTTGTGTTGTCTGATAAGACTTAAATTTTGTAGTATCTTTGTAGCTATGCTGTCATAGGACAATTACCTAATGATAACTGAATTATGTTTGTCTGAGTTATCTGACAAAACCTTTTTGTTGTTGTTTTTTCTTCAAAAAACTCATTAGGGTAAATGAGTATTTTCTTTTGTAATGATCATAATGTTAATCCAGAAGTTAGATTTTCTGTATGTATGCAAAGTTGATGGTATTCAAAGACTGAGATAGCTGAAAAAAATCTTCAGCAAAATGTCACTCACAGTGGTTGAACAAAGACTTATGCTCAACTGAAAAATGCATTTTCATTTAAGGTCAGTAATGAGTGTGCAGTTTGTGAGGAAGTCACACTGAATGTGTAGTCTAGTTAGTTGAGTTTATACAATGTGTAGTGAGTGTGAAGTATGTTCACTGTTATTTATAATCTGTTTGTGCTTACCGACAGGAAGAGGTAAAACCCCAGTGGTTCTAGATAAACAATGTGTGTCAGAGCTCAGTGTACTAAATGGCAGTAGGTGAGAGAGGATATACAAAATTTTTCATTTAGAGAAACAAATCTGACTGTGTTTAGCAAGTGTGATAAAGGCAGGAATTCTTCATGTTTTACATGTGCAAATGTTACATAAAGTGTAGCAAGTATCACTGAAGTATCGTTGATAATTCTGAAGTATCAAAATGAATGACAGCTGTGCATTGTTTTGTTATTCATTGCTATTTTATTTAAAGGGTCAGTAATATTATATAGTATGTTTATTGAATTAGTTGAAAGTCTTTTAGCACTTTTAGACAAATTACAAGTATTAAATATAATTTGAGAGGGGGCATTATGTTCTCCACGATACCCCTTCGTGATATACAAATAAACTATGGTACTTCTAGGGTCTCATTTCCCCTAAATACAGGGGTGTGTTTGTTTTCTGTTACTGCTATGGCTCTAGCAAGCCTTTTCAAATAAGTTAGACTGGTATGAAAGTACTGAAAGAATCAGCAAAGAAAAGATATTGCTATTTGCACACAATATCTTTGTGCAAGCATTTGTATATTTGATTGGGAAGACTTCACAGGAATTACACATAATTTTCATAATTATAACCTCAAGCAGAGCTGGCTGGATCTCTTATTCTTTTGAGAGCATTTAATAAGATTACTTCTGTTAATTCCAATGTGCTTGGAAGATCTCAAAACTTATTCATTGTTTTCCTCCTTGAATCATCCTCGGCAATCTAAAATTATTTTTATATATTTTAATTTAAAACAGTAATGGTCAAATATGAAAATGTATTTTGTCTTTTAATTGTTGTGTACAACACCTTTTGTTTATTCACAACTGGAAGACTCAAAGTCATTATTTCCTATCACTCCCCTTTCCTCTTGTCTGAAATTTTCTTGTGGTCCCAGGAAGCAGGACAAAGAATATTTTAAAACTTAAATGTTGAATTCAGCATAAAATAATGGAAATTTTCACTCTTTCAAGCTGATAGTAGAAGACTACAGTGTTGGAGCTAGAAGACATTTTTCTATGGATCTCTTCCCAGGGCAGCCAGCATCCAGTTTGGATGCATTTTGTTCTGTTTAGACAAATGAGATTCTGTGTACGGTATTATGAAAAAATGTGTTTACTGGTATGGTAGTAATGAAACTTGTACAAAAATGCTGCTGTTGGCAGATAGTTTTACTTTACTTTTTTGACCTGAGTGTTTTCTGTTGTGCTGCTTGGCAGAAAGAAAGTGACATACCAATGAAAAAGTGGCTGCATTTCAATTTTGTGTGAAATTATATTTGCACAAAGTTATAGATCTTATGGGTATTCTTTCCTGTGAATCAGTCTATATGTATTACATGATTAATGAGGTTGTTTGCATAGAAGAGTGTGAACAGGTTTTGGTTTTACTAATTTGGTACTGGGGGAAAAAAAGATTAGATATGACTAGGATATTTTTTCCCTAATGATAATGAGTTAATAGGAGATATTAAATTGCTAAACATTATGATTACAAACAAAAAAAAAAACAACACCCTGATTATAGAGAGTTTTCTTCAAGTTAATAAGTGCAATGAAGTCTTCCAGAGAATTTACGATGCTGAAAGCAAATTGGTGGTTAAGAAAGCACTTGTGGCAAATAAGATTATTGAGGGGAAAACACGACACAAAAAGTGTGTTTCCACATAGCTGGATGCACCAACAGTATTGGGGGAACTGGGCCAGGGATTGAGTCTTGAAAGGCCGGATTCAGATACCTGGGAGTAGTAATGTAACAGTACAGAATAAGAAATCTCTTGCACCAGCAACTCATTCTAAGTATGAAACTGATATGAGAAATGGTCAAACTCTAATTCTTACCTGTAATCTATTGCTTTAATCTTCTTGGATGGAGGGAAGTAAGATGACTATTTTTTGTTGGGATTTCTAAAAGTTATTTTAATTTGACTTTGTTGCTGATTAAGTTAGTAGAAACTGTTTGAGGAAATATATTTTCTTGGACCATAAGTGAATAAATTAATGGGGGAAGAGCAGACCTGACTTTCTCAGATTTTAATCATAGCTCAGAAGTCTGCTGGAAGAGTCATCAGCATGTGAATAAGGATGATCTGCTTTGTGTAGTTAACTCAATTTCCACAAGGCCTTTCATGGAAGACTTTTGAAAAATAGGAGGATGAGTGGGAAAATCTTCTCTTGGACTAATGGCAAATTAGGTGTAGAGTACAAAAGACATGAGTAAGTAGTCATTTATTAAAGGAAGAATTATACTTTTAGAGGGTCCGGAATAATGAGAACTAAAACAGAGTAAATAATGTTGTAGAAAGATTTCATCTTACGAAATGATTTAAAGATAAAAGGCAGTTGAGGTTCAATGTCAGCAGACACAAGCTGAACAGTTGTCCTATTTTTCTAAATGAGGAAAGAGAATGTGCAGACATGGTGCATAGTTCCTCAGAAAGATATCCTTAATAAATATTAAAACTAAAAAAAAAGTACATACAGTTGAACACTTATTCTTAATAGTTCCTGTAGTGTTCATGACAAATTAGGTACAGGGATGTTGTTCCCAGATTTTGTTTATTCTGAAGTTTTTGACATTTGATTTTAGGTTTGTGAAAGGATGCTTGGTTGAATATTTTTTCCCTTTCTGTAGAAAATACAGATAATGTAGGGTTTTTTCCACATAAATCTGTACCCTTAAGAAGTATTTTGAAGAGTCACTTAGAAGTTAATCTAAAGCAAGATATCAAAGTGCAGTTGTATGAATGGATGGCTAAGCTGCTGCTCTAGTGCTACATGGAACCTTGATTACCTGGTTAGAAGGAATGACAGTGCAACTAGAAAAAGTGGTTGATAGGTTTTGATCAGAGATACAGGGTGTCTTATGTAAGGAGGAAGATATTTCCTAGCTTTTATCAGAGGTGACAGTATTTATACAGTAAGCATGCAGACTTACAAACCAATGGAAGGCATGGAGGAGATGGCTAGGAAGTAGTTCGTTCTTTTCTTAAGACAGAAACAATGACATTGTTCCACAGCAGGAAACAGAAAGAAACAAAAGGAAGGGTAGGGGGTTTTGTTTCACTCAGTTGTTTTCTCTTAAATAATGTATGATTTATTTAGGGATATCACCAAGGGAGTTGTCATATCGTGTATTAGAATTCTGCCTATATAGAGAGAATAAATGGAGTGGTTATATTGGAAAAAATACATTCATATTGTTCGTTATAGTCTTGACTACTGTTTACAGTTTCTGCAGGTGAGACGCATTTGGTTTAATCTGGTATGATTGTTCAGTTTTATGTCTTGCTAATTAAGCTTCATTCCTTTAAACTTCATGCTTTTAATAATTGCTCTGAAAGAGCAAATTTCAACTGAAGTAAAAAGAAAAAAAAAATTGTCCAATCTGTGTTTTACGTGTGGATCACTGTGAAGAAAACTTTGCTTGCTTACCTCTGTGTTCATAAATGTCTGAAGATGAGTAGCGTAGCCTACATAGTCTTTTTGAGTGCTACTTTCGAAGTACAATATCAGTTGATTTCTAGTATTTGAATGGGTATAGCTGCCCTAATTTTTCCAGTAAAATATTCACTGACATGTTCCATGTAATAGAACTCGGAACATGTTACAATACTGCATAAGGGTGGGGTTTTTTGTTTGTTGGTTTTTTTTAGGATTAATCACCTTTATTTATTATTATAAGATTATATCCTGTGCTCCCCAACTCCATTTGATTTCCTGATAAGAACATGAAATATAGAGTTGTTCCTTTAGCAGTGTCATTTGAATACTGAAGCTGCATGGAAAGATGATTTACAAAATGATGTCTGTTTCTGATATGACTGAGGTTTCCAAAGCCGCTTAAGGGTTTTACTGATTCGTTTTGTTCCTACTGGAAAAATAACTTTCAGTGAGGCTCTGCTTGTGCTGGGTCAAGGTGGCCATGCGACATGGCTCTGAGCTGCCGTGTTAAGCTTTCTAACAGAATTTCTGAAGCATGGACTTGCTGTTGCCCTTGTACTGGGCTTAAACAACAGCTGGCAGGGCAGCGTGACATGAGATGCAGGTGAGTAAAGTGTGACCATTGCCTGCAGTCAGCGGCTGCTCTTTGGGAGCATTGCTGGGACTCCAGCCAAGACTAAGTGGGCTGGCACAGCACCAAAACAGCACATGAGCCAAAGAAACAAAATCAGTGTGCTCTGCACATGTGAAGAAATGCAGCCAGCCAAATCATTTCCCTCTTGGTGTGATTGAAAGGAATTGATACAACAGATAGAAATTGATGCAGTAGGTAGAGCTAGAGTGAGCACAGAAAGGGAAAAAAATCCTACTGTGTGCATGAGGTACCATGGTGTATGTACACCAGGGGCCAGTCCAGTGACTTCATTCTGACATCTGAACCCAATTAATGCAGATTCAGGTTCTCTGCTTAATGATCGTTAAGACTTTCATTCAAGTTAGAGTAATGGTAACCAATACAACTACTCATGATCTGACAAAATCATTTCTGAAAACACAGTCTGTGATATCCAGAAGTCTGCTTGTGTGTAATATCAAAGATGTAGATGCCCTTCCTTTTATTAAAACTGGTGTATCAACATGATGTGTTAACATAAGTTCTGTCTCTGTTTGGAGATAAGTAATGATGCTCCTCTACCAATTTCCTCAAAGATCCACCAAACTACCTTTTGCTTTTAAGCTGTCAGGTATTATAAAGTGAACCATAAAAAATATCTGCTATCCTGTACGTAGTCTAGGCTCCTATGCTGTTGACATAAAAATCCTGTGCATGTTGAAACTTGTGTTTTCTCTGCATGTTCTAGGCTGGTATCCAGAAGTGGATTAATTTGCTGTATAGATCTGCTGTATAACTTAGAGGGAACCTCAACTGTTACATTGTTTATGTATCTTTCTGGATCTGATACTCAGTTTTAAATGTCTTAGTTTGATTTGTTCCACAATTATTTTCTTAAGACACTACAACCTAAGTAATTCCTGATTTTCACAGTGCCCTGAGTTGATATCTGAAATTCAGCACATTTCTCATATGAGTTTTATAATATTCTAATTCTATGGGACTATTTTGGAACCATATTCTCTTCAGTATCAAAGGAAAAATAGCAAATTTATCTTCCAAAATACTTGGTTAGTTCTATTTTTCATCCTTTGATTATAGTATGAATGATATGCCTATTTTTTCTGAAGTATGAAGAGGTATAAAATAAGTTTTAAAAATCGAAATTGTTATGCTTTTTAGCACTTAATCATAACCTACTGCATCAGTCTGCACACACAGTATAATTTGACATTTTGTGACCTGATCTGGTGAGAAGCAGATTTGCTATTCTGTTTAGCGTTTTCCCAGATGGAGAGGATTAAATGGAAATAGGAAAATACTAGTATTGAGACATAGCAATTGCAGTCATGTCTGATGAGTGAAAATAAGTAAGAGGGTGATAACTTGAAGAATATTCTGACCATAAAAGTGTACAATAATAACAGCAGATCCATAGTGAACTTCCAGCTAAATTGTAGATTTATTTTTTAATGGCATAAGAGCACATCACTGAAGGAAAATAATAGCTTTTTGCAGTCAGCTGCTTTTACATTTTAGAGGTGCACTTGGAACTGAGAATACAAGCCTTTCTGATTATCTGTATTTAATAAAAGTAGGTTATAGTTGCAGCATTTTACTTACAGATCATACTGTGTTCTCTTTAAGAGCGAGATGTTAATTGACTCCTCTTTTTATCAAATATTTCCAAGGTTCTGGACAAGCCTGTTACAAACATGCTCACTGCTGTGGAGAGGGGAATTCTTATCCTTTCTTTGTAATAAAAAAATGAACAGCATACTTAAAAATGAGAATGACATAATATGTAATACTAAATGTCATATGTAGTATGTATCATTTATTTAACTCAGCAAGATGGCGTCAAAGCTAAAGTGTATACAGGTGCATAAATATAATTATTGGGACTGATATTTTCGTGGCATCCATGTTCTCATTGGACTGATATCTTTGAAAAAGTATTGGTATAAACTAATTTTGCAGAAAGATAAGAAATCAAAGTGGCATTTACAAACACATTAGTACTGACAGTTCAGTTTTCTCACACGGGTTGTACCCTTTTGAATCCCTGAACTCTGCATGGTCTGAATAATTTGTGCACCATTACACTTGTTATCACCTGATAACTACAGATGAGTTTTTTATTTTCAGACTAAGTGTGGTGGAAATACCACCAGCTTTGCTGAAGTTTTCTTATATGGTGCATGTGGGGTTTTTTTTAAATATTGATACTCCAAAACAGTAAATTTCCCAAACTAAATATTGTTTCCATGCTAGAGGGATATAGAGATCTTCAGTCACATTTGTATGACCAGCTAGTTGGCTGATTAGTTTCTTAGGTTTTTGTTAGTCAGCAGCACAGTCATTTGAGTTTCTCCTCTTGGGTGTTTATCAGAAGAATGCAAAGCCATGTGATTGATATTTCTTCTTCAAATAAAGTGTTCAGATTTACATGAACTCATGAAATTGCCTGTGGACAGCTTGCAGACTGCCTCACGGATGTGGGTTTTGCTACAGCTTTAACTATCGTGTTCATTTTCATGAAAGTCAAATGGAGTTCTTGTCAATGGTTATGTTGTGAAGGGGTCACTATTTTCTTTTTTTCACGTAGTTAATACCAGAACTGCTCCTGTTTTGGGTGGTGTAGGACAAAACATGTGTGCATGCCTTGTTTTTCCTCTGGGTGTCTGTTGTTTTTTCTTTTTCATCTCTCCAAGATCAAGAGCTCTGTAGTAATGCTTCTAAATTGATATTTCTCTGATGTTGTTTTGTATGATTAAAATTATAATATTTCATAGCTGTTCCTTAAATGAAAAGGAATTACCTGATAGGAAAAGTAAAAAGTCTTAAAAGATTCAGAAAACAATGCAATGGGCTCCTGAGCAGGGAGCTATTCACATTTCTGTGTAATGTCTTTGGATGCATTAATTTGTTTATGCAGCAGCTTAGAAAATGTTATTGAAAATATCACACATGACAAAGGAGAATTGAGTTTCATTATTTGAATGTAATTATCTCGCACTATGTGAAACAGCCTTTTCTTGTGAAGAGCAAAGTTAAAGCGTTAAGCCTATTATGACATCTCTTTTGATGTTTTTGTAGGATGGAATAAGAGATGAATGCTCGGTGCTGAAGCTGCAGCTGAAGGAGAGAGATGAACTCATAGCCCAGCTTCGTGAGGAGCTGGTAAGCAGAAGAAGCCATCTGTTTTTTTGTGGGTGGTTTTGAGTTCTTTTACCTGATAATGTCACTCCAAGACCAGAAATTAAAGAAATACAATTTCACACCCTCTATGGAGTAGCTAGCCTAAGGCTATGTGAATTATATGGATAAACACTGATAATGCTGACTGTACATTTCTAGGGACTTCTCAGCCTCTGAAGTGGCTACTGTTTAGAGTCACTGCTAGTAGAAGTTTCTTTGAAAAGATTGTGTTGACAATTGTCTTGATCAGAGGCAGATAAGTAACACAGCACTGTATGAGTATGCCAGAAATCTTGAACAGCCATGCACATGTCTGATAAATTGTCAGTACTTCTCCCATGAGCTGCTTTTCACATCTACAGGATTGTTCAGTAGAAAATGAAGGGCCTTTTTTTTCTCCATAATAGATGTCTTTACTTAAAATAATAAATATTCTTACACTTGCTGAACCTTTCCTTAGCATAGAGCTACTAATTTTTGACTACTACCGTTTTAAGGATAGACAGAATACTTTCCAGTGACTGAACAAAGTAAGATCCGCAACACGGAAATGAAAAAATACCTGAAAATGCGCTTTATTGTTCTATTAGGGCTGTACTAACAGAATTTTAAAGTTCTTTTTTTTGATGGAACATGGTTAAGACATGGATGACTTTAGTATTTTTAAATAAAGAGCAATTTTTCCACCTTCTTGCTCCCAGCGAACTGAGACTCTGCAGAGAAAGCGTGTAGGGTCACCACATCCAGGAAGTCATTCAGCACTTACATTCCTTCCATGAAAGCTGCAGGTGTGCGAGCACCTCAGACTTTGTCTAAGCACCCTTTGGGATGTGGGATTGTTTCCCTAATTAGATCTTAATTAGCTGATCTACCTCAGGGCCTTTTTATGCTTTTCTTTCTCATGCCTTGTGGTTGGCTCAGAACTGGAACAGAATAAATTCAGGTCTATCTATTATTATGTCTTTTATATACTCATTAAAAACACCAGTATACTTTTATGCCAAATAGCTTATAAATAGCTGAGTTTCAAGTTGTGTGGGAAAAATGTAATGCTGCTCAAGGATGAAAGATTTCTTTGCTGTAGTAACATCTGCAAAATAAATTCAGGTCATCAATATTCTTTGTTTCATATTTAGCTGTGTTAAGAAATGATGTAGTATGTAATTATTATCTAAAATTAAATGACAAAACGGGACACAGGGTGCATCAAGCTTCTGCACAGTCCTGGAGCATTAATTTTGTATCAGTAGAGTTCAGAACATATGCTATTTAACTGGTCGACAATTTTGTCAGTGTAAAATTACCCTGTATTTATACAGGGAGCTGTAGCTCATTTGCTGTTAACTGTTGTCAAAGTTCATCTGTATATATGTCAGTTGAAGAAAGAAAAGTCTCTCAGAGAACTGTTAAAATAGACAAAAGCTATGACTTCCCAGGGCTGTGAAAAAAGGATTTCTTTATGATTGAAAGTAAGTGTCATGGATTTAATCCATGATTAATTGACTTCAGTTTTGACACTCTAGGACTTGTAAAAGGATTGAGGGTGGGATTCCTGAGACCACATTTAGTCATTTGAAATTAAGTTTTGAAAGTACTCAATATATTCGGATGTAGCCGGATTGGAAGGTGAACGTGACTGAAACTACTTTATTTAAGGAAAAAAAGTAATGGGTGTCCACAGGATTGGAAAAAAATTGCTTTGTCTGATATGTCTAAGTACAGTCATAGGTGTATTTTTTAATCTCTACTGTATCTTCTCCAATACAATTATCTGTAAAAAGTTGGGAGTTTTGTTTAAGGGTGCAGTGTTGTAAGACATGCCAGGATTTCTAGGTCGGCTAGAACTGGTGACAGGCTAGTAAAAGAGCTCACTGAAACACGCTCAGAACTTGTGCCAGAACTGAACATTTTGACCATCTTTCAGAAACAAAATGACTATCACTTTGTCGTGGCATCACTGAAGTCTACTTATTGAGGGACCTCAGCAATCCAGGCATGGAAGTGCCCACTCAGCTTAGGGATGGGTGCCCTCTGAAGTTAGGTGGCTGTGGCGCAGCAGGGTTTGATCTAAGCATGTAAAAACCCTCTGTATGGTTACGGTAAGCCCTTGTTGGTTCCCTGATGCTTGTAATGAGCCTGTATGAAGCTGATGATGCAGCTGAAGTCCTCTGAGGAGCAGCAGGGCTTGGTCCCTCTGGCCCTCACCACTTCCACCGCACATCCACTGCCCTCTTCCTGGAGGTGCCTTGGGCCTTCCCACCATGGCATCTTGTGAGGTTTGCTCATGATTGTGTGAGGAGTTTTTAGAAGCCACATGCAGCGGACTGTTCAGGAAAAATAAGCTTACTTTTCGTATCTTTTAAAAATAGCTACATTTATAATGATTGCTAGAAAATTCTGATAAAGTTTTCTTTGCTTAAATAAAATTAGCCAAAAGTTGATACAAAGCATGCTTTAATGTTCTGCAAATGCTACAGGTATTTGTGTTTGCAAGACTGTAAATATTCAGAAAGTGAATGTTTACAAAAGTTGAGCAGTAATTTTTTTGGCTAATGAAACTGTCTGTATTTCCACATAGCTACAATTTATGACTTAGCACTTGATGGATAGCTACCATTTTTTTCCCTGATATTTTAGGGCAACCCATGTTCCATTGTCATTCTGAATATGGAAATACAAAGTTTGTAAATACCTTGTGCGGATCTTGAAATTGTGGTGTCGTGATGCTAATTCAGAGATAGATGAAAATCGATTTGAGTGGGAGTCAGTTTTGAATTTCTCCTTGAGAAGTATGTGGAAATCTGTACTTCCACTGTAATTTTCCATTAAGTCAAATGATTGCATGTAGATGTAAACCCCTCAACTAACCTTAAGCGAATTTTAATTAAAGTTTGGCTCTCCAGGAACTTTTGCTTCTTTCTTTTCTCTAATTTTTCTGGAGTTTTTTAGTAATCTTCCCCTCTTCCCTTTGAAACTTTTTTAAAAAACTTTAAAATACTTCAAAAAAAAGTATTTCTGCTTCATTATGGTGCATTATGAAGGAGATCTGATGCTGAGCTTAGCTGAGGGTGCAGAATGTCAGTGTAGTGTAAGCTGATGAAGGTTCAGAGCACCTGCAACTGTTCTCTCTTGTGATAGTTCCTTAGCTTTTTAAGGGAGAAAAGGGTTAATACTTCAGGAATTAAAATAAGGGTTTAGATGCTCAACTACAATACTGAGGTAGAAAGGGTAAAATGCAAGGAGCGCTCACCTACCTCTGAGCAATATAAAAGTAGTCTCTTGTGAATTTTTTTCTCTTTTAGTCATTGTTTTGAATTGACTCCCTTGGTTATTGGAAGTTGTTTCTGTCTTTGGAGAAACAGAGGTAGACAGGGAAGTGGGACTAATTCCTCTATGCCCTCATTATTTCCTGAAAAATACCTGCTTCAAAAATTGAAGGACAGTTTGACTTCAAGAATCTCAGGTGCCCAAACCTGCTCTAAAGGCTACCTGGCAAGGTAAAGCTCAGCAGGAACTGAAAATGTGGGCTCAAAACTGCATTGTCTCAAAGCTGTACTCATTCTTGAAAATACTATCCAGGAAGTCAAGGAAATTAGGTGTATCGATTCTGCACTTTTTGGTAAAGGAGTCATTTATGTGCGCTTCTTTTCTTTTTTTTTTTCTGGGGTTTTTTCCCCTTTTTTGCCTTGTTTTTCNAACCTCAGCCTTCTCACATCCAGCTCTACCTGCAACTCCATCTTTACGTACCTTTTCCCAAATTGATCTTTTTCTACTGCAGTGTGAGCGCTTAGAGTGACTTTAAGCTGAAAATATTTTCATGGTATATTGGCAGAAATAACTGACTGCTGTTTACAGTAACGTTTATTCTATTGCTGTCACTGGTACAGCGACATTCATGCTGAAAAATGAGTGTTAACAGCATTATCCTTTCAACCTTGATTCCCTGTGTAACTCAAGTCATGTGTCTTGTGCCAAAGAAATAAAAAATAAGTGAGACAGTTTGAGTGGATTCTGAGTAGAACTGGAGGCAAAGTTAGGTCAGGAAATTAATCTGCCTTATAGCCGACTGTTGGAATACTTTTCTTCTGTGGAGGTGGCTCTTCATCAAGTGTTGGACTTCTTACATTTATGGAATAACTAGGTACAGCACTAGCAAAGTGGGCTTTACCTCAAGCTGTAGAAGTTAATGCTTTAGGACTGGATACTTCACAGAACTTAACTGCCTTTTTTTCCTTTTCAAATCCTAAACAAAGTCTACATCCTTGCCCAAAACTTACGTTAAATGATTTGAGGAGGTGGGGGCTTGTGCTATAGCTTTGGGGAAGGGATGTGGGTGGGTGGGTGGTGGTTGCTTTTGGGAGTGAGTGGTTTTGTTGTTTTTTGGTTGGTTTTTTTTTTCTTTTTACTTGGGTTTGGGGGTGGGTTGTGTGTGGGTTTTTTGTTGCTGTTTCCTAAATACAGTGAATTCCTGGAGAGCAAGAATGATGGCAGGCTTAGATGTTTTCTGTACATTGATTTTCATAATGGGCAATTAGCCAATTGCTGGTGTTTTGAGGTATTGTGAAGATGAGTACTTGTTATTCAGCTTTGAAGTGTAACAGAAAACCTTAGATACATTTGAATCCTGCTGATGAGCTGTTTATGAAAGACACTTAGGTTAAGTGTAAGAATCACCTTATGTAGTTATGCCAATACATACTCCTTGAATTTTAGTCCTAACATCACAACTTGTTTTGACAGGTAAAGAATGATTTTTTTTTAAATGAACTTGTGGTGAAAATAATTGGTTCTTTTAGAGAAATTTTTAGTAGTCCAGACTTTTTTATATTTTCAAAATTTTAAAGAAATCCTTGAAATAATAAGGAAATTACATAATTCCCATTCAAAAGGATTAATAATCCTTATATTTAAAAAAAAAATCATTACACTGATTACCCATTTTCTCTACTTTCTGATGGTTTGTACTGTTATTTCGTGTTGGCTGTTTTATGGGAGGATGTTACAGAGCTGTGGATGATTTACGTAAGAACTAGCATTTATAAGTGCTCTCAAATGCTCCTGTTTCCTCATATTTAGGATACACTAGGAGTAGAAAAGAAATAGATTAGGTGTACTTTAACATTATTAAAGTGTCAGGCTTCTTCCCCCTTTTTTTGCTTGAGAATTAATTGCCTGTATTCCAGAAAAGGCTTATCTGAGTAGTAATTACTCTCTGAATCAGTTCCACAAGACAGACATGGAGTGTTAAAATGGCAATATCCTATAACACACAATGGGGATTAGGCTCCAATTCCTCTTTACACCAGGCCCTTGATGAAAAGCTGCCAGTCAGATAGGATCTTTAATATTCCTTAGCAATTGTGGAGGTGATTCTGCATACGAGTTCGAGTTTCTACTACAAAACATTTTCCTATCATGGTGTTTGGCATAGATAAAAACATATGGCAGTAGCATTGAGTGGTGTATTCCTGCTCTCTCTGAGACTGCTCTTGAGTATTTAATGAAAATAACACTGTAAAAATGAGAAAACCTGAAATAAAAGATTTGTCCAGTGTCCCTTGAGACAATGTTGCCTGAAAAGTCTGTGGAGAAAAAGACTCCAAGCCAATTTTAGTAGGAGATGAGAGCAGAAGCTTTAATGAGCACCCAGGCTCAACCAGGAATGCACATTGACATGCATGCCCCAAACACTGGTTTCATGGTTTTTAAAATAATGTCCATCCAATCCCTGTTTACCCATCCCTCAGTCCTGCCCTGTCCCATCCCCGCACACCCCATCCGGTATTGAATCTGGGGGAGTTTTGGGACCCCTTCATCATCTTCATCTCCCTCACAGCACACAGGGTACTTGGAGGCTCTCCAGTGTTCTGGGCTTGGAGGTCACTTGGCCTATGTTTGTCTCGTGGTGCAGGCCTTGAGGTGCTTTTCATCCTTCTGCCTTGAAAACAAGACTAAATATCTAAAAGGAAGCTTGAGGGTGTGAGAAATATAGGCTTAATTCATGTCAAAAATATAACAAAGTGTACTGTGTGGCTTGCCAGATCATTCAATTGGATTCTAAAAGCGGTGAATATTATACATCTGGATGTTGAGGAATATGCTGTAAAGATTTAGCAACAGAGCACCTATAAGCAAAGCATGAACTTAGATTAACATATAAAATGGGAGTAAAAGAAGAAAGCCAAAGTTAATGACTAAGCAGCCTTTTGAGACAAGATGGATACAATGTAAACAAAGATAAGCCTGATACTTCAACACAATAGTGAAACAGACGCAATTAAGATAAGGAGGGAGTACCCCCACGCGAGAGATAGAGCTTGAGCAACAGAGCATCTCCAGTAAAATTTAAACTAAGAATATTGTAATCCTTCCTGACCCACAATTGTCAAGAAGCACCACTCAGAGGATTTAAAAGACAATCATTTAACAAGAAATAAAGAATATGTATGTTTTGACTGTATATAAGCAGAGCCTGCAAGATCTAAGGGTGTGCCGCTGACAGAGCGGTGACCCTGCAGTGCACCCAGCGCTGTTTCACTTTGTGATTTTCATTACGTATGCAATGAAAACTACCCTTTTTGCTGAGTGACTTGGTCATTCCAGGTGGTCATTTATAACAAGGGATTGATATGGGGTAGGGGTTGGTATGCATAAACATTGGATTTAAGTTCCTAGAAATACTAGTACACTAAAATCTACATTCACTAGAGCTACTTCTAAAATCTATAAAATTAAAAGTCAAAAAACCTCATAGGCATTAATACAGTGCCAAGGCTTATTCTCCCTTACAAGTAATGCACTGTATGTGCTTGTTTTTGGTGAGAGTGTCACTTGTAGACATCTGGCATCAGGAGAAGTGCAGTGTTTGACTGATGGGCCCTCTAGGAAAAGGAGGCAATTCTGATCTGGCCTTACACCAAAACCTTGGAGAACTTTTTTTTTTTTTAATTTATCTGAAGGACAAAATGTAGGTTTCAATTTTACCTTTCTTTTTTTTTCACTTAACCTTTTAAGCAAGTTTTAACTCTAGTGAAGTTTTTAAGATAGCTGACAGCAGGCGACTTTTAGGAAAAATAGAAATGTCATCTTGGAGTGCTGGGAAGGAAGACTTTGTATGTTAGTTCATTAGCTTTGTAGTCACTACATGCTTTTGAGTGATGTGTATTTTTTGAGATTGAAATTTCTCCTTAAATGAATGACCATAGATTATGACGTATTGTATTTCCTATGTGGCAGTGTGTAGTATAGTTTGTTTGATGCCATGACTGCGCCAAGGTCAAGCTGGCATGTTAACCTGTGACCTTGGAACTAAGCTGCTGCACCTCAACCCAGAGACTCACTGGAGCACCCAAGACTTGTAAAAAGAGTTTTCATGGAGCAAAAGGGGATTTGTGCCAAGGCTAGCTGAACAGGCAAAGGAAAATCCATATTGTTTTATAAGAGGTAGGAATAAAGGATGTGAAGAAGTCAGTGAAGAGCCAATGTGATTTTTGTGTAGTTTAGATTGCTCAAAATTCTGTTGATTTTTTTTAATTTAGTTTGTATTTTTCATATACAGATGAGCACATATATAGATACAGAAATATACCTATTTAGAGATGCACACATTCAAGCACAAACACATGCTGTGTCTCATTCAATGTGCCCCTTGGTAGTTAGTTAATTTACACAACATTTTATGATAAAGAAGGTTGTAGAAAGAAAGCTGGCAAAAAATATGAAAATCCATTTTTGCTTGACATGACCCTATGTTTGTTCTATTAGATGAATTCTCAAAGGAGTACTTAAGTTTGACCTGGCATGAAGATGACTGCTGTCAGTATTGTCTGATGAAATTCTATTGTGTATGTGTGCTTGTAGGAGCACAGAGCAAAATAATGTTGCTTAAAAAGAAACACGCATATGCGGAAAACTAGTTCTCCTTCTGAAGATGAGTAGTTTAATTTGTATGACTTAACAGCTTCAGTATGTTGTTAAAGGCATGTCTGTGACACCTTTTTTTTTTTAATTTTTTTTTTTAATAGCCATCAGGCCCCATAGATTTGTAGGGATTCGGCTGGAACAGCAGATCCAGCGCAATTTCAGTGCTGACTGAGAGCTGATCATTCTCACAGTCATGGACCCCAGCTCAGGGCACTGAGATCCCCTTGGTCAGTCATCCATATTGAAGACAGAGGCAAAGAAAGTGTTAAACACCTTTGCCTTGTCTCTGTCCCTGTTTTTGAGGTGACAATCATCTTTATCCTGATGATATTTCTATGCTGCTTGTTGCCATTAATATAGGGGAAAAAAGTGGTTTTTATTGTCCCTATTTCTTTCCAGCTTCAACTCTAGCTGAGCTTTGGCTGCACAAATTTTCTCCCTGTAGCCGCAAGCAGCATCTCTGTAGCATGTCACTTGACCCTGCTACTGGTGGGCATACATCTTTCCTGTTTTGTCTTATTTCCAAGAGAAGATCCCTGCTTAGCGTTCTGCCTCACCTGCTTGACTTCAACATTCAGGAATTGCCTGCTCCTGTGCCCTTGGTAAGTGATAGTTGACAACTGACCAGCGCTGATGGACCCCAGCATCTGCAAAACATTTTCCCAAGGGACCTTACTCATAATTCCCTGAGCAGCCTGAAGCCTGTTTTCCTCATGTCCACAGTTGAGGTTTTGTTTTTCTTCCTGTCAACAGATTTTAAACTCGATCCCTTCAATAGTCACTGTGGCCAGGATGGCCACTAGTCTTCGCTCATAAGATGCACTTTATTGGCAAGCAGCAGGTCAGCACACATAGCCAGTTTGTCTACATGAAGTCTTAGCTGTGAAATTGGAAATGTGTTTCTGTTATAGCTTCCAGGTTTGGGAGAGCAAAACTATCCTTTTCCATGGCTGTTTCCTGTGTTTAGGGGAAGTGAATTAAATAGAATGAAGTATTAGTGATCTTCTGTGTTTGAGTAGCTAATCTGTTATTTTTGCTAGAATAGGTGGGAAGGGTGCTGATGCTAAAAAGCTACTAGAAGAGACTATTTAACCACATTTTTCAGACAATTTGGATAAATGCCTTTTCTTTTTGAGCTTAATAGAAATCTGACATCAAATGGTAGGTTTTGGTCATGGGGTCAAGGCCCATTCTTCCATCCAGGTTCTTAATGTCCCACTTTGGATTGACCTTCTGCTGTTTTGACTACCTACATCTTTCTTCATCTTTTGAAATACAGTTCCNTTTGAGATTGAAATTTCTCCTTAAATGAATGACCATAGATTATGACGTATTGTATTTCCTATGTGGCAGTGTGTAGTATAGTTTGTTTGATGCCATGACTGCGCCAAGGTCAAGCTGGCATGTTAACCTGTGACCTTGGAACTAAGCTGCTGCACCTCACCCCAGAGGCTCACTGGAGCACCCAAGACTTGTAAAAAGAGTTTTCATGGAGCAAAAGGGGATTTGTGCCAAGGCTAGCTGAACAGGCAAAGGAAAATCCATATTGTTTTATAAGAGGTAGGAATAAAGGATGTGAAGAAGTCAGTGAAGAGCCAATGTGATTTTTGTGTAGTTTAGATTGCTCAAAATTCTGTTGATTTTTTTTAATTTAGTTTGTATTTTTCATATACAGATGAGCACATATATAGATACAGAAATATACCTATTTAGAGATGCACACATTCAAGCACAAACACATGCTGTGTCTCATTCAATGTGCCCCTTGGTAGTTAGTTAATTTACACAACATTTTATGATAAAGAAGGTTGTAGAAAGAAAGCTGGCAAAAAATATGAAAATCCATTTTTGCTTGACATGACCCTATGTTTGTTCTATTAGATGAATTCTCAAAGGAGTACTTAAGTTTGACCTGGCATGAAGATGACTGCTGTCAGTATTGTCTGATGAAATTCTATTGTGTATGTGTGCTTGTAGGAGCACAGAGCAAAATAATGTTGCTTAAAAAGAAACACGCATATGCGGAAAACTAGTTCTCCTTCTGAAGATGAGTAGTTTAATTTGTATGACTTAACAGCTTCAGTATGTTGTTAAAGGCATGTCTGTGACACCTTTTTTTTTTTAATTTTTTTTTTTAATAGCCATCAGGCCCCATAGATTTGTAGGGATTCGGCTGGAACAGCAGATCCAGCGCAATTTCAGTGCTGACTGAGAGCTGATCATTCTCACAGTCATGGACCCCAGCTCAGGGCACTGAGATCCCCTTGGTCAGTCATCCATATTGAAGACAGAGGCAAAGAAAGTGTTAAACACCTTTGCCTTGTCTCTGTCCCTGTTTTTGAGGTGACAATCATCTTTATCCTGATGATATTTCTATGCTGCTTGTTGCCATTAATATAGGGGAAAAAAGTGGTTTTTATTGTCCCTATTTCTTTCCAGCTTCAACTCTAGCTGAGCTTTGGCTGCACAAATTTTCTCCCTGTAGCCGCAAGCAGCATCTCTGTAGCATGTCACTTGACCCTGCTACTGGTGGGCATACATCTTTCCTGTTTTGTCTTATTTCCAAGAGAAGATCCCTGCTTAGCGTTCTGCCTCACCTGCTTGACTTCAACATTCAGGAATTGCCTGCTCCTGTGCCCTTGGTAAGTGATAGTTGACAACTGACCAGCACTGATGGACCCCAGCATCTGCAAAACATTTTCCCAAGGGACCTTACTCATAATTCCCTGAGCAGCCTGAAGCCTGTTTTCCTCATGTCCACAGTTGAGGTTTTGTTTTTCTTCCTGTCAACAGATTTTAAACTCGATCCCTTCAATAGTCACCGTGGCCAGGATGGCCACTAGTCTTCGCTCATAAGATGCACTCTATTGGCAAGCAGCAGGTCAGCACACATAGCCAGTTTGTCTACATGAAGTCTTAGCTCTGAAATTGGAAATGTGTTTCTGTTATAGCTTCCAGGTTTGGGAGAGCAAAACTATCCTTTTCCATGGCTGTTTCCTGTGTTTAGGGGAAGTGAATTAAATAGAATGAAGTATTAGTGATCTTCTGTGTTTGAGTAGCTAATCTGTTATTTTTGCTAGAATAGGTGGGAAGGGTGCTGATGCTAAAAAGCTACTAGAAGAGACTATTTAACCACATTTTTCAGACAATTTGGATAAATGCCTTTTCTTTTTGAGCTTAATAGAAATCTGACATCAAATGGTAGGTTTTGGTCATGGGGTCAAGGCCCATTCTTCCATCCAGGTTCTTAATGTCCCACTTTGGATTGACCTTCTGCTGTTTTGACTACCTACATCTTTCTTCATCTTTTGAAATACAGTTCCACTCTTTCTATAGAATCCACACAGTCTGCACATCTTTTAATGTCCTGTCCATGTTTTATCAATTCTTTATCCAGAAACTTGGCTGATGGCCAATTGTGGGGTTTTGTGTGAAGGCTGTTACGATTTTCAAGCTTACATATTTGTATTGATGTTCAGCTGTAAAACCTTTGACTCTTGATGCGATTGCATCAGTATCCCAGGGCAACAAGAAGGGAACAGATTCCGTGCCAAGTTTTCAGAAATGACCTGCTGATTACCCTGTATTTAAACTTTGTTGTTTGGTGAGGTAGGCAGTGGTCTGTACAAAAAGCTTCATCATCCTTCAGGGAAGAGAGAGATGACTGAGAGACAGATGACTGAAGAGCTGTAATGCTTTCATGCTGAGTCATATTAAAAATGCCATGTGGGACATCATTGGTAGAAAAATGTGTTACAACACTATATAAAAAAGCTTGAGTAGTGTACTAGCAGAGAACTAGCTTGCAAATTTCTATTTTCATTGGTTAATTCTTTCCAAAAAATATTTCTCAACTAATCTCCTGTCATATTTTGTCTCCCCTGATACTTTAACTCGATGAACTTTTTATATTCCCTTGTATCTTGATTAGAAGACAATGAAATGATTGTGTTTGGTCATAATAAGAAAATCAAATAAAAAAAAATCTTACTGGCTTTTAGCCACATATTACAGTTCAATTATAAGGAGAAAACAAGCTACTGGTTAATAGTAAATCAACTTACTGTCATTGATACATTTATTTAGTTTGTTTAGGATGTTCAGTCCTGAGTATTTTTTCATTAGGCTTTGTATGACTAGTAAAATAAAAGTAATAAACTGTTTTTTAATATTCTTTGTTGACTTCAGAATATAGAGTGAAAATACATCCTTTTGGGTTTGGTTGGTGAGGGGTTTTTTTCCGGAGCTGTTGCTCATGAATTATTCAGTACGTTTGAAATGTACTTAACACATTTCAGTGTTTTCTAGTAATAATGGAAGACATTTATCTTACACTTCCCAATTTGACTTACAGTTGATACTGTTTTTCTCCGAGGGAACTCTGGTGATTTACCAGCAGAGTAATAGAGTTTGCAGGCTGTGGTATTTATCAGAATTCAATGGTTATTAACACAGGACTTTATAAAACCAGGCTTTCTCACAGTGTGGTATTTATGTTCCAGCTTACAAATGAGGGTTTCACCACACAATGCTAGTTGAGAAATAGGATGCTGTATTATTATGGCCTTAGAAAGAGCAAGTGGAGCTATTGTGCTAGTAGTATGGTGATGAGAAGGAATAAAAATAAAGTATTTAAACTTGCTTCAGTCTGGTTGCTGTGGTTTTGGTGGAGCTCCTATTAATAGACTGAAAAAATAAAAAGTGATGTAATTAAAGGATAATCTAAATCAGCAGAAGAACTCATTGCATTGTTTTAGCTGAACTGGGTTTTTATCATTCTGCTTTCAGGAGCCGGGTGGCAGGTTCTGAATGCAAAGGTGGTATAGAGGGGACTGAGGATTGTTTTTGTTTATTGTCCCTAGATCAACCTTTTAAGATTGCTGCAAGCAGAGTCATGTTTGGTCTATAGAATTTGCTGTGCGAAGGATCCTCATTTAGCCGGGGTGACTAAGAAAGCTTTGATAATTTTCTGGAATTTTTTAGAATTCATTTTGTTGCATCTTCTTCACTTTATGGAAATGGAATTCAGTTCTTAAGGGACAAAGGTGTTTACTTTCTTTTCTCCTTCCAGTTCAGAACCACTGGAGTGAAGAGAGTAGAGAAAGAGGGTCTGATGAACTACCAGTAGCTTAAGACGTCTTTTCCAGTACTATTTTGTCTTTTTGTTTCCGACAGTTAATTATGTGTGTCTGTTTGTCTTGATTTGACCTAAAAATTCATGGACCATTCTGCTTACCCAGCAAAACTTAAGAAGTATCCAAGCAGAGAGCTGTTTTCATGTTCATTGCAAAAAATCTGTTTTTCTGCAGAATCATGTAGGCAGATAGAGGGGGAGAGTGAGAAGGCTAGTTCTTAAACTGTAAGGCTATAGTTTACTGCCAAGTGCAATTGTACTTAACCTGTAGGAAATCAGGAAGCTGCACGTTGTGTGCATGTCTTTTTGTCTGCATGCAAAGAACCCTGAAAATGTGGCAAAGACAAGGTCTTTGATAATTCTAAGAATCAGTAATGAAAC
This sequence comes from Sakesphorus luctuosus, assembly GCA_013396695.1. Lineage (NCBI taxonomy): Eukaryota > Metazoa > Chordata > Aves > Passeriformes > Thamnophilidae > Sakesphorus > Sakesphorus luctuosus. Next base: position 368,916 of record VWZD01000217.1, read on the forward strand.
TTCTGCAGAAGATGAAGTTTTTTCTTAAATCTATTTTAGCTTTATTTTTCCTTTTATATTAATCTTGATAATTTATTTTCATTATTCATGAGTTTATTAAAACCTTCCATATATATCAAGGTGCTAATGGGGAGTTTAGTGAATCAGGGAAGCTGAACTGATAAGGGAACAGAAAATTTGGCATGAGGAATACTAGAAACATCAAAGGCCTAGCAGTGACTATGTTGCCAGAGAGCTGTTGACACAGGCAGTCAGCTGAATTGTGTTTCTGCCTCTGAATAGTGCGAAGCTCCAAACATTAAGTTCGGACTTCAATGTGCTGTTTGCTCAATTACCACTTATAGGCAGTTAAATGCCATCCTGACGCCCAATCCCGTCAGATGTGGGAAGCTCAGCAAGGTCAGCCCTGGTTAGTACTTGGATGGGAGACCTCCTGGCTGTAGGTTCTAGTCCTGAGGACTTCACTGTCACTGTCCAAGCTCGCTGGGCCGTGGCAGATGAACCTCAGGGGCAACGGGTGGGGCCAGTTCTGTGCACGCTGTGCCTCACCTAAAAAATCCACTGTGCAGGCTGGAAGGGCACACCCACGTGGGGAGAGCCCTTCCCAAATCTTCACTTGCAAAGCCTGGCCATGATGATGATGATGTTCAATTGAGAAAAAGACAGCATTGTCCTGTGACACCAGTTGTGGAGCACAGCAAACAGAAGCATAAGTCAATTTATCAGCTCTCACATTTTCCAGACATCAATTTGAACATCCACTAATCTGGGGTTGTGGGGGTTTTTTTTGTTTGTTTGGGTTTTTTTAAAGCACATAGATGTAGCTTAAAATGGGAAGGATTTCATGGGGTGGCCTAGTCCTACCTCCTGGCTTAAAGTAGGGTTCACTTCAAAGTTATACCAGGTTGTTCAGGGCATTTTCTCGCTGTGTTTTGAAATTCTCCAGGGATAGAAACTGTGCATCCTCCTTGATCTAAGCAGTCCCATGAAGGATTGTTTGTTTTCTTGTGTCCGATAGGACTTTTCTCTCACATGTAGTGTTGCTCTGTTTTTCTGAGTCCATCTAGGAAGGATCTGGCTGTTTCTTCTGGCTTCTCTTGTGTTTGATAGTGAAAGAGAGCAAATAGATCTTCCTCTTGCCTTCCCTTCTGCAGACTAAACAAATTTCCCTTAGCCTCTCCCTGTGTGTCATGTGATCTCATGTGATCCACCATCTCAGTGGCCTGCAATCTCCGCAGTTTGCATCCGCTTTTCATACTGGGGCACCCTAAACAACGTGTGTCACTTTGAGGTGCAGCCTGCACAGCACTGACTAGAGGGGGAGATGCAGTTCTAGGCATTTTCGATTTGCATCTTTGGCACAGTAGCCCAGTGTAGTGTTACATTTCTGGTTCTTGATGTCTAAGCGTAAGTCATTATTATTCAATATCATAATCTAATTTCATCATAATCAAATTATTGTTTACCTTACTGCATTTTAAGGCGTTCTGGGCTAACTGAAAACATGTGGGTGTTTGATACTAAGAGCTTCCACTCACTGCGGGTTTGCACTAGAGTTGATTTGATGGCTTATAGGTAAAATACTTCAATGTTTATGCTGTCTAATGTTCTCTTAAAATGTGAGAAATGTACCCATGGTGAACCTTTCGGGTTGTGGTGTGAGGTTTGGGAGGTTGGGATTTTTTTAGTTATCCCTCCTGCCCCATCTGTGTCTTAAAAGGGTAAAAAGGTTGGAGGAGATTAATTTGATTTTTCTTAAGCAAGGACACTAACAGTGAGTTTGTGTAATTCAAATGAAATCTGGTGTGAGGGTAAGCCATATAAGTCAATATCCTAACAAGGCATGTATTTATATAAAATCTCCACATGGACACTGTCATTTGGGATAATCACAAAGTCTCACTAGAAGATATTCTGTATTGCTGGGAATCCAGCATTACCTCTTTTAAATTGAATCTTTAGGAATGCCTGAGCAGCTACATAGAAACAGGATGTATTTTTAAAGAAGTAAGATGTATTTTTAAGAATAAGACTTTTAAGAAAAGAAATGTTTTAAAAATATTTTTCATGTCAAAGATATGTAACAGAATAAAGCTAAAATAGATGAAATGATGAGAAAAACCAGGAGGAAGGGGTGGGTTGTGAGTGATTACAGCTCAGAATTTCAGTTCCACATGGGGATGTGTCTCAGATGAGCAGCAAACTTGAGTTGCCCCATGGTGCACCAACTAAGTGTTTCTGTGCTTTCTCTTCATAAGAACAGAATACAATTACTCCTTAATTACTCTTTCTTCCTCTAATAGGATACTGAAGGCTTATAGGATCCCTTTTCAGTGCAGACTTTTTCTCACTTTTTTTCCCACAGCTTTGACCAGTGCAGTTTGTAAAATTTGTTTTTTGTTGTTGGCATAGATTTTATTTTTACCATTTTATTCAGTATGCATGGATAGATATGCATGCACTGCTCAAAAAAAAATTGGTTATGTCTTGCTGTTCTAATTTTTGGGATCAGCCTTCTTGATTTGCATGGAATATTTTGCAGTTTGTTTTCTGACTTGATATAATATAATTAACAGAAAGGGCATCCCAGGCTGATAGACTTCATCAACACAATTAACTTTGGAAGAGTAAGGAAGCTCTTCACCTTTCCCTGGAGCTCTGCTGCCAGGGTTGCTGGTGGTACACAGGAAGAGGTTTTTGCGTGAGGTGACTTTTGGAATGCTTTTCAGGGTTTTATGTGTACTGATGGTGGTGTGCACTGAAAGTGTCAACATAAAACGTTAACAAAAGTTTGCACATTTAGTTTGCTGACCATCTCTTCACCAACTATATTGTGCCATACATCTTATCTGTGGGGCAGCATCTTTAAGGGGATCTTAAGGGCCTCACATTTACAGGTTATAGGAGTTTAGGTCTGTAAATTCCGTAGTGTTTCTTGATCAGTAATCACTTGGTAATTCTTCGTAATTACTTCAGGCTGCAGAATTAGAAATGTTTATTGGTGAAGAATGTTAATGTAGTGTCAAACCCCGTTACTTGACATTTCATTAGGATTTTGACTTTTTTTTGGTAGAGCTCTGTTAATCATTAGCATCCTTCTTTGTGTTTTGTGTGAGAATAAATAAAAAAAAGAATAATATTCCAGAGCCCAGTAATGTTGATAGTCTCCCACTAGGCTCTGGGTGAAGTAGCTCCTGAGCTGTACTATAAATAGTGTTAGATTTTTCAGAAAGCATGGGAGTAGAATTTTATACTTATGACTAATTAATGCAGTTGAGAATGATCATGTGCAAGGAGACATCTTTCACAGCTCGTCTGTTTTTATGCTAAAATAAGTGAAAATAGCTGTCCTTCCTTTTTCTGTGAAACATCTGCTTTGGTTTTTCATACGTAATTATTGTGAGAGAATTGCATGGACAGGCTTATGCAAGGTTCTTTGCTCCTAAAAAGTTGTTTAACTATCCTAGTTATCAGGTGTACATCAGCGTTACTTTGAACTTTATTCCCTGTTGTCTGCTGTGAACTTGAATGCACTATAGAAAACATGTTGATAGCATCTCATTCTTGTCTTAGGGTTAGAACCATATAATCTCTTGTTCCCTTGTAGGACCTGAAATAATAATGCAATCTTTTTCTCATTCACGTGTCCCAAAGTAGTTGTTTTTTTCTCTTTCTGGCACAAGGTTGGGAAGCACCTCAAATCATACCATGAAAGGCCTCATATGTGGGCTTCATTCCCAGAAAATGTGTGTGTTTTCATTAATACCCACATATGTTGTACAGCAGAGGCAAGAAGTCTTTAAAAAAACATCCAAATAAGCCAAAGAAATTAGAAGTGAGAGCTTGTCTACCATAAGCACAATCAGTCATCTTACAATGTAAAAAAAAAAAAGCAATTTCTTGTGAATTATGCTTTTTCTCTGCAAAACTTCAGTGTGAATTAAGAGGAAAGACAGCTCTAATTTCTGCTCATGATGATTTATTTGTCAATAAGGACTAGGTCTTTAGCGGATGTGCATAAGTGTAGCTGGTTGCTGTGCTGATGAGCTGTGCTGATTTACAGCAAATCCTGTCATTTTATGCCTAGAGGGGAAAATTGTAAGTATCCATTTTGTAAGAGAGTGATAGAATGCTTCATTTACCTAACGTTCTTTTGATGGACAGGTATATTAATGTACCACCTCACATATATAAAGAATGTTGGCAACTTACTTTGTCATTCATTAGGTAGGGTTGTGCCTTTTGATTTAAAGATGATTTGTCTTCTGCATTGGAAATAAGAGTGCAAGAGAGGCCAGTGTGAGCCAAGTTGCCTGCCTCCCTTTGTGATTTATCGAGTGACCTCCTTAATCAAATAACTAAAAAGAACAAGGCGTTACTGTTAACATCAGGCTGGAAATGAAGAAAGGAAAGAGTTGACAATACCCATATGCTTTCTCACAGGCACACACGCCCACACACGCTTATCTGTATGGAAAATTGAAAGCTAATCTTTCTGAAGTAAAATAGCAACAGTTTCTCAGACTTCGTGGGATTAACTAAAGAAAACAAGACAATGATTTTGAAGGTTTAGTATTTCTTTTTGTTTTCTGAGACTTTTCTGGTTTGTGGTAGCTGAAAGACACAACAGCGGCTACAAGAGTGCAATCTCAAAATCAACCAGACTGGGAAAGGGCTTTTTAAGAAGATTTGAAGAAATTGTACTAGAATGCCATAAAAAATTTCTCTTCAGAAGGTCATCTGTGGGAGGTGATTGTTACTGTCCTTTTCACTGCAACTGCTGCGAGTCCTGTAATATTTTTGCCACCAAGAAGAGTCAGAAATGCCTTAAAACACATCCAAGCCTTAATGAAACATCAATAGGAAATTACTTGGAGAGGGGTTTAGGAACTAGCATCAGCTTAAAGGGTGTTTCAGTTGTTCTGAAAAAAAAAAAAAGGTTTTTGCCAAGTCAAAGTAAGTTAGTCTTGACAGAGGAGTTACCAATAAGCTACATATGGTACAGCTTTTGTTTTTGTGAGAAAAATTGGATACTACTTTTAATGCAGGCTCTCTGGGTGGTGAGACAGTAGAGTTTTAAATATTTATGTCCACCCAGTTTGGGGGAGATTTAACAGGAACACAAGAAAGAATGTTTCTGTTCTTTGGTTTCTTTCACCTTCCATGGTCATCAGTGGGGCTCTTCCTACCAAAACTGAATTATTCTCTTCATTACTTTGGTAAACTACCATTTTATTGCCAAAAATAATAAAAAAAGGTGTTTTCTCTTGGGTCAGAGGCAGTTAAAGCATTACCAGCAGTGTCCAGTTTTATAATTTAATAGACAGAGCATTTATTGTGTATATATATATTATACTATAATGAGTACCTAGGGGTATATAAAGCTTGCTTTGTAAGGAGAGATATGCAACATGGTGTCACAGGGGTTTGAAACAGTACATTACACTTTAAGCCTTAGAAGGTGGAGTTGCAAATGATCATCTGAGAAGGTCCTACAGTCTATTCAACAAAATTCTTTTTATTTGTTGTTAAGGTATGGCTGAACATACAGTGTCACTTGGGCCATTCTTTGCTGACAGATTTTGCTCCCTTTAGTGGCACAGGGGAGAGGTGAATGGGAGTTGTGGACAGTTCATCACATGTTGTCTCTGCTCTTCCTTCTTCCTCAGGGACTGATTCCTCACACTCTTTCCCTCCCAGAGGAGGCAGTCCTCCACAAACTTCTCTGATGTTGGTCCTTCTCATGAGCTGCAGTTCTTCATTAACTTCTCTAGTGTGTGCCCCTTTTGCGGGTTGCAGTCCCTCAGGAAGAGGCTGCTCCAGCAGGTTCCCTCATAGGGTCACAAGTCCTGCCCCAGCACGGGCTCCTCTCTCCGTGGGACCACAGGTCCTGTCAGAAGTTTGCTCCAGAGTGGACTTCCAATGGGGTAACAGCATCCTTCTGGTCATATCCACCTGCATGAGGGGTCCTGCATGGGCTTCAAGGGGAACTCTGCTCCCCCAGTGACCTCCATGGGCTGCAGGGGGACAGCTGCCTCACCGTGGGCTGCACTTTTTCCTGTTCTTCAATATGTTATCCCAGAGGTGGTACCACTTTTGTCTATCAGGGGGGTCTGCCTTGGAACTGGGTGGCATTGGCTCTGTGGGACATAGGGAAAGCTCCTAGCAGCTTCCCAGAGAAGCTGTTCTATAGCCCCCCACAAAACCTGGCCATGCAAATCCAGTGCAAAGGTGATTTGAAATAGGGTATTTGCACTGAACATGTCGTGTTCTGACCAGTAAGCAAAAAATTGTTATTTGAAAAAAAAAGCACTGTGAAATGGCTTGTCAGTAGTTTAAAGTCTGCTTTCTCTAAGAAGTGACTGAAATTCACTTGAATTTCATGTTTTGCTGCTTTTTGGTGATTGAATCACTGAAAGATGTGCAGATCATTACAGTGCCTAATCAGTTTATAAAAATCACCCTAGTCCAATTCTTGTAGCATTCACGCCAATGTGATATCATCAGTGTAGATCTAAAGAGAGAGTGAGATCTTCAGTGCAGGGTGATAGCATAAAATTTTGCTGTTTATGAATGAGCTAGTACAGAATTCATTTAATTCTCTCTGATTATCTCTGAATGATTCATCATATTAAAAAGCTCTGCAGTTCTATAATTTCAAGAAAGCAGATGCCAGTCACTTCTAGAAGTTGATAACAATTTATGTAATGTTTGATAAGGTCAGATTTATCCTATGTGATTATGGGCACAAAGAAAACAATTTTGCTGTTGAAGTGGTTTATGCTCCAATTTTAGGTGATTATTGTGCTTTGCTCAGATTTAAACTTGATTTCCTATGGATAGCTCTGTTTTCTGTCTCACGGAGTCCTGTGTCTCATTTTACATTTTCTCTAAGTATATTGATTAAATAGATCTTTTATATCCCTATTCTGTTAATTTCTCTAAAAAGGTCAAAGCTAAAACCCGATTTCCATATTTGTATGAAGAGATGCTCACTTACAAAGTTGATACTGTGGGTAAAATATGTTGACATACAGAATAAATTTTTGAATCTTAGTGTTCAAATTAGAACCAAAAAATATGGAAAAAACAAATCAGAGAACTAAAGCTCAAATAGCAGAACATTGCATTGGTATGAGGATACTTAGTGAGGTGTTAAAGTGCAAATGTCTGTATTCAGTCTGTAAGTTGGTTGTGAACAATCTCCTTAAGATACAGCGCAGTAATTTTAGGGAAGTTATTGAGCATCTCACAGGCATTAGGTGTACTAGAAGTTAGGGGAAATGAGGTATCTGGCGGTGAAGTTTATTCCAGTTTGGTAACTTGGACTGAATCTCTGGACATCTGCAGAGTGTCTTTGGCTGTGTGGCTCTTACTGCATTATTCACAGCTCTGGGATGGTAGGTCACACTCTAGAAACATAATTCTGTAACCTCGACCACTTTCTCAAGCATTAGAAACCTTAAATTATGAGGAAGGTGAAATCATATCTGTGTCAGTAGCAAACAGGATATAGTGTCCTAAATGCTGTATCACTTCTAAGTCATTACTGACATTAGAGAAAGACTGTTTTGGAAAGTGCTTCAGAACACAGCCGTGTCTTATATACATTAATAACACTGATATACTTCTGATGTTCTTATTATTGAAGTGCCATTATGAGAACTGTGACTATTCTTTGTACCATGCAACAAAATCTTCAAAAACGTCCTTTGGGTAAGATCTTTCATGTTTCACAAGATTTTGCAGACGTTCTTGTCAGATTACTTGCGTAGTTACAAGTTTTTTTTCTTTTTAAAACAAGGTTGAGGGAAATTGAAAGTTTCCCCCTTAATCTGAATGGAATTCCAGATGTTTGTAGGATTTTTTTTTTTATTAATGCTATCCAGTGTTACTATTTGCCTCTTTATTCTCAAGCTGTAAGTCTGGTTATAAAGGTAGTATCACAATAAGTGCTTTTTTCGGTCCTGCTCTTTGAAGCTGTTATTTTGGGTAGTCCTTCACAGAAACAACTTGGAATAAAGCCATAAATGGATGCCATATATTGTATTGAAAGGTTGAAAAAAAAATCTGTGACATATAGTACCTGACACTAATTGCTGTCACAATTAGCAAGTCTGATTTTTTCAATTGACATGAAATTGGAAACTGTTAATCTGATATTAATTAGGTATAGGGGTCCTGAATTACTGCAAAAAATGAGGTAATGGGACAGAAAATTGTCTTCCCATTGAGTGAGATTTTCCATTAAGCCACCTGTTAAAATACAAAGCTGACTATCCTCACTGTTTCAATGTTTAGTTAATGTGTAAAACATAAGGTGGTCACTTGGAGGTTACAAATGTGTTTCTTTTTCTTTATCAGAGTAGGAAGCAGCTCTTTTGGAAGCTTTGAATGGACTGTTTCATTGTGATTGAATATTACCAGGATGTACCCATACTGGGAGAGGTACTGGAGATATGCTTTGACCAAACTCCCTGAGTTGAAGGGCCATGATTATGGAGTTAAAGATTAACAAGGGCATTAGGGCATAACAGAAATCTTCATGCATTGTGCGGATATACTCATCTGGTTCAGTCAATTTAGGTCCAGTCAGATGTGTTTTGCAATATAGAGGCCATTGTTAGTTTGAAAATTTGTTATGCCCCTACAATTTCTTCTCTAAAATGATGACATGCAATTTATGTAATACAAGTCCTGGTCTGAGTCTCTTTACTGCTGCTTGAAAGCTCTTATGCCAGCAGTGCTTGCTCTTTGAGCAGAGCAGTGTTCATAGCAGTTTATATCTTGCACTGGAAATGTGCAGGAGTCTCTAAAGAGGGGGTCTGAAAGGTGGAACTACTGAACAGAACTGGCTTCTATATAGAGCAGCAAACTAATGTGTGGTGTAAAAACAACCATTCTTTCTGTTCCACTTACACAGAAGCTGCACAGGTGCAGGGTCTGTTGGCAGGGGCTGCCTGCTTCTCTCTCATGTCACTTTAAAAGGAGCAGTCTAAGAGCAGGTGCTGTGTTAGGTAGAGTGCAGATGTGCAGCAATCCACAGCCTCTATTTTGAGGACCAGTTGGAGGTTTAATAAATTACTATGCTTAGTGTGATCAAAGTGACATTGCTAGGGAGGTGTTTGAACATCTTACTGTCTTACGGGGATAACAAAGTTCCTGCTGTGTACAGCATGTGTAAGATCATGAAGGAGAGACCAAATGTGTTTTGCTACTGAGAGGCAAGTACAGAAACATGCAGAAGTGATCTAAGTGTGTGTTTCTGGGCACATGAATTCCTTACATCTCCATAACTCTCATTCCTTTTTTGTAATGTGAAGGGTAATAATTCTGGTATTCAAGGCTGTATTATAATGGAACAAGCAGAACACCCTGCTTTGTAACGCACAAAAGCCAACATTTTGTTACGGTAGCTTATTTCTCTTCTGAAGTGGAAGTACCTACTTCCAAATACACATTAATTATATATTGAAAATAAGACTTCATTTTCATATTACAGGCTAGATATGAAATACTATCTTCCAGATGAGGAGCCTATCACTGACTTATTCAAAATGACTTTTTAACTATATTAAACCAAAGTACTTTTCATATTCTTATTTAATGACTTCAGTGAAGTCCCATTTTATCGTTATTAAAATATCAGGGCAATTATTTAGTTTGGTTTTCAAAAGTGTTAGTGGTCTTGTCATTATGTTAAAGTTGCATCCAAACTCTAGGCACTAACAGAGTCAATTGTATTCAAAAACTCTTTATAATAAGCTGGAGGTTAACCTAAAACTGAAAACGAAGGAAGGTTATGAGAATTCCATACCATTCTCTGGGTAATTTCCTGCTGCAGCAAAGCAATTGAGCATTATGTGTGATTTAAATACTTACAGGGGTTTTTTTAAAAGTAACTTAAATTATTCAGGACCTTAAAATTAGGCACATGTTTAACTTTTTGGCCATAAGCTAGGCTTTAATCTTTCTAAAATTTCATTGAGAGCTGTACTGCCTGCTCCAATAGAATGCTTGCAAGTTTCTCCACTAGGACATAAAAGTGCAAGTGTATAAGAACATTTGCGTATTATAAAAATATGAGGAACATCATCACTTGGTTCAACTGCACTATTTGTCTCAGAGTCCTATCTCTAATACTGGTCAGTAGCAGATGTCTTGGGAGAGACACTGCACTACTGCTTTTCCTAGCATAGCTTCACAGTTTAAAGTAGTTTTCTGTCTTTGAGCAGTCTGAATTGAAGTTTCATCTTTGTCTTACAGATATTAATGGACTTTTTTTTCCTTCTCTGAGTCTGCTAAATAATTTTTGAAACAATCTAGGATTTCTACACCCACAATAAGCTCTATCCATGAGTGGTGTTATTTAGCAACATTATTGAATCATAGAATATCCCAAGTTGGAAGGGACCCACTAATCAAAGTACAACTCCTGACCCTGCCCAGGACCACCCCAATAATACCATGTGCCTGAGAGCATTGTCCAAATACTTCTTGAACTCTTTGTCTTGGTGTTGTCACCACTTCCCTGGGAAGCTTATTCCAGTGCCCAATCACTCTATGGGTGAAGAACTTCTTTGTAGTATGCAACCTAAATTTGCACTGACACAACTTCATGCCATTCCCTCAGGTCAGCAGTCACCGGATAGAAGAGATGGGTGCCTGCCCCTCCACTTCCCCTTGTGAGGAAGTTGTAACTGCAGTGAGGTCTCCCCTCAGTCTCTTCTTCTCCAGGCTGAACACACCGAGTGCCCTCAGCTGCTCCTCATACAGCTTCCCCTCAAGGCCCTTCACCATCTTCATTGCCTTCCTTTGGACACTCTGTAGTAGTTTAATGTTTTTCTTACATTGCAGTGCCCAAAATGGCACACAGCATTCAAGGTGAGGCTGCCCCAGTGAAAAGCAGAGCAGGACAATCCCCTCCCTCACCCGGCTGGAGATGCTGTGCCTGGTGCCCCCCAGGACACAGTTGGCCCTCCTNCGGACACAGCTGCCCTCCTGGCTGCCAGGGCACTGCTGACTCAGATTCAACTTGCCATCCACCAGGACCCCCAGGTCCCTTTCCATGGCACTGCTTTCCAGCATCTCATTCCCCAGTCTGTACATACATCCAGGGTTGCCCCATCCCAGGTGCAGAATCCGGCACTTGTCTTTGTTAAATTTCATATGGTTGGTGACTGCCCAGCCCTCTAATTTGTCAAGGTCTCTCTACTTTGAGGGAGTCAACTTGTATGTGCAGAAATTCCCACCTTTGCCTTTTGCTTCCCACTTAAACGTTCCTCCTAATTCTCGAATGGAAGGAAACACTAGAGGCTACAAGAACAGTATCCCAACCCTTCAAATTACATGTTTGGTTTCTGTAGATATCACATCTCTATTGAGTAATTTTACTAAATCTACCTGCAGAATCTTCTTCTGCAAGGGGTGTTTTTGCTCATTTTGCTTCTTTCTTTCCAATTTGAGGGCTAGTAACAGAACAGCAAGAGTCTGATTGTAATGGAAAACTTACTCAAGAACAATAAATTGAGTTTGCTTTCATGTTAAAGAGCTGATCCATCTCATCATGAAGTGATGAAGGTGCTAGATGTGATGCAAGGGATGCAGTGCAAATGAACAACAGGGTGGTGGGGGTTTGAGGGAGAAAAGTAAGGATAGATAAGGATGTTCATGTAGTTAAAGTGCAATGTTAAGCTCAATCATCAGTTTGTATAATACAAACTTGAGATATGTGGAGAGTAACAAATTCTCCCCTCCCATTTGCACATATATGAAGCTATTTTGTGTTAGTATGACATTGACGTTTATACATTGCCAGTCTTTCATCTGAAATTCAGAAGAATTGTCTTTTGTGAAGATGCTGCTATGCTTAGGACAAGTCTCCAAATAATTGTGACTGAAGAAATTGTCTTGTCATTGAGGTCACCTTTCAAGGTTTTTAATATTGTCTTAGGTAGATGTGTGTTTTGGGATTTTTTCTATCTTCAAATTTGTTTCCAGATGTATTTTTACGAATGTCTGCCAAAGTAAATTACAAAAAACCCCCAACGTTTCTGTGGAAATTTCACTGTTTATTTTTGCCTAAGACAAAAAGGGGAAAAGAAATATTTATATGAACTGATGATAATTTGTATTTAAATATTTTGAGCATAATAGGATTAAATACAAACAAAATGCAATTACTTAAATATTGCTGTAGTATTAATATTTTATAAGCTGTGTAAAAATTTAATTAGTTCCTTCATTTTGGATTCTTCTATCTAATGTACTAAATGAGGATATTTATTTATTTACATATGAATGCAGATGTTTTCCATTGTACTTGATATTCCTGCCCAAATGTCATCAATATTCAACATGACTAATTTGTGTCCATTCCCATTTCCTTGCTTCCAATAATGTTGATTTAAGGAATTAACACTGGCTCCATGGGTAGTGATATGTACTAATGTGTCTCATAAGTATTCCTATGTTCTCCCAATAAATTTTAAATCTTCCTTCAGATCTGTAGATGAGAATAAAATCTGTACATCAGTATTAGCAATTCACTGTGATCCAGCTCTCACAGGCTGACTAGGCTGTGCATTTAAATTAGGTTTGAAATGTCTGTTATCCTTTAGATTGGCAATGTTCCGTGTGTAAACCCAGTACTACTCATTTTGGAATTTGTGACTTGTTGTTCTCTTCCCCTGGAGTTTGCTAGTGTCTCCTGCACAGTCCATAGCAGAGCAGGGAGCTTGTTCCCACTTCTTTCCACAGCTTTGTTACTCTCCTTGAACTACAGCAAGAACAAGTGTGACAAGCTTCAGATTCTTTCATGAGGAGTAGGTGCTTTCTGTGATTGGCCACGTGTGTCTGGGTTTGGCCACAGATTGATGTCTGGGAGGGCTGTTCAAACATGGAAGTGAAACTACCACAAAGGCAGTAGTTTTCTTCAAAAACGATTTTCCATACCCACAAAACATTGGCCTTCCTTGTAATTATAAAGAAGTTTATCAATCTCTTGAACAGAAAGAAAAAATCCATGGTGTCTTTTATCTTTGATTTTGAAAGGGACCAAGTGCAGTATTTCCATTATTCCCCGGGACTTGTTAGTGCAAATTGCTTAAGTACTTTGGTTCTTGGTAGTGTCCTGAAACTTCAGGATAAAAGGGAATTTTCCTCACAGGGAATTAATTTACTTTTCAGGATATGGTTCTAAAGCTGTCAATCTGTGTGTGTCTGTCTCTAAAAAGTTTGTTGGCCAGTTTTAGGTGAGAGTTATTAGGAATTACTTGTTTCTTGAGATTGAGAAAAATTTAAATGTGTAGAATATAATATTTTGTTGAATGTATTGCTAATGTGTTTTAGAAAGCAATTGCATGGGTTACATATGTCCTTTCAGTACTTGTTGTATAGTCCATGGTCAGAAAATGAAGTCTTTTTATATGGTTTTACCCTGAAATCTTTGACTGTATAATTCGTGATAGTATCAGAACTTCCCTTTTCATGAGCCTTCCCTGTTGTTTCATGTAAAGCAGATAAATTCATACTAGTAGAATGATACAACCATTACTACCTACCTTCTTTCCCCTGCTCCTTTCACCTCCAAAAGGGCTCAGATCTTAACTGTTGATATTTAATAGTTATCCTCCTAAAAATATAACAATTTGTTTTCTTCATTGATTTGTCAAAAAAGAAAATTGCTAAGGAATTTATGCACATACCCTCAGTGAGAATAAACTTCAAGGAAAGTCTTCAAAATTATAAAAGCAGTTGTCCTTCTGGAATTAAAAAAAATGGACGGGGGAACATAACACTGTATGTATCCATCGGAGAGTAGTGTGTAGGAAACCTGTAGTCAGCAATGCTGCTGTAGAACAGAATACAGACCATGACTATTCTTTGATAGGTAATACTTTAGCAAAGTATTACAGTAAAGGTTGGAGAATATGAACTTTTCCCAGAAAACTTCCTTGTGTGTTTTTTTCTGTTCCACAAGACAAGATAGCAAATAATACATTACTTTTTAGATGTGTCAAGACTCTTGAAGGCATATTTCTTCCATAGTGTCGTCTAGTCTTTCACATGTATGTCTACTGATTATACCAGATTCTCAGTTTCTTCTGACAGAAAATACCATTTTATGCACTGTAATGTTGCTACAAAATGCGAATTCAAGTGATATTCCACCAAGACCACCATTTATAAGCGGCACTCTGAAGTTAGATGCTACATGTATGATTTTGACATACAAAAGCAAGGTAGTTTTGTGTTTTCAAGTGCCTATCCCTGAAAGTTCCACCAGTTTTGGTCATCAGCATGTGTTAGGACAAGGTAAAATGAACTTTGAGATGAAATGCAAGTGGAATTCTGGCATATGTTCATTAAATAAATGCTTTATTACTTTGCTAATCTGGAATAATAACCAAGTAATATTTGTTGGAACTCAATTGTATTGATCAAAGAAAAGAGTAAACATCTGAGCAGTTACACGGATGGATTGGAAGTCACCAACTCAACTCTTTGTACCTGTAGTAACAGGAGTTCAGCTCTGTGTGTAACACACTTGTGCATCTGAAGTCCTTGTATGGAATAAAATGTTTTCTTGTCATGTAGGTAGTTGTACTTACATTCCCCATATTAAAAGCTTTTAGTCTGATATCTTTGGCAGAAAATAGCAGAAATAGTAGCAGTCAAATAATTCATGGTCATCTGTGGCCAAAGCTTTGGCTGAGTTTTAAAGATGCCAATGACTCCAGGAAGTCACAGACAAGCTTATTTTTTGGGAAAGAAATCAGCATTGTTCTTTCAGTACTTTTTACTGGTATTTACAAGGCCACTAAGGAAGGTGCTGCTGAGATTGAAATACTCTTTGTTAACTGTTAATCATTCCTGACTAACATTCTCTAGGTGTTTCATAACCGTAATAACAAAATGCATTAACTCAGAAGTTTTTTTACCTTGAAAACTGTAAATTAAGGATTCATTTTCTGGTGGTTTTTTGTTTGTTCATTCAGTTGTTTTGGGGTTTTTTTGTTGGTTTGTTCTTTTTTTGTTGTTTGAGATTTTTTTTTCCCACATCCTGATACAGTGTATTCTTTTTAAAAAATTTAAGGCTTGCTTCTATAGGCACTTGATCCAATGCACAGTTGCCAGAGTAACAACATTCCGACTTCAGTATTTGGCAGGCAAACAAAGGAAGAATTGACTTTCAAGTATTTTGTGTTTGAATATAAGTACTGTGGATCTTTATTTTGTAGTTTGGGTTGGTTTTGTTTCTCTCTGAGCTGTAACTAGTGTCTGCTTGAATGACAGACTGTAATAATTTAAAAATACTGTAGATATGAAGAGTTATGGCTTCCAACATCTTTTTCAGTTTTTAGTTCTCTCTGAAATTATAGTGCTTGTTTGCAAAAAGGATGGCATATGGTTTCCATAATTTTTTATATGACTGTTTTAATGATTGTCATGGTCTAACTGTGTTATTAAAGATCAAGCCAAGCATTCAGCACCACATTTTCACTTTAAACATCCTTTAAATAATTGTGTACAACATTATAAAAAAATCTTAGTCTGAGGTTGATTGTGCTCATTATGAGTGTTTATGGGTTTTTGGTTTTTTTTTCTGAGTCTGAAGGAATGATTTTTAAATATTGTTGTATTTAAAATTTGTGTTGTATCAGGTAACCCTCAGTTTTCAAAAGTTAACACTGCAGACTCTTAAGTCCAGAGCAGTATCAAACATTATGTAGTTGAAAGTAACAGGTTCTGTGCTTGCTTTCAACCTTCCTTGGATCTGAATAGTTTTTGCCACAAAACAAAATGTTGGTATAATCAGCTTTCAAGCAGCTCTGCTTTCTCAATTGTGTGATCCTTCGATGAAACTGCTGATTGCAGCCATGCATGATTGGAATATGGAAGGGAAGCAGAGGGGTGATTAAAATGGATTTAGAGGAAAAAAATGGGCATCTGCTTTATTAACATGTATTTAAAGTTACTGTGGGTGTCTGGATGTCAAAGGTGGAGAGTTCTCATTTTTCTTGCTGTAATAAGAAAAATAGGTTCTTTTCCCCATTTTTTTTTTAATTTGAACAAGTTCTAATAAAGAGATTCATGAAAGTAGTAGTAATTTTCCAGTTTCTGGTAAGAGAAGCCACACTAACCCAAACTGACTGAATCTACAAAATGCAAAATTTAACAAAATAGTTTTTAAAAGCTTCATGACTTTCCCTGTGCTAGGATAAAATTGCCAGAGACTCCAATGCACCCCTGTGGTGGAGCTACATCCATTATGGGGACCATCCTTATACTTGAATCTCTTTCCCATGGCATAGCTTGTTACCAGAAGGCTGCAGTAAGCGCAGAGACCTTCATTTGACCTTATTGCTGGTGTTGTCTGGGTGTTTGGGCTCTGCAGAAGATTACTAAAGTGGGAGAGCTACTGAGAACACCTTGGAATCAATGAAAATCACCTTTGTAATTCACAGAGGAAGACACATTGTCAGTAAGAGTTGTCATCATGTCGTCTTAGTTGCAGCATGTGCCTTATGTATCCTGTGTGTATAAACCTGAACATCTGGAGGGTAGACTTCTTAAATCTGATGACCGCTGATGAACATGGCACTGAGTTAGTTACGATGAATGACGTTTTTGCCATGTGTCAATATTGCAGCTGAATCTGTTTGTTTCAGGAGGGGTGACCTGAAGTTTCAACTTGGATTGCATTAGTATTCACAATTTTGGCATCTGATATATAGTCATATCTTAGTCTCTCTCCTTGATTAGTCTCACAAGACATTCCAGAAGGGATTGTTATTTAATCATTCAGAAAGAGTGGTTTCTTTATCCTTTTATACATTGCTGTTGTCAAGAACAAGTCAGTGGTTTAGCCACTGTGGGAGAGGATTTTCTTGCAGAAGTGTTTCCTAGCTAGTAAATGCCTGGCGTTGGCTTTTTTGTTCCTGTTTTTGTTCCGATCATTCAGCTCTATGTACTGTATCTGTTTGAACAAAATATCTTCTAAAAATGCTGCATTATGACAAAATAGTTAATGTCTTTTCCTAATTCTTGCTTTCTCACAAATGGAGAAACTCCATTACACATAATGAAGGATAAAATATAGGCATAATCGAACACATTAGACCAGAAGGCTTTGAATCTACGTGTGCAGCAAAGGCTAGAACTGTTTGTTCATTTATTCTCTATAATAATGCAGCTTTGACTGAATGCTTGTGCTCTTTACAGTCCCAAACTTTAATGACAATGTGCTCTGTGTAAAATGTGGGGAAGATTGTAACCATTTTCAACTGTATTTAGCTTACTAACATGAAAGATCAGTTATTCCCTATGGTATTTTGTAGTTGTAGATCGTAAACTTTTAGCTTAAATTAAGCATCACAGCTGGTTGCCTTAATTTGATGCATTATAGCACAAATGTTTCAACAGCTTGACTAAAATGAACCATACTGCAAATTCAAAAGAAGAGCGAAGGTCAATGCACATGGTGCCTAGTGATTTGCAAATTTCCTTTATTTGGATATATTAAATGTATTATGTGGAACTTAGCATAGAGAAATGGAATTTGGCAGGGTAGAACAGATTAGCAAAGGATGTACTATCAGTTTGGCTTAAAAATAATACAGTATAATAAGGAAGTCAAAATAGTAGTGTCTCATTTCAGAGGAAGTCAGAATATCTTCTGGATACTCAATACTCTTGGCTTCTTTTGTACATGTTTATATAGAAATACATTTTTCATAATTTATAATCCTGATTTCTAATATGTGTATACCATTAAACTTCATTGTTTAAGAACATAGCATGGCTGTTACTTGATTCACATTTAGGGGATTTCTTAGTTAAACAGAAGGCATTTAGAGATATCTCATCCGTGGCTGTATTTCCCGTGGACTAAGAAAATGCATCATTCTGTGTTCAGAAAGGCCTAGAACACAAAGCAGCTGCCATTGTTCTCTATCTGTTCAATGTGAGTGTTGTGTTAAGAATCCGTATCTCTGCATTAGAAAACATTGAATTGAGCTACAAAAAAGGAAATTAAGATAGCCTGGGCACATTGCCAAATCTGGTCTATTTATTACTGAATGCTGTAATTATCTGTAGAATTTTTTTAATACGCATTAAAAGTCCATATAGCTGGTAATTTCTCTGTAACTGCCCTTGGTGTACATACCTCAATATGAAGTTGAGAAACATGATCCAGCAGTTTTCACTCACCCTAAGTAGTAGGTAATTCTAACTTGTATGTGGCTGAGCAGTTTGAACTGCTTGCATAGTGACGATAATTACTTAGACTTTGAGGACCAGCTCTGCAGAGGCTTTAGATGGAAGAAATACTGGCAGAAATATGTTTCTTCAGTTTGCTTTCCTCTGGTTTTCATTTGACTACAACAGTGCCTGTCTGAGATGGGTTTGTGCTAGTGGTATTTCTTATAAGAAATGTATTTTTATGCCTTTATTTAAATTTGGAGTTTTAAAAAAATCCAGTTGTTACTCTGTGTTCTTCTTCACCAGACGTCAAAAGTTTTAACCATGCCTTTCTTATCACGTGGTCTTCTGATCTAAATTGTCGGTGTTCTTGCATCTGTGGTACCTGTAGTGACCTACTGCGACATCCCAGTTCATACAGAAACTCCATTACAGAGCAAGGTCCATAGAAGTGGTTCCTGATAGGTTTGCTGCAGTGAGCAGCTGGTGTTCTTGGTAGAATACCTTCATGTATGCAGTTAATAAGCAATACTGTCTCATTAATTACCGTTTTCCATGGTTTCCTGAACTTCCAGATACTTATTGTAATACATGTTTTTAAATTTTTTCCCCCATAACATTAAGAGGCTTTTTTAGTTTGCTACTTTTACATGTTATTTCTGCATGCCCATTTCATTGCTCTTTGAAACACAAGTATGGGGTTTGTTTTTTGGCAGATATACCACGTTATATGGAACTTAAGCAAACATTTAAAATTATGTGATTAGATGATTAACACTATGTAATAATACATAGGAGGAATAATTATTGAGAGGCCAAATCCCTCTGACTGCAAAGTAAAACTTCTGTTTCTTAAATTAAAAGTGCTTGCGAGTTTATCCTTCCACATTAATACTGATGTGATATTAGGAATATGATGATTAAATTTCCTTGTCACCTGTGTGAGATTAAATAAAGGGTGTTTTTTGGGGTTATATGTGGGGCTCTGATGATGATGTAGCAATTTTGATTGATAATATTTGAATTCATACTGTGGTGCTCAAGCTGAAATGCGGTGCAATTTCAGTATTTAGAATATATCAACCTTAATTGGCCTCAGCATTCATAGATTCAGGACTTGTTGCTGTAACTTGAATTAATGACCTATGGCAGAGCTGCACAGCAACATTTGCAATCTGAGCCTTTTCACCATTTTAATCACAGAGAGCTTAATCGAAAGTTACTGTATTAATAAGAAATACTAGGTACATTCATTACCTTAAGTTATTATTTGATTGGTTACTTCATTTTTCTAAAGCAAAGTAATAATATCTGCTAAATACATATGTAAATAAAAGCAAACTGGTACATTTGTTGAAATTAGTTTGGTACACAAAGCATGCATTTTCTAATCTCCAGTATCTAATTCATAATATTTAAAATTTCCTTCGTGTCCTGCAACTTAATTTCGTATGTTCACGTTTATTTTTAAATGCCTCAACTTCTGTGCTAATGCTTCAGGTCTTCATTAAAATTAGTTTAACATGACAAGTTGGCAGGAACAATTGTTGCTCCTTGGCTTTTGAAAATTTAATTCAGTTGGTGAAACTACGTTGTGTTGTTAGTATGTAAGTGTTAGTTTAGTCAGATGCCATAGAAAATCAAGTAGTTAACTCCCTTTACTCTTTTGGTTAAAGGGCATGATTTTAGAGCCACGTTTTGAAGTCTAAGCATTTGTCTTGTGGTTTTTTTCTCCTGTTACATTTTGGTTTCTGGGTCCTTACCTTGGAAATTGCATAAGTCCTCAAATACAATTGGTATTTTAGTGGCTCATTGAAGTTAATACAGATAACTGTATGCTTCCAGCATTTAAGAAATGTTTTCTTTATGGACATTAATCCAGAACCGTGTTGTAACAAAACCCCAAACAAACAAAAAAACCCCACCCCAAAGCTGCACAGCTATGTTATCTGTTAAAAGTAGTGCTTTGGAAGTCCTGGTGGTGGCATGGGTGCTGTGGAAAAACAGAGATAGACATCCTAATCAAGAAAAATAATTTCACTGACAGTAACTTGTAAGAAATTAATTTTGACTTAAAATCCTTTCTCTGAGGCTGAGCACAGAATTTTGTGCTGATCAGGGGCAAGTATGATTGAGTACAGTCTTTTTTTCACTAATAGGGTAAGGTGATCACCGAAACTTTATTTAAGAGATCAACACTAGTAGTGTGAAGTCTTTGAATTACTAACAAGTCTATCAACCAAATACATGAATTTCATTTCAGTATAATCACTTTACTATGAAGAAAGCCATATTGTTCAATAAGTTGTATTCCAAGGAGATATGTAAAAGCTATTTCTGAAAGAAATATCAGAGGGCAAAGATATCCTATTATCACTTAGCTCTGCTACATGTTTTTAATAAGCTATTACAGTGATAAGTGAAAAATTTAAACCTGCTCTTTTTGTGGGATAAAATTAAGAAAATATACTGAAGACATAATGTTGTTTATGTGACTGAATATGGAGATACAATTACAAAACCTTGAAGGAAAATAAAGACTGCAAAGTAAAGCCCTTCCATGGGAAGTACTGAAGTGAAGATTGGCTTCGTTTCTGCTCATGTTCCTGCTGGCAGTGATAAAATTTCCAGTTACATGAGCACCTTCCTCTCACCCTCTTGGCATTCCAGCCCCTAGAAGATAGGGAAATCAATCTTCTGACGAGAGCTGGATGCTTTTAATATAGTCATTGTTTGCTATGCAATTCCAATTTTGTTTCTTCTTTTCCACCAAATACAAAATGTATTTCCTTGTGAGCTAAGCCCTGGAAATTTCCACCTTCTTGCCAAAAGTTGATGCTTGGATGATGGAGGCCTTAGAAGTCAATTAAAAAGTTGTATTTCACATGGATTAGCTTTTTGATAACACATGAAATACTTAAAAAATAAAATAAAATAAAAAAACACAAAACAAAACCCAAAAACCTCCCAGGACTCAATATCTGTTAAGAAAAACACTGACTGAGAAGGGAAATTTCATTTGAACTATTGCTGTGGGAAAATACTCTTTTGAGAAACAGCAAATGTTGTGCAGTGTTTTGTAAGGTTGTTGCTATTGAGGAACAGAGAAACTGTGTTTATTATGGTAGTGTTCAATTAAAACAAACACCCAGAAGAAAAGAAAAAAAAAACAACCCGGGATTTAGGAAGCAGTGATCTTTATAATTCTAAAAATTATGTCTGTCTCATAAACCACCAATTATTTGACAACTTACTGCTATGTAAATGAACGTTCTTAGAAATTATTATTTATTTAATTAATTTTATGTTTGGCACTTGATTCACTGGAATATTTTGTCTGAAAAAATATCTGACTGTATTTTATTTCCCACAGGTGCCAAAACACTTTAAGGGGTGTGTTTCTACTAACCCATTGTTGCACATGTACAAAATAGTTTCACAGTAGATTGCAAAGTCTGTACAACTAATTTTGTGACATCCTGAATTATATAACTAATATTTTTTCCAAGCATGAAGGAGGATGTTAACATCTTTCTCCATGTTTTCCACAGAGGTTTTTAGTTTGATATTACAGGGAAGTATTTTGTCATTTTGCTTGTGACTAAAACATGGTGACGTGCTTATGGTTCACTTTTGCAAAAGAGGTCTGGAGGGTATATGTGATTTTTGAGCTTCCTTTTTGGATTGGGAATGAAGTGATTAGCTGGATATACTAACCTGACAGATTGTAATGGCACAGTACACTTGGGAAAATCAGAATTATTGTTCTTTCAGAGTAGCATCCTGAGACTACCGCTCAGTATCTGTAATGAACGGAAATTCAGAGATGGATAAAGAAACCACCTGTCTAAAGCAGTCAGTTGAAACATATGAACAGGCAGAGCAGAGGGAAGTATATGAACTATGTGACCTGCACTGCAAGGCAATTTGGTGAGAGTCATTGTATAAAAGATGAAATTTCTGGTGACTGCCTTTCTGAATTGCAAAATCAATGAAAATAAAAGAGGAAAGGGTGTCTGAGAGAGGTGCCTTACATCACAGCTCCTTTTTTCCCTTTTGACTTTGGATCTCTCATTTTGTCCAAGTTAAAGATTTCCCTGGAAAGGTAGTGTCAAAGCCAATGTGATTTGGAGCCTTTTTTTCCCACCTCTTTTTTTTTTTTTTCCTTCATGAGAATGTATTGCTTAAAAATGTGTGTTAAATTCAATTTGAAATCTTTGGGCTTTTCCCAGTGTAAGGAGATACTTGCACACTCTGCCAGGTATAGTCTAAGTAGTTGAGACTCTTGTAATACTGACCTTACAGTCATATAAGATCCTGCAACAGTTCTTTGGACCACTGTAACTACATTTTCTATCATTCTGCCCTCTAGCAGTAAAGGCACAGTGCAGTAATACAGTTTTGGGTGGCGAGTACATGTGAAATTTCATTCCGCTCGTCCAGGGGCACATCAGCTGCAGAGTGCATCTCCTGTGGGCTCACCGTTAACAGTGTGGTGGGCTGACCCTGGCTGGATACCAGGTGCCCCAAAGCTGCTCCATCACTCCACTCCTCAGCTGGACAGGGGAGAGAGAATATAATTAAAGGCTCATAGGTTGAGATCAGGACAGGGAGAGGTTATTGCAAACAGACTAAGTTAGTTTGATTTATTACTAATCAAATCAGAATAGGATAATGACAAATGAAACCAAACCTTAGAAAATAGCCTTCCCCCACCCCTCCCTTTTTCTCAGGCTTAACTTTACTATGGATTTTCTCCAGCCGGCAGGATAAGGGAACAGGGAGTGGGAGTTGTGGTCAGTTCATCACACACTGCCTCAGCCACTCTTTCCTCCTCAAGGGGAGTATTCCTCACACTCTTGCCCTACTCCAACATGAGGTCCCTTCCGTGAGTCTACCACCAATGTTTTTGTCCTGCCCACAAGTTGCAGTTGTTCACTGACTGTTCCAGCATGGATCCCTTCTGTGGGGTACAGTCTTTCAGGAACAGACCACTCCAGTGTTGGTCTCTTGTGGGGTCACAAGTCCTCCCAGGAAACCTACTCTTCTGTGGGCTATGCTCTCCACAGAGACACAGGTCCTTCTGCGAGACACCTCCCAGCATGGGCTTCAAATGAAGTCAAGATCCCTTTGGGCATCCGCTTGCTCTCTCCTGGAGTTCTCCATGGGCTGCAGGTGGATCTCTGCTTCCCCTGTGCACTTCTGTGGTGTGCCAGAGGAATAGCTTGCCTCACTATGATCTTTACCATGGGGTACAAGGGAATCTGCTCCAGTGTTGGAGCACCTCCTTGCCTTTTTCTTTACCAGCTTTGGTGTCTGTGCATAATAGATATATTTTTATGTAGTAAAAGTTTATAAAAAAATTTAGTCTTTGTCTGTCTTGTTCACTTTGAACTATGTAAGATCAGCATGCAGCC
Organism: Sakesphorus luctuosus; assembly: GCA_013396695.1. Lineage (NCBI taxonomy): Eukaryota > Metazoa > Chordata > Aves > Passeriformes > Thamnophilidae > Sakesphorus > Sakesphorus luctuosus. The sequence goes on from VWZD01000217.1 coordinate 392,540, forward strand.
CAGGAATATATTGTTTTTTGTTGCCATGACAAGCAAAGTTTCTAGTAATCAGGACAGGATCTGCAGAGGGCTCCATTTCACTAAAAGTGTTCTTACCTGCCTGTGATGACAACCCACTATGGTAGCTCTGGGGGCAGCACATTAGTGAAAAGGGTGGTCTTAATTTCTCTTCTGAGAACTTGGTAATACAGGAGTGTGTACTGACCAGCGGCATTGACTATGTCCTCCACATTTACCTTTTGCATGCCCAGTAGGCTCAGGCTTTTTTATAAAATCTGAGCAGCACAGGCTGCTTTGATGAAAGCAGAGGAGTTCTGGCAGTCAGGAAGGTGTAAGAAAATAGGGTGAAGACTGGTACCATGCAGCATGGTGGAGGCTATGCTGCTCTGCCTTTAGTGTGACTGGAAAGTCCTGTGTTCTCAATGATTTTGTGGAGTCCCCACCACAGATTTAGTTGTAGCCTCACTGTTGGTTGCAGTGTAACTGCACGGAGCTCGGCCAGACAGAGGAACAGAAATGTCATCCTGTGTGAGGCAGTGACTGGAATATGAAGCAGAAAGTGATGGACATCATCCTGCCTTCAAGGTTGTTGACCTTGAATTTAAAGTCGAGATGTGCGTTTAGGATATAACATGAAGCAAATGTACTTGGTTTGTAAGTTATTCTGTGATGGAAAAAACAAGTGGTCCCCTTGCTGAGGAATTAAAAAAAGGTAAAGGGAATAACAAAAGATGCTGTGTGTTTGTATTTTCATGCCTCAGGATGTTCTGATGCCATAAAAGTATCAGTTCAAAGATAACTTCTACAGTGAAGTGAGTTCCGTTTTTGTCCTCCCTGTGACACCTTTACTTCTTCAGAAAGAACTTTGAGAAAGGTGGCAGCCCTGGCACTTCAGCTAGTTGTTGTGACTGCTTCTGAAGCTGAAGTTGTTGCAATGAGGAGAGACCTTGGATTTAAGGGTCACACACATATCAAAGCCTGAAGTCTAAAGGGAAGAGCAAAGTCTCTCACTGGCAGAGAAAGAACAAAAGTTGCAGTGATTCTGTAGCAAGGAAAGAAAGGACGAGGAAAGTTACATGGAAGGATTAGGTCTACAAGGAGATAACATGAACAGAAAGTAAGGAATGCAAGAGGTGGTCATCTCAAATCTAGTGCAGATAAGAGACAAAAGCACTTTAACTCAGCTAAATTGAATTAAGAATTTAGTGTCAGAATTTTAGCTTTGTAATGTTTTGGTCCAATTCTTAACTATACTGATCTCTGATCATGAGAAAGTTGGACAGGTAGTATTGGGGCAGGGTGTGTGTGGGGGTGTCCCTCCCCCCATTTTATGAGAAATAAACTGCAGTATTAAGTCACTATCTTTAAAAATGTAAGGATTACACAAATTACACCCACATAAAAAAGCAAAGCTTTAATGGTACCACCTGAGCCTCTGTGAGACCAGCTGTTGGGGTAAAGATGGTCTTATACACTAAGTCCTGTTGCAACCCCAGTTTTTATACCCACTGACAGACTAATAATCTTCTTGTGTAAGTGCTTTGGCTTGTTCTCTGCATGGTGCAGTTTCCTTCTAGGTGAGAGTTGGGGGTAGTCACCTCCACCAGGACCAGTAAATAAACAAAACATACAACTAATGGAATGTTATAGTCTGAGCAGCAGGTAAAACTTTGCAGATGAATGAAGCTGAGCTGAGTATATAGGATGAGATGTCACGAAAGATTTCTGAAGTGCCTCAATAAGCTAAGACTAGGACAGAAATGCAGGGCACTCAGAAGCATAGAAATGAGGGAAATTCATCTGTTTGTAATGTTTGCCATAGTCCTTGTTGTAGAATTGAAGACTTAAGCTGCCAAAAACAATAAAGTCTTTCACAGGTTGGGTGCAATTTTGCACATTAAAAAAATAATCACTGTCTTTCTTCAGCTTGTATGCAAATTATGATAGGAAAGTGAATGCTGTCTCTGTAAGTGATGCTAAAAAAGTCAGCATAAACAGAATAAACTGAGCATTTCTTCCTAAAGATACTGAACACTGCATCACTTTTCAAGCTTTCCTCTCTTTTGATAAAGAGTAGTGCTTCTGAATAACAAGTCCATTTTTTCTGCAGTATTTCTTGAACAAATAGGTAGAAGAACCTGAAATCCTACTTGAGAAATTCTGTGACTTCCCCTGAGAGAAGGTTCAGAAAGGGTCAAAGTGCCTTTTGGTCCTTGCTTAAGCAATTAATTGCAGAGGAAGAAGTCTTTTCAGTGTGTGAGTACATGTGTTGTAGCATCTGAAGCTTTTTCACAAGCAATACTGCTAAATCCTGTTCTGAGTGTATCTCCCTAGCCTTTTATTGCAGCTCTCTGTTTCTCTATAATGATCCATGCCCTGCTTTCCCCTACAGTCCCTAAAGACCTTTCTGGGCCCCTAAGTGTTACCTGGGCAGAAGGCACTGCGCAGTGCTCTGCCAGTTGCCTGTCAGACTCGCTTTCAGGCTGAAGCTCATGCTGAAGTCCCTTGCTAACTTAGGCCCTTCTTATCTGTCCAGACAGTGATTTTCATGAAACTTAAAGAAATTTTAATTTTCTGTTACTTGGACTAGTTAGTATTGAGCAATGTAATTAAAATTATTACTGAAGAACAGACTGATAGCATGATCACTTCCAGCTTGTGCATGTGATGGGTGTGTCAACTTAATGGGCTGCACACGAGTGTAAAACAAAAGCAACTCTCATAGTCGTCCTTTTCTGTCAGTGCTAAACCCAAACTGATGGTTCTGTCCAAAATACTTGCCAAAATCTACAAATAATGTTTTTAATAATTGTCATAATTTCACAGGGGGAACAACTCAAATAATGGCAGCTGTAGGTTGTTTTCAGTATTCTTGGATATAATATACAGTGATACAGGGGTCATGTGTGATTGATATCAGTGAATAAAACTACAGTCTTATTTATCACAGAGATTGGTGCAGGGATTTGTTGATTTCCATGGTGGCAGCAGTTACTTGATTTATGTTATTTTTCTCTATTCATTTGACCAGCAAATCATCAAACTCTGCCTGCCTCATGCACTTGTCGGCACAACTCAAAAGTGACCCTTGTGTTGTGTTTGTTCCTCGTGCTCCTAATGCCACAATTGTGGATCCTGTTCCTCTGGACAGCAATCTGTAAAATCGTGTAAACACTTAGCTGTGTGAGATTTAATTCATGCCAGAAGCCTCCCATAAAGATCAGCTGCCGTTTGGAATATGCTGTGTTAATGATTGCTGCCCTCCGCCTTATGCACGTGCTGTTACATCTCTGCGCCGAGTGACGGGCACTGACATTAATCAAATCCCACCCATGTCCCTGTGTGCACAGGGGGAACAGAACCCACAAACCAGAAGATGTATTGGACAGGCAGTGCACTTAAACATCTTCACTAAGGCCTAAAGGACATGGTAGCATTTCGCATTGGGAATAAAAATACAATGAGTGCCTTTGATAATTTTGAAAGTTAAAGTTTTTCCTTTTATGAATGCTGATAGACAAAAAAAAAAAAAAAGGAAAAAAAAACCCCAACCCTTCCAAAACAGATATAATAAAAAAAAAAAAAAAAAAAAAAAGGTAAAATAAACCCCAACCCTTCCAAAACAGATATAATGATAAATGTACTAGCTGTGAAGAGGGATAAAGGAAGAAAAAAACCCCAAAGTTATGAACTGTGATTTCTTTCTTTACTAGACTTGATAGGTTGCTGTTCATTTACCTGCTCACTCTGTGTGTCACCTCAACTCTGCTAGCTGAATCGTGAGCATACTGACTAGAGGTGATGATGTGGCAGTTTATTTTATTGAAAGCAGAAGGGCAGGAGTCATCTATCTAAATCCATTTTGTCCTCCTCTATGATCTTAGAGTTAATTCTTGTTAGACTGTGAGAAATGTAATGTGCTACTCCCGTGAGACAAATACTTGGAATAAATGTTTGTATCCTTATTTAAGCAATAGGATAGAGATTTTCAAAGTTGCAGTGGTTTCAGAAAAATCTGAACGTTAGCTTGCAAGAGATTTAATTAGACACTTCACATCTCATCTCCATTTTCCTCTAGTAAATATTAGAAAAACAAAACTTAAATGGGGTAAAACCTGGTTGTTTTTGATGATCAAGTACTTTACAGCTTATGAGTCAAAAATTGGTTTATACAAAAACAGTAACCAGTTTTATATAAAAAATGGGGCTATTTAATACTGTTCAGTTAAGTAAATGAGAGCTCTAATTGAAGAGAACTTCACTGACACGTGTGATGTCCATTTAGATAAAAATGCTAAAGCACTGTGATTCAGTGATGTGCAAGTTTGACCTTTGATCCTGAATGTGTAGCAAATCAGTTTTGTACCAAATACTCTTTGCTCTTGTGGACTCTGAAAAGGTAACTGAGCCCAGAAATTCCTATCTAAAGTGTATGTATTGCAGTTTAATGGTGTGAAGAAGACTGCTTTTCCATGACATGAGGTTTGGCCTATGGATTTATGCAGCACTCCATAACTCTGCAGGTGGCTTCACACATGACCTTGAGAAATAAATCAACTATTTTCTATTTTTCGTCATGTATTTGTGGGATGATCCGGTCAATAGTGCTAATAGGGGTTTTCTGTTTTGATGCTGTAAGGCTGAGTGTTCCAGCATCAGTTTCTGAGTTATCAGGCTGGAATAATGCTGTCTCCTAGTCTTGTCTGTTGCATGTCCTGTGTTTTGGGACAGGATTGTATTTGTCTAATGATCCCAGCAGCTGGTGTAGCAGTGATAATCTAAGGATATATGGCTTGAGAGAGACACAATTCTTTCTTATGCGAGCTACTGTAAGACTTACTTATATCTTCTTGGACATCTGGATGCAACTGTACGAAAAATTGAAACTAGAATATTGCTTCTTAAAAGTTCAAAACTACTTGTAACGATAATTTCTACATGAATTACTATGCTTGATGTGTCAGCCTTTTGAAGGGTCCTGACTGCACTACTGCTTGTTTTCAGTTTCCTTTCAATAACTTTCTCAAGTCTTGGTTTTTATTCTTGGGGTGTTAAGATTGTTATCGCTTGTTATGGCCATATTATTCATAGAATATGACTCAATACATTTTTTATTGTATTGCATTTTTCAAAGCATGCATTCCCATGTCTGGGCCGTATGTGAATGTGTGATTTATAATTTTTTATATATATATTTTTTTTTAGAGATGTGATCACTAGAACAAGTTCTTCTATGTTTTTAGTGACATATTTACATAGACTCATGTCTAATAGCTACAGGAAATGTAATCAGTAAGGAAATGTTGACTTGCTGTTCAGCTTTACTAAATGAGTGATAGAAATAAACAATAACAAGGTATTGCTTTAAAATAT
>VWZD01000217.1:398000-427665 GCA_013396695.1 Sakesphorus luctuosus
ATCAGCTGACAGCTTCAGGCCTGATCTAACCTCAAATTTGGGCTCACAGGGGTGAACCCACAACTATAAATTGTAATACCTCCTGAAAATGTACTCCTTTACATTCTGTTGATGCAAAAGATAAAACAGGAAACAATCAAAATACATGTGGTGTTAAGAAATTCTCCTGATCCAAAGAAGGCAATGGAGTGTGGGTTTTCACATTGCATAGACAGGTATCTGCCACTGTTTAATGCTGTATTTTAAAGCGTCTTCCCAAGATGCTTTTTTGAAAATAAATTTAAAAACTCAGATATATTTGCAAAATCCGTATTCTGAAATTCTGGGTGATCTCAAGTCCCTGTAAACATTTATGTTTGATTTTGCAATATGTACATACACAAGTGGTAACAGCAATGTTTATGATACAGCATAGTCCAGTCAAATAAATGAGAGTCAAAGGTTACAATTTTTAAGACTGTTTTCCCATCTCTGATATTTATCAGCTCAGTGGACTAGGAGATACATTTATGTGTGTTTTCTGTTTCTGATTATATAGCCTGTACTCTCAAAGCTTGGATTCATCTTTTATTGGTAAGGTCATACAGCACTCAGCAAAACAGAAGAGCTTTTTTCTTGTGGGGCTTGGGGATGGAAAGTATAAGAAAATAATTGGGATTATAAGGATTTCAAAACTTTTTTTTTTAATAGTAGTAACACTCTGCAGTTCAGATCTAGTAGAACTTGGCAGTACACTGTGAGTAGGATTAGCTGGCATGTCTACAGCAGGACTTGTAACTCTGTCAGAGAGTTTAAACCTTACTAAATATTGTTGATCTTCAAAGGGCTGTTACAAAGTGATTATATTTCTGGAAACTGTGGAGGGTTTTTTTCATTAAATTTGGGCTTGGCAATAATTGATCATTGAAGTATTACAAACTGCTTGGAGACAAGCTCTTCTTAGCCTTTCTTCGTTCACATCTGGATATCGTTTTCTGATCACAATCAAGTCTGGAATCAAAACAGAAGTTATGTTGTCTTTCATTCCAGATGCCATACTTGCTATATGCATAGAACTTTGTGTTGTGTTTTACAAATAAATTAAAATGTAACAACTGAAAAACTTTTTTGGTTTTTGTGAGTCATATGTGAGAAGTTTGAAATGTTCACTGAAATTCCATGTTGTTTTGGTGTTTATTGTTTATAGTGATTTGATAGAACTGAAGCCCTCAATGAAACCTGAATTTGTGCTTATTTGGTTGCATTCCCACCAAGTTTTTCCTTGTTTTTCTCCCGATCAGTGGGCTAGTCTCCTTGGGGACGTTCACACCCATTTGCCAATGTGATTCCAGAGTAATGCCTCAGAATTTGTTGTGGTAATTGAGCACATTGGTTCTTAGCAGATTCCATGTGTTGAGTGTTGAACCAAACTGTAGCTGTTTTCTCATCCTGTGCTGAAGAGACAGCTGGGCTTCGTGCTGGGCTTCACAAAGTGTTTTCAAGTGTAATGTGATTCAGCTGTACCACAGCCATTCTGTATATGTTATGTTTTCTTCCATAACTGAGACTCAAACCAATAGGGACTCAATTTCTATGGAAATAGCTGTCATAAAGTCAATTCTGTAGCTCATTGTAGTCTGTAAATTAGGTAAAATAGATGGTGGAAAGCAGGGTTTTTTCTACGTGTTATCCCTTTGCTCTCACTGTCTAACTGCTGCTGTTGATTAAGTTTAATCCCAAAGCACATCAAAATTAAAAGACTTTGCATTTTTATAAGTCTTCTGATGAACAACTTCCCCCCCCTCCGCCCCAGTTCTGTGATGAACATAAGTTGTTGTTATTCACTGTGGGGTAAATGCCTGAAGCAAGAGAAACAATTGCTTGTAAGTTGTAAATCTGACTGCAATGTTGATGTCAGTTGTAGCCTGTTTTGGATATATGCTGAGAGATAATGTAAAAGACCCCACGTTTGTCTTCATAAAGTTGTACATAATATAATATGTGAAGACTGCAGGAGAGAGAGGTTGAGTCTTTTGAGTATTAAGAGATTTGAAGGCTAAAACTTATGAGATTCTTTTTTTAATATAAATAAGAATAAAAGTGAAACAACTGTTAAGAAAAAACACACACACCCCCCACCCCCCCACCTTAATATGCTATCAACTAGACATTCCTTAGGGATGACAGCCACAACTGGACTGGCCAGTAGACTTCTGATTCCTCCAAAACACCTGGAACACTAAATTTTGCTCTTTGATTTAGTGTGACCATTCAAGGTAATTTTCAAGCATGTTTTTTGGAATTGACAATTAAACAAAGCACCACAAGTTGTCACCATGCTGTCGTAGCTGGAGAATTGGGTAAGAGAACAGTCAAAAAATAACTTTGACCTAATCACAATCAAAGCTATGAAAATTGTTTCAGTATTCTTCTGTTTGGAGAGGGAGTGTTTTAGAAAACCAGTCTCATGTTTCAAGATTATTAAGCTGTATTGACTCCCTAAATGTTAGTAGTCTGGTAGTAACTTACTCCTTTTCTTCTGTCTGTCATTCCATGATGAAGACCAAGTCCTTTTCTCACTATTTTATCTTTTATTTGACTTTTCTATTTTATCTGTAATATTTTTACTTGCATGTTGTCAGGTGATTTCTGTTATCTTCCTATTTCAACACCTTTTGGTGTTTATTACAAACGTAGTAATAAAATAATATTCAAACAATCACACTCTTGTAGTAGAGATACTTGGAGATACAAACTACACATGAAGCTTTTCCCATGTGAAGAAATAGATATAGGAACATGATCTTTATTGGTCATGGTCTAATGCTTTTAACTAAGGCTGTTGAAATACTAGAGTCAGTAATATCAATAATTTAAACAACTGCAAATGGTAGAGAAAATGCCCTTCCACATAGTTTTTCTCTCTCTCTAACCCTACACATACACACTCTCATACACGTGTACGTGAGAGGGAGAGGTGCAATGAATGTTGCTGGCAGTGTTGTCATTAAAATTGCCAACAGCTCTTTTTGCCTCTTCACTAATTAGGATGAACCCAGGGAATAAAAATTTTTCATGCTCTTACCTATGTTACCTGCAAATGTACTTTCATGCTATTTATTTCAATAAGAGGAAATAACAACACACAGAATGGTAAGAAAAGATGTTCATTTATGCTCTATCTTAAAAAGTCACCTAGAGGTACTTGGGCTGATCCTAAAAATATTTTTTAAACTAATTATCTGGTCCTCTCTTGGTCTTGAGAGAGAGGCAAAGGTGCATATTTTGTTTTTTTCTATAAAGAAAAAAGATAAGGAAGATCTATTTGCAGGTTTTTTTACTACATAATATCAGGAAGGTGGAGCTGACTCTGTTGGATACACACAGAGAAAGGGCAGAAAACAGGAGGATGGGACAGCTCGACTTCTGTGATTCTATGAAATATCTCAAAATAAAAATGAAGGTATTAAGGAAACACCTTATATTGTGTTTTGGCTTTCTCAAAACCCTTACTTTGTAACACAGACTTATGAAAAACCTTTTGTTGTAAGCTCTTTGGTAGTTAGGGGGAAGATGATAGGGTGCAGCATTTGCAGTTAGTGGTATGGAGACTGGGTTGCAAATGAGACAAGTCACTCATTATTCAAGTTCATTTGGAAGCCTCTGGAAGAAGGCAACTTTGGTTTTTTAAAATGGCAAGAAGGTCTTAAGGAAGTTTCAGAACTTCAAACACTTTGAGAAATTGCTTTTAAAAATACTACTTTATAATAGTAACTGTCTCGAGGAGCAATGATGGGAGGGCAGTAGAAGGCTGCTGTGGGAATATATGTCCAGGTAACTTATTTGTTATGAATTAATGTTCAAGTGTGCTACCTGGCTTGTGAAAGTCTTTCATTTTTCTGTTTTGCTATAATTGAGAAAAAGGAAGAGGTTCTTAGTTCCAAATGTTCTTTTTCAGTATCTGGGCACCTGAGAATTGTGAGGTTTTCCCATTTATATTAGTTAGACTACTAAAAAGTAAATAAAAAGGATTGCCATGTTAATTTGTGGTCAGAACATGGGTGTATTAAAATTAATCTCACTGCATATATGTAGTTGAATGAGCAGGGAAAGAAGTGGATTTTGTTATTCCAACCTTTCTAGCTTCCCCAATTAATTGGTTGCCTTTATGAATGTTTTGATTTCCTCTGTTCCTCCCCCATCCCCCTCTGTTTCTTCAAAATATGTATTTGTGAATCCACAAAGAAAAATACAAATGTTCTCTTTGGTCAGATACACAATTTAATCACTTTAATACTGGTATTGGTCTAGTCATAATGTTACTTGAACGTACAGTACCTGTGAGTATCTGTGTTTGTCACTAGAAAATTCATGGAGCTTCTGAGAAGTAAAATGTGATTAAATAAGAGTAAATATATAATAATATCTGTCTTTTAAACATGTAAAAATGCTGTGGGCAGTGGACTAATTCAAACCTTGAGAAGTTGAAGTTTTTCTATCAAAACTGTCAATCCCTTTTCTATGAATTCAGTTTTAACTCAGCAGTTACATCAACAAATTTGGGCACAAATGTCTCATACAAGTAAAAAGATCACTTTGAATTGTGTTCTCCCTGACCCCTTTTTTGAAGGGTTGAAATACTGGAGATAAGTGTCAACACCTTAGGTGTCTGTGTTGTTTACTTATTATGGTGATGTACATATCTTGGCTTGAAACAATTAACACAAGAACTTGAGAGTTAATTAACTTAAAATTCAATTTAAACAAATCCTGATTTTTTGTAATACACACCTGTTAGTAAAATTAAAATATACTTTTGTAGATCTTGAGGAATTTGAGTCCAAGGTAAGTATTTTGTATGGCTACAGCTGAAAAATAAAACTGTCAGTAGGTAGTAAAACATAAATCTGTGCAGTAAAGGACTTTGTGTTCTCATTCCCCTGCTGTATGCCTTGTCCTGCCTTACCGCATATTTACAGTTGTTTCATCACAGACTTTCTCCTGGAAACTAATATATAGTATATGTAAGGGCTTAATGAGGATAAACATTTCTGCTTAGTGATGAGTTTCAAATGAAATATAAAAATCGTTTTCTTTTTTGACAAAGCATAGTTGTGTCAAAGCAGCCAAATTTCTTGGCTCAAACCTGTTCCAGAGTTTCCACACCATGTTCCAGAAATGATTGAGGGACAGAGGGACAAGGATGGGAAAAGCAGAAACCAGTAAAATACCTGAGAAATGTTTAGGCTTTGCTGGCATCATATTTAGGCTGTGTTTTTATCAGGGGAGGAGGAAGTCATCTCAGTGTTGTGATCTGCAGTACAGTTTTCTTTAAAAAAAAAAGAAAAGAAAAAGATAAAATTTCTTTGCTGTTGGAAGAGTGCTGGTGTTTCAGGAGTCCTTGCAGCTGGTCAGTGCATTGCACCTGTATGTGCTGTGCTCTGTATCACACTTCGGTGACATCCTTCTTGTGGGCCCAGCTGTACCACAGAGTTGAACTGAATTCTGTTTAAGAGAAAGATAAATTTATAGTAGGATATAACTGTAAGTAAATCAACTTCCTGGTGAGAATAGTGCCGTAATAAATCTATTTCTTAACAACTCTCCGTGCATGACTTCTGAATTTATCTGGATATTTGTAGCTGCAAAGCCCAGTGAGGAAAAACACAGCTCACCTGTGCGATGTTATTTTGTTTTACAGGAAAAGGCTCAGTGCTTTCAGAAGGCTCTTGCTTCCCAAGCAGATAAATCCACACAGACAGAACTCGTTGGCCATGATGTAAGTAGCTGTATCAGACAGTATTTTTTATCATCTTTGTGGGTGTTGAGACTTCTGCTGGTTTGTTCTGCTGCTGTTGTGTCCATGCATTGATTTGGTGATCCTAAAATACCTTTGGAAACATGAGAAGATAATTACAACTACGTGCTGTCACACCAACGCCCTGCTAATTTTAGGCTTTGCAAAGAGCTGAGAATTAACATGAGTGAATGTGGAGGGTATGTATTAGAGGATTGTATTTTTTTTTCCAGTATGCATTTGCACACTTACTGACACTTTAATAAAGCTATTATGTTTATAATCATCATATGCTGTCCAAACAAGATTTTAATTTTGGAAAGAAATGGAATAAGTACAATTTTGCAAAATGATGTTAGAATTCCGTTTCCTCAAGAGCACCTGTTAGAATTTCTCCTAGAATGTATGTATTCTCATGCAAGAACGTAGTGAAGGAAGATTCCTTAATTGTAGAAATGTTTTTCCCCTGCAGTTTTTCTTACTGCAAGTGTTCTGTCTGTGGGACATTGTTTGAATGTGTGTAAGAGATTCACTTGTTTACAAGAGCCTCTTGGATAATCTTTGATGAAGAATACGACTACATGGAGTATTTAGCACAGTTCTGTTCAGTGATTTGAGCAAAGTCTAACAGGAATTCTTACCAAAAAATGTTCTGCAAAATAAGGCTATGGTTGTGCATTGGTATATATGAACATACTGATTCAAATTTATGGAAATAATGATGGCATTAAAGCAGGTTTTGAAACCTTCCTTTTGGTATTTTTTTGTATCAGTGGAGCATTTATTTTTTGTCTTCTGAGTCTTTGGATTGTCTTATAAAGTTGAAACTTAAAAATTTCACATTCTAATCTGAAAAGTTTTTGAACTAAGGAAGACTTGAGTGTTTTATTCAGACTGCTTTTTAAGCTGATTCAAGCTGGTGGTACTAACATTGATTTTTAAGTGAAATACTTCAAACAAAAACGTAGTTATAATTATTTTTTTGGTGTGTATTGCTCAACACTTGTGCTTTTTTGGGTGCTTTTTTTTATTTTGAGTATTTTCTTTTTTAGGGCAAGTAAGTCAATACCTGTCAGTGTGCTTGGTATCTGCAGTAATTTCTTGTTTGTGGTTTGCTGAATACGAAACCTTATGTTCTACTGTGTCTGTGAAATAATGTCTGGTGGAATTTACTGGAACTCTGAAGTGTGTATATATTTCTGGTGAGAATTCCATAATATTCAAAAATAATTAGGACGTTTTTGTGTATTGCAATACTATATCCATTTCTTCTGTGACTAATTATTGTCAACAGCTCCTTTCTTGTATCTTAGATGTGAAGTAAGTATTTCACTAAAAATGGCAACAAGCAGTATGTAAGGTTTGGGGGGGTTGTGTTGGTTTGATTATTGGGTTTGTTTGTTTCTTTGTTGTTTTCTTGTTTTGTTTTTTTTTAACAATGTGACTTTTGGATTTGGTTGTTCTCTCTCAAATCAAATATGTGATATTCATGCTGCAGACATTCATGCTGTTAGTAGATTATGTATTTTTCCCTTTTTGCAGTCTGTGTTCTCTTGAGTTTGATGGAAGAGGTCTTCTGTTAGTAAAATGAAAAGTAAAATTTGAACCCCCCCTTTCCCCAGACAGGAACAGTTTTCTGGCTGAGATCTGAGTATTAAACATAATAATAACAACAGTAAGTCAAATCAATCCTTTTCTTAAGCAGCATTCTCTTCAACATTACTGGAACACATTTTTCAAACTTACCTGGTAAAATACCTCTACTTTGTTGTGTTTGCAATAATATGTTTTCTTACAAAGGCTGTTGCAATGCAAGAACAAAAGGCAATGCAGAGTGTTTTCCTGTGGAACAACTCCTCACCTTAATTTATCTGGTACAGAGTACTTGTGAAAATTCCATTTCAAGGAATTGATTGCAGAGATATTTGATTTCATATACAGAAATAAGACAAGCCTAATATGATTACCGAAAAGGAAAGAAGGATGTGCAAATAAATAGTGTAAACACTTTTTGTAATACTGTTAAAAATTTTTGCTCTTTTATTTGTTTGATTGTGCAGCTTTTCTTCAAATGGTACCTGTTAATGATCAGTTCAACTGTGTTTCTGTTGAAACTAAGTGGCAATTACATTTGTAATCTTTGCTTTTGCATGAGATTTTAAAGAGCACGTTGGAACTGTGGCAAGTAGTATCTGCACATCATTCCATTCAGGATGTCAGTAAGTGTGTATAACTACTAGAATATTGCAGTATTATGAAATTAGGTTCAATAGAAAAACATAAAACAGATCAGAGAATACAAGGTATATTTTTCTCTTCATTAGTCAAACATTCCAAGAAGAGTATACTTTTAATACTTAAGATCTAGTTTAGAAGGTAAGCAGAAAATTTAAGTTCATTTAATCATCATTACAGATTTCCTGCTTTAATTAAAAGAAAACCCAAAACCACAAATGAGCAAACTAAAAAAAACCCCTTCTGTTTTTATTTTTCCTTAATTCAACCTTAGAAGCTAAAAAATAGTCAGGAATTTGATTAGTATTATTTCATGAACGTTGTACAAATGTTGATAAACACTTCATAGTGTATGAGTTAAGAAATGCTTAAGATAGTGCCTCTGTGAATGGTTTGGTTTATATTCTTGTGTATTCTTCTTGTTTTACTGTATGATATTAAAAGTTGCCTGCTTTGCAGTGCATAAACAGACACAGGATAGCCCTAAGATAAAGCAATGCTCAGGGTTTTTTTTTTGGCTTCTGGACAATGTCTCCAGTAGTTAAGAGACCATCCTTTAGCCCTGGAATTCATTTAGATGTGTCGTTAAAAGTAAATGGAAGTTCTGACTTTAACTTAGATGAGGAATTAATCGTTTTGTCCATAGGGTGTACAGTAATGAAATAAAGCTGGAGGCTACTCTATATTTAGGAAGGAAGGGGTGAAGAAGTGGGGAATGCCATATTTCAGTGGTCTCGTTTCTGTGGAGCTGCTCTGAAAAAGCTTGAACAGTATGGAGTGAATGTTTTGGGTGTTTGAGAAGTTACCAGATTGAAATTTAATATATCTTATGTTACCAGCTATAACATAATTACAGTCAGATTCTGGTAGTCAAGATGACTGATGAAGTTTGGATCATGCGTGTCTCCTGCAGTACCTTTAAATTGTTGGATAATACTTCCTATAGATTTCTGTTTTTTCAAATACAGTAAGCTGAGACTTTTTGACAGAAAGTGCTTTAGAATAATATATTACTAAGCAAGTGGCAGATAAATTCTGTAGCAGTATAGAATGTTTCTCATAAAAGAACTGTTTGAACTGGAAAGCATACTGTTTAATGTCTTTGCTGTGTTAAAATGATCTAATAAGAAACATAATTATGGAATTAAACATAAAATTTAAAACAGTTTTTGATAAAGATGAAAGAGGTCTTCCATGATGAGAAATGCTTACAGTGTCCTTAAGTGATTAACATGACCCCTTTGCTGCTTGAGTAAATTGAAAGTAAAATATCAACCCAACTACTGCATGTATTCCAAGGAAGACGTTAGAAAGTAAGTAGGGTTTCTTAGAAGGCTAGTTGCTTTCTACTGCAGGATGTCAAGGGGTCTTCATCTTATGATAGTCCTAAATTTACTCTCTTTTCCACTATGTGTCCTGAGAATCATTGAAAACACATTGGGAATCCTCCATAAAGAGCCATGTGCACAATAGATTGATGTCAAGGCTGCTAAATGATAAATTATTAAGGTGTCTTCAATAACTGATGCCAATTTAACGTCCTTCACCTTCCTGTGCTTACAAAGTCTTACTTGATTGAGAGATCAAGGAATGTATTTCATGTTGATCAGGTTGCCAAAATGAACCAGCAGATGAATAGGTACAGTCAGCTAGCTTTAGGACTGATTACAAGATCATTTCAAGGGATACAACTAATAATGGCTGCTAGCTACATAGGTGATCCAAAGTATCATGCAGCAATCACACAAGCACTCTGCAGCATGTGCTATTGCCAATTAAGTTTTCATTAAAATGTCTCAAAAGCAGCATTAAATAATCACAGTACAGTTCTTGTTTCTGTCACCAAAACCAGTCCAACTCAGCACCACTTCATCAGTCTTTATCAGTCTTTGGATGAAAAAAGTTTGCACTTAATTTTATTCTTCACAGAGTAGAAATTTCTAAGAGCTGACATGACTTCTGCAGTGTCTTTTCTGTGTTTGTCCTGTGCTGATATAGGTTTCACATCTGAGAACTGCTATTCTGTTTGTTCCTTGTCTTTGATATTGAGAGTAAAGATGATGTAAACAGGTTTTGGACTGGTCCTAAACTCATTCCCCATTTAATGAGAATTCTTTCCAGTGTAGTGGAAAGTCTTAAATTACAAACTTGGGTGGCATTGCTCTCAATCTGCTGCAGTTTGATTTGCATTGCTACAGACAAAAATTGCCTTTCCTTGGTGATCATGGGAAAGGTGATCATCAGCAGTGCTTCATGATATACAAGAGGGCGCTGACTTTTATTACCTGTAAAATCATGCAGTATTAAAATCCATGCTGATATATATTTTATGGTAATTGTTTTGTAGCTTGCTTCGTATTATCTGGGACATCATGCCTCCCTTACCCTCTCAAAACCTGGACACTGCTTTTTGCAGAGCCTTTACATTTCACTAGGAGGGAGTGGAAGGCGTGGAGGTGGATGCTCTGTTCCCCTCCACCTCCCTTCTGTGCTCCTTATCCTTCCTAGCAGCCAGCCAGCTTAGGGATGCTGTGGAGGGACTGTGTTACATTGTGTGTCCTCTACTTTAGGATGGCAAGGGAACAAAATACTCATGTACCGGAACTTCTTGAACTTTCCAGTTTAATCTAAATACATTCCTGTGTGCAGTATTGCATGGCTTGTTACTGCGTGAAGTGAGTTATATTTTCCCACCTAAGCCAGAAAATGCATCCTGCTTCTGTTTCCTCTCCTCACCTTGGAAATTGATGTCCATTTGCTCTTGTATCTTACCATTAGATTATTTTTCTCTATTTATTACTTCTTTTCTCTGTGACTGTTTTCTAATGTATACAATGAAATAATGCAAACTTGTGCATGATACACCTTTCTCTATTGCAAAATTATTTTTTTTTAAAAAAAGTACCTTTAGAAATCAAACAAACCATTAACTATTTCAGGATTTGCTTTGGTTGTTTGTTTGTGTACCTATTCATATCTGGATATCCAAAATGTTCTTGACATACTACATCCTTTCCTGCAACTTTCTCTAGCAATCATTTTCTCAAGTCCAGTTTCCCTTTTTTAGAATGCAATTTCAAAATACCATTTCAAAATCTACATATGTTTTAGGGTGTCCTACTTGTGCAAATTGCTCAGACTTTTCTTCTGTTAATAGTGAAATATTCTGCTGAAACTGTTTTGGTTTTAATGATTGCCTTCCACCAAGCCTGACCAAACACACTGCTTCACCATCAAAGCCCTATGCACTTGGTGTTTGAATTCCATTTAACCACGAAGTCGTGAAGATGAAGGAATCATTACACCTGCTCAGTGGGGATGAACAGTTCCAGTTACTGGTGCCGAGCTGCCAGAGGTGGTGTGTGCTGACGGTTTGGTGTCTGTGGCGCTATACAAAGTGATACAAGTTTTCACATAAATGTCAAAAGTAACTGGGTTCTGGGGCAGATACTGGGGCTTGCCACGTGGAAAAGACAGGTTTCTACTAACCATGTTAGTTCCGTGGATGATTATCAACAGAGTGTTACATGTTTAATTTTTTGCTATCTCTAGGAGTAAAGGGCAATAAAATTTGCGTTCTGTGTGGTGTGTAGTTGCTGTGAATGATCTTCAGTTTTGATTTGTGGCATGCAAGTTGGTTTCTAGCTGCTTGTATAAATAAACTGTGTGCTGTGGAATATTTGTAGTAATATGTGGTTTGATCATGTAATAGCCATGTTTCCTTGTAGGCTAAATATAATACTGTAGTCTCTGTATCTTTAAAACACTGTTTTCCTGTAGAATACTCTTCAATAACAATGCAGTGGTTTTCTTACCTGTCAAGTTTTCCATCTTTCTACTTATTCTACATTTTTGTATCAAACTTTTTCTTATTTTGTATCTGCAGTTTTGCTGCTGCTGTCTTGCTTTTAAAGGGCAGTAAAATATGAGGTATTTAGAAATACTGATCAAACCTACTGTCTGTAACTTCTGCTTGGATGTCCTGGGGTGGTGGAGAAAAGAGGGGGAAGAAGCCCAGAAGAGTAGTTAGTGCTAGTTATTCATCCCACAAATTTTGTTGGGGGGGTTTTAAGACAGAGTTTTTCCTACTACTTCTGCTTTAGCTCCATCACTGTCTCCCCCTCAGAATCCTCCAGTTTACTTTTTCACTGAAGTATGTCCATCTAGACGTTTTGTCTCCTTTCTTATTTTACTTTAATTTCTGTGCTGTACTTAGGAGTATGACATTGAAATTTTATTGCAATAGTATATTTTCAGTATGTTACAGTTCCATTGTTTCTAGAGTTATACCTAGAATTAATAGCATGTTCTTACTGCATTCTCTCTGACCTGTTATGCTAAGGGGAGAAAGAAGTAGGACAATGACAAATAAGATTTTTCAATATTTTTTTATTTGATTTTAATTAAAAAGCCATCCTTGTTCCACCAGACCATAGCCTTTTGAAAAATTTTCAAAAGAATGAACTGGAAATTTAGTCAAGTGCACTCAATCACAGTCAAAAATTTTAAAAAAATAGCAGCATTTTGCAATAGCCCTTGAGTATATTTTCTTAAAAATGAGAAAAATTTGGGTTCACTTGGAGAAAGGAGCAACAGATAAAATTGAGAACTGAGGTGTGGATAACCACTGAGTTATAAGCAACACGTATGGAGTGTTTTTTACATTAGGACCTTTAGAGTGAGTGGTTTTAGTACAGAATGATATCGAATGATCTACTTATATGATTTTATCATAATGTGGAGATGTTTTACGTTGTGTGCATGTTGCATGTAGATTTCCTCTATTAGCACAGACTAGCTCACTCTGGTAACCTTTTTCCAGTTCAAACATGGAATTTGTTGTTCACAACTGTTTTCTAAGTAGAACTGTGTCATGCACAAACTGAGAAGTCATATTTCTGTTTTTGTCTTCCTTGTCATTTAATTCGTTGTTATACTGATCATTAGCATGAAAGAAGCTTTATTATTACATGCTGCCTGCATGACTGCATATAGCAGGAACAATCATTTTTCATTTAACTTTGTGTTGCCGTCAAACCATGCATCATTAAGATTTTGTTTCATTTATTTTTTTTCTTTTCTTTCCTCTTTTTTTTTTTTTGTTTGTTTGTTTGTCTTTAAAGGCCCTGTGGAACTCTCCATGTTCTGAAGGCTTAGTTTACAAACCTATCAGCATCTCACTGGTTCCATCATTATTAAATTAAAAAACCAACATCTGGACACTCTACATTTATGGATTTAATTAAACATTGCTGTATATGAAATTATCTGCAAGTCACCATTGCTGGCAAAGTTCTACTACTTATCGTAACATTTGTATTATGAACAGTCAAATACCACTTTTTTTGCAATGTCTTCATTATTAAATGTATCTATGAATAAATTATTAGTAAGGTATCACAAAGTTATTATCTAAATAAAAGTTATTCTTACCATTTTGTGCACTTTGTCATCCATTGGTGATTCACTGCAACTAAGAAAATCCTTCAGTGATGCTTGTCTCAGAGATAAAAAGAATACGTCTCCAACATCTGGAAACCTGAAGAAGACATTATTTTTTAAAACATCTGGTTTTTTTTTCTCTTGCAATAGTAATACTTTTGCATCAATTGTGAATACAGGGTCAGGACCTTTCAGTATGTGGTCTGTCTGATGAATGTCCATAATGATGTGCATAGTTCTTATGGGGGACTCGAGAGACATTTCTGGAGGGTATTAGGGAAGTTTTGCAAGGCCAGAATTGACCCAGCTTTATCCCAGGAAATAGGAGAGCTGATGCTGAAAACATATGCTCTGATTTTTTAATCCATTAGAATCATAGCTTTAGTCTACATTGTATCTCATTTTCCTGCAAGATCTAAGAGGCATTGCTAAGACAGCATCAATGTGAGCAAGTAAATATTGTGTTTGCTGGACGTGACTGAGTGTAGATACTTGGGTGGATAGAAGTTACTGTGCAGAGGGGGTGGGATGAGGAAGGGTAATTTCTGGTTTATGGCTTTATTAAGCAAGAAACTAGGAACAAACAATGAAGTTCACCATAAACCCTGTCACCACTGTTAGTTGCTTCAGTGTGACCTTACGCAGGATTGCCTTCATTCAGCTGAGGATGTGTCCTACACCCACCCTTACCAGGTAAGATAAGAAGGTGCTTGTGCCAGAAAAACTCTTGAACCTTTCCTGCTCTTACTTTTTCTTAGTAAAGAGAGACAGTTAGTCAAATCAGGTCTCATAGTATGTAGTAAGAACAGTTACTCAGCTGGACCAACTGTTTAGCACCAGTAGCTTTCATTTCAGTGGATATAGTGCACTCATTTAAAAATAATGTTTCACTAGTTATTCTTAAATGGAGCTGAAGTGAAAATAAAAGCATTCAGCTAAATATTAATGCAGGTCTTTAAAGTGAATGAACCTTCCTCACAGGTAATGTTGCATAATGCTAGCTGATTCTGTACCACTGAACATGGTGTTACCGTTTATCAGTCTCGTCATCATCTTTTCTTTTCGATCATAACAGTCATCTTCAGCATCCTCTCCTGCCCTTTTGCTCAGACTGCCTGAAGTGTCTCTGTGGGTATAGTTGCATAGTTCTGTGTTTGTTGGAAGTATCTTGTAAATCTAATTAAGTGGCATACTATAAAGAAACAGGGGCGGTCCCGTGGTGTAATGGAGAGCACTCCGGTCTCTGAATCCCAAGGTCGCGAGTTCGAGTCTCAGCAGGGACCATCCCCTGGCAGTTCAATGCCCCTCTGCCATCCCATCCTGTCAGATCTCGGATGCTCAGCAGGGTCAGCCCTGGTTAGTACCGGGTGCTGTGACAGTCCCGAGGACTTCACTGTCACTGTCCAAGCTCGCTCAGCTGTGGCAGATGGACCTCAGGACTTATAGGGTGGGGCCAGTTCTGCGCATGCTGTGCCTCACCTAAAAAATCCACTGTGCAGGCTGGAAGGGCACACCCACGTGGCCATTATAAAGAAACAACAGAAATGAACATGTGCATATTATCTTTTTGAACATCGTCTTACTTGTTGAACTTCACCTGTTACCGTTCTTCCTTATCCTCCTTGGCCTAGAAAATCCTTATTGTAATCATTGATAAGCATAGAAATGTCTACCTTTTGCTGCTGTCATGCTTTCTTTTTTCATCACAGTCTTTTTTATGGTAATGTTTTCCATCTTTGTCAGGTGCTGCCCTCTGAAAGAGGGTAATGAGAACATTTTTCTTTGTGATGCTTTGGCACAGAGATCTGTATTTTACTTAAAGAAATGTGTGTTCATAATGGAGAGGATTGTGAAAAAATGTGGAAGTCAGTGAAGGGAGAAAAGTGGAAGAAAGAAAATTGTTTTCAGGATTCCAGTGAGAAGAAAATTAGTTTCACTTTCTAAATAAACAAGCTTTTTATTTGTTCTTCCTTAATATGAAAGGAGTACTTCAAAATATTCAAAGACCTAGTGTGTTCATAGATCTATTGCTTGATAGAAGTGTTGTGAGCAACCATTATTTTGGTGCAGAATATAATACAGTCCTTTGACTTTGGGGATAACGATTACCAGAGTTGGGATATTAACTGCCCTGTGGAATTACCTATGATTTCCAATACTTTTTTTTGTAATCTTTCATTGTTTCTAATCTCTTTCATTTTTCTTTAACTTTACAAAATAGTATGAACCAATACAAAATTACTCCAGTTTTATGTTTTGCTCACATAGTATTTGAATGATCTGGAAAAACATCATGATTGACAAATACCAATCAGACTTTAAGGACATACAATTAATGCTTCATATGCAGAAGCAAAAACTTAGTGCTGGTTTGATTGAAATCTTAACAGTCTGATAAAGATTTTTTTTTAATAATTCCTGCTGCAGTAGTGAGCAATACTAGCACATCTAGATGAAACATTTACAAATCTACATAATGTTCCTAGTACCTGTCTCTTTCTGTGATGTACAGCTTATTCCTGCCCAGACCTTGTGGTGTGGAGTCCTGTGGCTTCTGGTCAGTTGTGGGAGTGGGAGCGTTACAGTAAATTTGCTATCACAACTCCTTAGAAAGAGTCTGTTCATAACATTGATTTGTTTCTCTTCATTCTGGAATCCAAATGGGAGCTCTCTAATATGTTTGTTACGATGTACACCTTGCTCTTTTATCATGGATTTCAAGTTTGTGTGATGTATCTCTTATCCTTACAACTGGTTTTACCATGCTCCAAAGGTTTCTTTCCTTTGATGGTGAGTAACTTCATAGTCCTGGAGCCTCTGGAGTCATCCAATGTCTGGAATTGGTTGGACTGCTTGTTATGGGATGATCATTTGCTGAGTAAGTGCTTGTTAGTGACACCTGTAAGATGCAAATGTGTATCTGACAAAGCTACCCGTGCCCCGCTGCCATCTATCAAAGCCTTGCCACATAAGCCCTATACAAGGTGTTACAGGACGCAGCTATAAAAAGCTGAACAGCTGGTGCAAAAACAGTGATAGTAACCTGGTCATTGGATAACTGCCCTTTAGAGCTAAAGTAAAATATCCTGGAAAAATCCAGAAATAAAATATTCTGTAAATATCCAGGTGGGCAAAAACAATGCCCATGTCATTAGTTTGATCCAAAGCCTGCAACACATTCTAAGCGATGGCAATACCATGTTAACAGAGGTACAATGCTAAAACAGTATTGGCGAAATACTTTGTTCTCATTCTCAGCATTGGCATTTAACAAGTGCAGAGGTCTATAATTCTAACTAACGCGTACTGTTTTTCTCTATTTGATGCTGTTCAAGTAGTACCAGATAACCTGAGTTTGCTTTCAACTCTTCCTCCAGGGACTTGTGACTGTGCGAGTTTCACAGAGCGCAGGAGTGGGAGAGTAGACATTGAGTCACTGGACTTAAAAGGAACAAAGATGCAGAAGTGTTACAGCTGGAGCAAATATGATGTGGTAAATGTTGAGAAACTGAGAAGGAACAAGAGCAATTTTAAGAGTAGTCAGAAAGGCAGACAAATCCCAAAAAGCCTGGAGCAGGATAGAGAGGCAGAAAGGTTACATCCTGCTTGAATTGAAAGGTTTTTTTAGTTATTGTTTTGGTTTTGTTGTTTGTTTTTGTTCTGTTTTCTTTCCAATATGAAAACACACATAATGGTGTGAATACTGGCATAGAAAGCTTTCTGCTGTACCTCAACATGTTAACCAGTGTTTTTTACGGACACTTAACAGTATTAGGTCACTTAGATAAAAGTGTTCAGTATGCTTTAGACTTTTATGTAAGTGTTAAAATTTAGGAACACAAAGCCAGCATATAATGTGATCTATCTTTTACTAACAATAGAAACAGAAAGTGCCATTTCTGTCCATGACCTATTACTGGTACTTTCTCAATAGGAGTGCAGTGAGAACTGTATACAGGCTGTGTGTTCATCCTTCATTTCAATACAGTGCTCTTTTAGTATTCATTTATTCATTTTTAGTAATGGAAGCTTCTACTTTTTAAGAGTCAACAGAATATTAACGTTAATGATGAGACAGCAAGAAGGACCATGAAGGGAAAGGATTATGAGTGAGATTTGGGGAATAGTAATAGGTTTCTTTTGTAGTGCACAAAAAGGCATTAAATTTAAACAGAATCTACTGGATACCAGCAATAAAAGGGGAAAAATAAGTTCTGTTTGGTTACTAGCAAATGCATTGTAAAAAAACTTGCAAAGATATATTTTTGTGTGTGCATGTATTAAATCATGCTGAAGATGAAAGCACATGAATTAGGTACTATATTACAACTCTATATTCAGTACCAGCTTCACTACTTTCAGGGAGATTTTTACTCATCTGAAAAACACCCAGGAAAAGATTCCTGGTGCTGTTAATGATCACTTTAATGATAAAGTGAAGTGGTAGCTTTGCATTCGATGCTAAAGTAGAGGGGCTTGATCTATATTGTGTAATGATGCATCCATATTATGGAATATTTTGAGAGGAAGGCCAACACCTGCGCTGATGTCATGCTATGTTTCAAGCAAAGAATAAGGGAAACACAAGTGCATGAGAGGAACAGGTGATGGAGGCAGTAGGATCTTCATGTCTTAAATATGTGAAACCATTTTAAGAGTACACATCAAAGACGTGCAAGTATTAAAAGGTGTCCATGTTAATGTATCTTTGTGTATATGTGTCCATCTGTAGTTCGTCTTTGACTCTGTTAAATGATTTAGGAAAAAAAGGTTAATGTGGAGACAAATCTACTACTGGAGCCCTATCAGATTATGAAGAAGTTCTGCAAAGAGAACCTCTAAGATATTGCCAAATTTCAGCTACTACAAAAGACAACATAGAGAAAGAAAAGTTCCACTGATTTGAGTGAAACTTTGCAAATGAACCAGTTCAGTGATTCTGTCTGGCTCCAGTAAAGTCAGCTTTTGAGATTCTGCATCTTTTGCCAGCATCCAGGTACCCTGAAAAAACTCAAGGAATAGCAGAACATGATTTAAAATACCGAGACTAATGATGAACAGTTGGCTTTTCAGAAATTTCCGTTTATCTACTTATATTTCCACTGTCACAGGTTTTTTTTGAAGGCTTGTGGATCTAGTTGTCCCCTGACACTGGAAGTTGCTCATTAGAGTACAATAGATAGCAGGCTTGTTGCTTGCCAAAAGCTGATTCATATGTATATGTATAGCAAAATAAATCCAGAAAACTTTAATCATTATGGTAACTGGACAGAAGCGAGCCTGCTTTTCCTATGTGAGGAGTTCTCTGATTTGCAAATGTGAGTATAATATGAGGTGAAGCTACAAGTAATGTTACTTAAGGGACTCTGGAAATTACGAGAGCATCCAGATGAACTCCAGGCAGGGCTAAGAAGTTGTGTCACTTGTTCTTTCCTGGCTTGTAGTTGGAATCTGGAAATGAGAGTCTTACTGTGCTTTGGGACATGCTCTAGTGTGGGCTCTCCATGGGTTTCTTCAGGATATATCCATCTGCTCCAGTGCAGTGCTCTCCACAGACCACAATGTGAATGCCTTCTCCAGTGCCTGGTGCACCTCCTCTCCCTTCTTCATTGACTGGGATGTTCACAGAACGTCTTCTCACCTTTTCCTTTACTCCTCTGCTCCCTGGTGTTTTGCCCTTTCTTAAATGCTTTCACAGAGGTGGCAGCAGCTTAACTGATGCTCACTTTGTCATTTGTGTGGAACCACTGTGGTGCTGCCAGGAAGCACTTGTGTCTGGCACGGGGCAGCCCATGATCTTTTCTCACAGAGGCCACCCTGCAGCCCTACTGCTGCCAACATCTTGCCACATAAACTCATTGCAAAAGCAAGCAAAAACCAAGCATAACCCCACAGCTGACCGGAATGGGATGAATGTTGATAATCTTAGTTTCTTTATGTTGGGAAAATACTTCCATGGAGTTACAGATCTGTTAATGTATGAGAGATGAGTGTTACAGAATGGTTGATTAAATGTGTGAGTTTAAGTCCATAAAAATTTCAGAAACTAGTGAAGCAGCATAACTTTTGTTCCAAAATACCTGGATGTGCTGAGATCGGTGGTGTTTGTTAGGACTGTTGTGAATATATGCCTTAGCTTCCATTGATGCCTCTGGCCAAGGGACCTTTTTTATTTACTACAGGAACTGTCACATGGGTGGTCCAAGACTCAGGAAAAAAAATTACAAATAGCATCACTCCTGTTTAATTATGTTCTTAGAACTATTAGTCTTCGTGAATTACACAAAAACATGAAGTTTTGCTTGCAAGACTGTAAAAAAAAATCAATTAATTGGTTGGGGTACTGCGTGAAATTGCATCATTATTGGAATTATTTTTGGTTGTATGGCAGTAGAACAAATGTTTGAATTAGAGGTCATTTGAGTGTAGCTAGAACTGCATTCAGTTTCTACTAACATCACTAACATCAGAGATCCTCTTTTCCCAATCTTAATTAAAAAAAAACAAAAAAAACCAGTACTTGTTCCATATTCTGTTGGGATACAGTCTTCCTGTTGATCTAGCAATCAAATTTTATGTCAATAAGGCCAAATTAAAGATAGTATTTTTTAAAGGTGGATTACTGTTTTATTCTGTATTACCATTTTGGAAATATCTTTGACCTAGTGGTGTGCCACATTTTCATTAGTGGTCCTGTGTATGTGGTGATTCTTCATCACGTTTTTTGTTAAATCTGTACAACAGTTGAGAGTGTGCAAGCTTGATGTCAAACAAGTAGGAGTTGATCAGCAGGTAGAGTTTGCCACCCAAATTGAGCCACAAGTTTTGTGGTAGCCGTTTCAAAAGCATCTATCAAACACTGACAGCTTGATACGTGGGAATAAACTATTTGGCAACACAATAATAATCTCTTAAAGGAAGTTGAATAAAATGTGTGTACATACATTGCTTATACCTGCTTTTGTATTACTGTAGAAGTAAACTTTCCAGTCTTTTTAAAACAGTACCTATATAAACTCAACTTAATCAGGAAAACTTTTCAGAATTTCCTTCTAGAACTCCTAGATGCAAATTCAGTGATCTGTCTGATGGAATTATGTGGACAAGTAATGTCAAAGGGAAAACAAGAACAAAACCAGTGCAGACAAGGAGGTTAACAAAACCTGTTATGAATCTGTCATCTACAAATGTTCATCCTGTATTTTCCTTACATTTTAGTATTTCCCCTTGAAGCAAATATCCATGGAGACCAATAGGTCTGTCTTCTGAAGAAGAAAACAAAACCAAATCAAACAAACAAAAAAATTATAAAGGGATATTAATAGTAAACTGGCTAATTTACCCGTTGAGATCAGGATTTTCATGACCTTGAAGACTGATAACTGTTGACAGTCCTGTTTTTCATGAGTATGTTACCTTTGTGATTCTCTTGTCTTCCTTAAAGGACTATGTTCTCATTTAGATTTAATCTGATTATTCTTGTTTATGATATCAGTTTGTGTGCTATTCATCATCTCTAGTGGCCATAAAGCCAGTATTCAAGGTTTGTGGTTTTTAACTGGTGGTTTTCAGTAGTTCACTGAAAAAATGCATCTATATAGTTCACTGTCACTAAAATTCTGTTTCTATTTGACATGTTTATGTTGAGAAGCAGATTAGCTGGATATTATATATTTATAGGGCATATATTGCTAAAAGAAAGTGATAAATGCTTGAATCTAAGACAGTTTTGTATTTCTTGAAGGAGGAAGGGAAAAAAATAATTGGCTGACTCCATTCCTAAACACCATACTTTTCTGTTTTCCTTTCTCTTGTTTCCATGTCTGCAAATTTCTCGTGCTGTTGGAAATACTTGCAAACTCTGTTAGTGGTGGGACTTTTGTTCTGGCTCATTATTTTCCCCTGCTGTTGTTCCTTTGCTCATTTCCTTTTATCTTTCTGTATTGTTTTTATTCTCTCTCTCTACATTATAGTGCTATTTGGCTCATCCTCTCCTTTCTGTCTTTTCTATAAAACATAATTTTTATCACACACAAAGCACGCTTCTAAAACTTCAACAGTACCAAACCCCATAAAGTTAGGCATTTTCTTTCAACTTCTGGTATGCCTCAGTCTCTTTTTTTTTTTTTTATTTTCAGGCAGAAGAAAAGAGAAAAAAATTGTCTGAGGCAAAACTAACCATACAGAATAATTCTCAAGGCCTAGGAAGTAATACTTTTCCTGTAGTTCTGAATGATAACTACTATATTCAAAATCCATGAAAAGAAAATAATGCTATTTTCAATTATGTGGATGTTAAGGTAATTTTAGTTATGTTTTTACATATCTGGAAAATTCTCTTGGTTTATTCCATCTTGGATCAAGAAAGAAATTCCTGTAAAACTTGTTTACCCACCATTCAGTTTTCTTGAACTATTTGTGACATATTCTGGAAGGAATATCAAGAAAGCTGTACTGTGTGCTATCAGCTTGGACTGCATAGAGAACAACTATTTTCAGCTGACCATGCAGATGTACAATTTAATTAAGATACTTTTAAATTCTTTTGGGCATCTACAAAAAACTTTTTAGACTGCCAGAAGGCTTATTTTGAATTATTACTCATAATATATTGAATTTTCAGTAGGTCATGCTACTGTTATGGCTAAACATAGAATAATTTCTGTATGTTTATCATGACACGCGTTTGTGAAAGAGCCTAGGATAGTAAACTGGAGGATGTGAAGAGAGCACTAATGTGATATTCCCCTTTCGTGTTTCTAGCCTATACTTCAGAACACATCTCATAGTTCTTGCTGTAGAATACAATACCTGTAGAATTTTTGAAGCTTTTTAAAACTCTGAGTTAGTTGCTTAATGTTATAGTAAAGAAAAGTGAATTTTATATTTTGACAACACTGGACAGCTTTCCTTCTGCTGAAGACATTAATTTCAGATTTGTTTCTATCTTGCATTATTCCAGCTATTGCTCCTCTTGCCATTTGGTTGTAAATAGTGAATGTTATGTGCTGCTTTACCTCTGAGAAATTTAATTAATCTATGATTAGTACCAGTATTTCTGCATAAGCATAAAAAACATGGTCAAAGACCTAAGTCCATGTGTTCATAAAATATTCATCTTGTTCTTGTATTAATTTGAGTAGATTATTGCAAGACCAGCTGCAAATTTTACTGAATGCACCTGGCAAGCATACCCACTCAGGAGTTTGCATGGCAAGATTTCACCACCTTTTCACGGGGGAGGCATTTCAGAGGCCAAGTTAAAGAACTATCCTCTTGTCCTGATATGTCTTGCCCAGGGGAAGCCTCGTGGCATATCAGACTTTCTTAGCCATCTGACTAAGAAAACTTCTACACAAATATTTACAGGGCGCAGCTCAATATCTGTAGCCAGAGGAAGGGCTGTTTTGATTGAAGGGTGAGGAAATGTGAACAGCCTGACTCAACTTCCATGTTCAATTTGGGCTGCCAGAACATTATATTGAACTATCCTGAGGCATTAGGGTGAGTCATTCAAAATCTCTTCTGCACTTTGTCTTCGTTTTTGGGGTTTTCTTTTGCACTTGGTATTTTTTTTCCTTTTTTTGCTAAAAGCATTGACGAAACTCATTTAGTATAACCCCAGCTGTAATATGAAATGTTATTTTGTAACCCCTAGCTGGATAATTTTGTTCCGCTCTGTGTGTATGTGTGTGCAGGAGTAAGACTTGATGTTTCAAATAAATAGCAGGGAAACCTCCCACGGTGCATGACATTTTGCCACTCTTTCACCTCTCTCAAGACTGAAGTTGAGATCAGTTCTCACAGGTTAAGAAATGCATTATTTCTGAAAAAGGACTGCTGCCTACAGGGAATTATTTTCTTTTGGAAGGCGCAAGCCAGGAAGGCTGTGGGGAGGGGATCAGAGATGTCTCTACAATTTAGTTAATGAAATGTTCATTTTTTTCATATTATTCTTCAGTCTTTGAAATATTCTCTGGAAACTTCTAATGATTTCACTTCATATTTTGTAAACTGCCTCTTTGCCCTGTTAGAATTCTGTAATTCCTTAGTCTCTATTCCTGCCTGTATTTCTTCCTTCCTCCCCTCCCCCCCTTCCTTTAGTTCCCAGATTTTTTCTTTGTCAGTACTTCAGTTTCCACACTACTTGTGTGCCCATTTGTGAAGTCATCTTCACCATCTGCACTTCTCATTCTTGCCTAAAATCTTTCCTTCAAATATGTCTTTTTATTTTCTTTCTAGTCATATTGATAGTGCAGAACCACTAACCTGAAGTGCGAGTTTGTATGTAGGTACCAGGGAGTTAAGAAAGAAATCTTTTGAGTGTAGGAAAAAATTTCCAATTGGAAAAAAGTCACTGCCTGTTTTTTACTAACATTTGTTTCCTTACTCAGCATCTCTATCAGTTACTGCAAAATACGTTATGGTGTGGCCATATTCAGAAAATAAGTTCCATCTAAGATTGTCACAGAATCCTTAGGCTTCCCCCCGCCCCCCGCTTGCAAATCTGTTCTCTGGGCTCTTGGTTATTGTTGAATTGCTGCATCAGCTGTGGATTTCTTGAATGTACATTGAATTAACACATTAGTGTTGATGCAGGTAAGCTTTGACTAAGTGCAAGAGTGCTTTAGAAATAATCAGGATGATATTAAAATAGTCTTACACTTCTTTACAGGCCAGTGTCTGACTGCAGAGCCAACATCTATGGCAACAGTTTCAGCTGTAGCTGACAACTGGAGGACTCAGACTCTGCTCTTTAATGGTAGACTTTGAAAGAGATGTTTCTGTATCTAAGTCAGTGTTGCTTTGGTCCTTGCACTTAGAGGGAAAACTTTTGCCAGTTAACCCTGATTTTGATAGCTGCTGTCACAAAATTGCAGTGACCTTAGGAATTGCAGAAAGTTTCTGCCTACTTATACTACCTTCTTTTTCTACTAATTTCTATTATTTTGCATGATTTTTAGTCAGAATTAAAATAACCTAGAAAACATACACAGAAGGTTTCTTTTCAAATGTCCCTTTAAAATTATTTTGCAGAACCATGTAGGGATGTGACAAATTTTGGGAGAGAGAATATTTAACCCTCATGGCAGGTCAAATTCTCATCCTCAGATGCAAACTGTTTTCTTGATTGGTTATAAAAAAAGTCACAAGGGAACTCAAATCTGGCTCTAGTGTGCTTTATTCAGTCACTGAGTAGATAATTGCTATTCTTCCGTGTAAAAAGTGGCACACAGGCACTACAAATACCATGATAGACAAAACCTCCCCATTGTAACTGCTTTGAACTCAGTGCAGCCTTTGCAAAGTAATTGATCAGATGATCTGTGATTATAAGAAGCAATGTGCTGCTGTTGACACCCTCTCAATTTCAAGGAGGCTACAGTTGCTGTGGTAGCAACTGGCCAGCGGCAATTCTGATACTTACAGGTTGACTTACTGCTGTGCTTGAAAACTTGTCTTTATATAGTCTAAATTATTTATGCAGCCTTAGTTTAGGCAAAGTTGGCAAACCAATTTATGAGTGTACCAGATTATAATACCTACACAGGGACTACAGTTTCATTACCACTCATAAATGGAAACAAAATCCAAATTACATTATACAGTTTCAAAGGATCTCTAAGACCAACATAATGCAAGATATCCAAAGGGCTTTTTTTTTTTGGTGCGTTTTAAGAGAATTATATTTTCCAAAGAGTTAACTTGCTTGCTGCAATAAATATTCAGTAACTCAACATCTTACTGTAGTTCTTGTGTTTCAGAAAAACAGTGGGTTTTAGCAGTGTAATATGCCAGTAGTCTGTAAGGGTTGCACTAATGAATATTTAATATCCAGGGTCCTCATCTAGCAGAATATAAGCTACCATCTTGAACAGTATCTTTATTAGTGAACAAGGTCAGATCAGCAGACAGAGCCTTGTCTTCACTGAAGATTTTGCAGACACAGGGAACTCATTAGGAGATGCCTTAGTGTGCTGAATTTTGTAGCACATCGGTCCGTATACAAAGCTGTTCTCAAGTACCAGCTGCAGTCAACATCCTGCAAAAACCTACATGTAGTTTGTGGATTTGGATCAAGCTAACTGTTGGAATTTTAGCTATCTTTGTAGTGTTAGTGACCCAGGAACAACTTTTTATGCAAATATGAGGAGCTGGCAGGTTTTGTAGAAGAAACAGTAATCAGTTTTAAGTTTGGAAGTCTGGGGCAGGGAGGTTGGTGGGGTTTTGTTGTGTTTTTGTGGTTGTTATTTTTTAAGAAGATCTCTTTTTCGTTACTGTGTCTCCTTTTTCATCAGTGTATTTTCAATTAGCGTAGTGGAGGTTTTCCTGTGTCAACCTTTTGTACATGAAAGGTGCAAAAAACTTCATCTTGTACTAATGAGTATTAATTGTTGTGTCTTAGAAGTAAGGACTTTCCCCTCTATTTGCCTGGAAGAGATTTCACCATTGCTGTAATAGAAATGTGCTAATCTGCTTTGCCTTTAAAAGGTTTAAAAGCTGCTGTGAAGGGTGTCAGAGGTGGGAACCACCCTTTTTTGGTTTTAATGGCATCTGAAGTTGAATATCTAGTTCATTTATTTGTGTGACACCAAGAGAATAGTATGAATTTTTTTGTACAGTTCCTGTGAACACATATGTCAAGGTTGAAGTGAAAGCAATTTATGAACTGTAAGGAACTGGGGGGACAGATATTACTTGTTGCTTTCTTTGTTTAGCTCTATTCAAAAGTTTTTTAATTCTAAAATTGTTTAGAAGTTATGCCACTCTCCTCTTCTATGGAGTTTAAAACCTGAATTCTCTATCAGTTTTTATCCAAAACAATTGGGGTAAGGTAGATGGGTAGTGCTTCTTTTTATTCTTACCATTATTCCTTGCTGGCTGGAGAGAGCAGGGAACTGGCCTTTCAAAATTTAGAAAGTCTTACCATTTTCGCAGAATGAATCTGAATTTTTTTTTTACCTGCAAACTGCAGAATTTTATGTATAGTCCAGTATAGATACATGAAGTCCTGTGTGATGCTCTTTTTATCAGAAAGTGATGTTTCTGCCACTGCTCAACTTTGTACGGCTTTTCTAGATTTTTCAATTGGGTTCTGCTCAGATCTCATTTTGTAATGAAACTGTGCGTTATGTGGAGGGACACAGTGTGAGTATTCAGCTGTTTATCACTTGGGAGGCAGAGAGAAGTGAACATTTCACCTTTTCTCAGCTGTCACCGGTTTTAGCATGTTGAACTCTGGGATCATGGTCTGCGCAAATCAAGAGTGCTCCACCAGGTAGTTCTGGTTCATCACAAGCAATGTTCATTGAGGTGCCTTTTGCATGGGCATGGTCAGTTCTTTTGTATGTTTGATTTTACTGTGAAAGTTTCTGAAATGATGCTGAAGTATGTAGTTCCCTTTGTTTAAAAAATATTTCTTAAAAAATGATGCTGACTTCATTTAGTCTGTTACTTGAGCAAGTATGATTCATGGTTAATCTTCACTTACATATGCTGTTACAAACACTAATTAATTCCATTTGCAAAGACAAATTATGATTAATGCATATCCTTAAAATTTACACCTAATTACACAGAATATAATCTCTAAATTTGTATAAATAGAATTTACCATTTTTAACATTGTAGATAATAAGCAGTTTTCTGAACTTACATTTGCATGTGCTAATTAACAAGTGTTTCATTGTATTTACATTTGCAAAAAGGGTTTTTTTCCTCATTACTCAACTTAGTGCAACTAGCTAGTGGCATTTTATTTTAACAATTACTATTGATTTAAATGAATTTTCCTGTCCGTTAAAAAGAAGGGAAATTCTGAAATTATTTTTTCCTTTTACTATTTTGATGAATACCTTTTCTTATTCTTAGAAAGCTAAGCCCTTATGCTGATCACAGCATACTAAAAATGCATTGATCCACATACAATATAACAAATTTCTTGTGCTAACAGTAATAATAAATGTTTTAGGAATTTTTTTATATGTACACTTTTTGTACGTTCCTACCTATAAGATTTTGAGATCTGGACAATCTAAAAATCTGAAAGAGAGGAAAATTTCTTGGAGGCCTTAATTTTTTGTTCTGTTTTCAGAGGAGGATTATAAAGTACATATGCACATTTTGGTGAAATGGGTAATTTGTGCAGTGTGGTAGTTGAAGCAAAGTGTTCATTTTCAACCATGATAAGCTAAAAATGAAATTTAGGAGATCTTATTTTTATAATTGGTCTATTACAAACTACCTCTTTCTAAATTAAACAAAACCTCTAGCTGAAAGCCAGTCATTATCTTATATTTAAATCCCTTCACTGCTTTCAAGGAATTTTAACTTTTTTGGTTTCCTACCATGAGTCAAAAGATATTTTTTATAAACATTTACTAACAGTAGGTAAGAAATACCTACAGTTTAATCATCTCACAAAATCTTGGGCATTGGTAGTAATTGGTGATTGTATGGTGCTTAGTGAAATAATTGTTATTTTGCTTGTTGGAAATGCCTGCTATTGTATAAATAAATAAAAACCCTGAACTAATCATTATTGGTGAAGACTTGCAAATATGTTTGACCTCAGACATTTTAAAAATTATTGTTATGCTATATTATATTATTATTATAAATATAGTATATTTTCTACACTGTGAGTTTCTAATTTAAATAAATGGAGGATTCCAGAGCACAGATCTTGATATTGCTGCCAGTATTAATGTTGAGCTACATAAGGTGGACATAATTCAGGTCAGTGATATAACCCTTTTTTAACTCTGGTCACATAATTCCCTGGTGTGGTGATGGGTAAATTGTCTGTATTCAATATGTGGAAAGCTGCAGTCCAGATGGACGAAGAGTTGCGTTTATAAAAACTCACTGAAATAGCTCTGTAAGCCTAACTTAGAGGTTATTTGAATGAGCTTGTAGTAACTTCAGTTAGACTATCCAGTGTTGTTTTTCCTTGGACAGCTTTTCTGTCTGTCAGTTGGTCTATGAAGTTCACCTTTAGGGCTCATAATTACACTTGATAGTATTTTGAGAAAAGCCATTTTTTGTAGATGATAATGTGTTTTACACGTTCTTCTGCATCAAAAGCAGACATCAGTTTTAATGAACAGGTTTGTTGCTTTTTCATGACTGTCATAACTATTTACATGTATTTGCTTTTGGTTTATTTATTAATTATTTGGAAAAGGTCTCCAGAGAAAGCTTTTGAGATGCATTAATTGGAGGGTGAGTCTTTATGTGTTAAACAAATGTAATCATTATTGAGGGGGTTAGAAAAAATAAAATGGAGAACAGCAAAGCTGTTTTACTTACTGAGGCTTAGCTGGTATTTCAAGGTCTAATTTCTTTAACAATGTTTGATCAGTCTCTGACTTTTGAGATACTAACACATTTTGGTACACACCTTGTTTTTTAAAATAAATTGTGATCTAATGTGTTTTTGGTGGGTCTGAAAAAGACAAAGGTTTTGTATGCAGCAAGAAAGTGGTTTTAGTACTGAAGTAGGAAGAGAAGGCTCTCTTAAATGTTTTAATCAAATGATTGTTCTCTGTTTTCATTTATATCAGAAGACTTGCACCAAATTGTCTTCTTGTGAGTTTTCATTGTTAGTTGCATCTATTTACTCCTCTCCAGATTTCTTCCCTCATTTTAAGTTCTGAAATCAATTTCTTTGCTCTTAACATCATATTAGTTCTCCAGATCCACAAAAAGCATGTTAATCCAAATTTTCAAATTGTGACAGTGCTGTGTCACTGAAATTTCTGCAATTTTCTGTACAGTTCCTGACCTGACATAGTGCATATCATTTCTTCAAAGTGTTAGCTTTAAAAGAGATGGATCTTATTCACAAGTGTTAGTTTGATTTTAAAATACTGAAAATTGTTACTCTAGAATTCGTGTATTTTTGTTTGTTTAAAGATTTTTTGGACAGAGGTCTTCAAAAATCAATACATGTTATAAATCAAACAACCTTCCCTTCACTGATTCAGTTTAGATAATTTACAGTTATTCACAGGGTCCCTGTTTCTCAATTACTTTGAAACCTTAAACTGTGCAATTTATCCATCATTCATTCATGGCTAGGCTTCGCGAACGAAGATTTGGGAAGGGCACTACCCACGCTTGCTGCAAGCACGCTGGTGGCTAAAAAGGCCGATACGGGATAGGCAGGTCCGGTCACAAAAGGCACAGCGGAACGTCTCTGTAGGTGAT
>VWZD01000217.1:427852-445464 GCA_013396695.1 Sakesphorus luctuosus
TAGACACTGATCTTTGTACTTTTCTTCAGGTGTTTATTGGACCAGACTCTTTTATGGAGTTTCCCGAAGGCTCTGTATGCCTTTGCTAGCCTGTTGTCTATCTCTTTGTCGATCTTACCGTCTGAGGAAATGATACTTCCCAGATAGGTGAACTGCTGGACTGACTTAAGCTCTGAATTGCCTATGGTGATGTGAGGATGGTGGAAGACTTCTTGAGGTGCAGGTTGGTAGAGAACTTCTGTCTTCTTCAAGCTGACTTCCAGCCCAAAAAGCTCAGCAGCCTCTGCAATTTATCCATTGTTGTTCTTAAAATAATGTCTCTATTGAACTTCAAAGGCTGTCCATAACTTGTGATCCACTAGTAATTTAGGTAATGATGTTTGACAGGGACTTGTGAGAGCTGGAAGTAATCACTGCTATGGCAATTTGAGTCTCCACATGTACCCTTGTTTGAGGTATTCAGTTATGCTGTCATAATTACTTAAATGTTACATTTGAACATTTCATCTTTTCCAGTGCCTTAAGAAAGCAGAGTGATTACAGCAGCAATGTCAGTTGCCTGCAGGGAGGGAATCTGAATTGCCACCAGAACCTGGATTGCTACAGTTCATATATGTGTATATACACTCAAGGGAATCAGAAATTTATCAGCAAAACACCCAAAATAATTCCTCTTGTCCGTTTGGTGCTGGTATGGCCTTCTGAGGTCGCTGCTGTTTTTGGGGGCTACATTTCAAGATCCAAAATCCATAATTTGTGAAAGTCCAAAGGAAGTAGGAGGAGATGAGCAAAAGACAAGAAACCATCTCCTGTTCAGAGAATTTTGTGGAGTCTCAATAGCTTAAGGAAAACCATATTAGATACTATGTGACATAGATCTCTAAGCTTACAGTTTCTGCAAAAACTCTGTGCATCAGTCATTTTACAGCTTTAGTGCTGCATATAAACAGTGGTAAAGTTGAGGCAGTTAATTAAAGCTAAGTGGAAAGGAGAAAAATTTCAATAATTCTTCATTAATAGGAACTTGCAAAGCAAAACATAGGTAACATAGGCAGCCTTCAGTGATGCAGATCTGAGGTCACCTGAGAAGTATCACCCTGGGATTAGTTTAATTCCAGACTTCTGTCTTCTGCTGCCCCTTTCAGTCGAGCTGAGCTACTCACTCATATTATGAACCTACCTCTTGACTCTGCAAAAAGTGAAAAAGTTCCAACTGGCTGTCTCAGTTTGAGCTCTTTAATGCCAGGGCTGTTAGTTTAAAGGGTGATACCATGAATTTGGGATGAGTAGGCAACTACAGGGAGGCGTAACTCCTCCCTGAAGATGTGACTCACTCTGGCTAAACCTGTTAGTGGCAGTTTGCCATTGAATTTGCAGTAGCTCTCTCTTCTCTGTTAGTTTAGGTGCCTCTGACTGAGCTTCTGACCTGGATTCCTAGGGTGTGAGACATGCCAGTGTTCTTAAGGAAGTTGCAGCAGGAGGCCCAATAGTACCAGTGCTGTAGGCTGCAGCGAGCTGGTGTACCACTTCACACCTCTGTGACAGCAGAGAAAACAGAGTATAGCTTTTCCTTTTTTCCCCACAGTGGTTAGTGATTTTCAGGTGTTTCTGTAGTCCCTTGTGTTGGAGAGCTCACCACAACACAGTAAGCTATGGTGCAATTGCCACCACTTGCATTGGAGTGGGTAGGGCTGCAGGGCAAGACCGTGGAGTCCAGACTTTGACTGACCTTTTTGTGCTCTGGGGGAATAACATCTCACTGGTGTGAAGAACTGCAACTTTACCTGGTAGTCTTGATCCAATTGATTTTTAAACATGGGATCAGAAGAGTCATGACTTTGGCTTGAGAATTCAGTTTAAATTTTTAATGTGGTGGATGTAGCTGCAGTTCAAGCCGTATCAAGAGGATGTGCATGCTCAGGTTTGCGTCTGGGTGTGTATAGATTCTTGCCAGCCTTCATAATGTTTTAAATCCAGAGTAATCAATCTCAAACTTCCAAATAGTGCAGTAACTTGATAGCCTTGCTGTTTTGAATAAATGGAAGGGAAAGTACTAATTTTGTTAACAGTATTTTCAATTGGGTCATTAAAAGTAGTTCAGTTACCATATGTACCATAGTTCTGAAACCCTGAAGCTATGGAGAGGGAAGCCTTAAAGATGTAGTTTTATGTTTGCTAGGAAAACTCAGTGCTGTTAATGTAAGGCTGGCAAGAGATAAGTAAGTATCTGTTCATCAATATTTTATTTAGACAAATTTATCATGATGTTTTCAGAAGCGCACCCATCCTTAAATATATTCCCCAAACCCAACTGAAGTGTCTTTCTGCTCTATCCTTAATTCAGCATCCTGCAACCCCCAGAGTATAGGAATAAGATGATGTTTACATAGTATATTAGCTCCAAATGTTGATTTATTTCTTTTTCTGATAGCTACTCAGTCAACTGTTACTGGATCTTGTGGGGTGAATTAAATATTTTTCTTTTAGGTGAAGAAAGGGAAGCAGTAACTAGTAATGATGTAACACTGTGCTACTTACTGCACTCCAACACCAAGATGTTTGAAATGGTTTCTGCTTTCTGTGTAGCATTTAATACAGTGATCCTGAAGCCACTGTGTCAGGTGACATGGTGAGAGTCAGTTGACATGCTTTTCCTGCAGCATCCTCATCTTTAGAATTGGCATAAGTGCGTGGAGGGATGTAAGAACCCGCTGACTTCTCTCTCAGTACAGCTTGCCCTGCAGCAGCAGGTTAGTTACAGTAAAATATACCAACTTGTACCTTGAGTTGTGAGAGGGAAAACAAAGACTGAAGGAAGCTGGCACTCAGTTTTGCCCACAGTCTGTGGTGTGTGACTGTCAGCAGAGCACACAGAGGTGCTCCAAGGGCAGGGTCAGGAGCCAGGGTGCCAAGGAGTCACAGGCGCTCTGGAGTCGCAGGTTTTTTTGGTGGATGGTGAAAAGCAGAATACTCTCATGTGGAGAAACACGCTGGTGTAGTGGGGTGCTCAGAGAACGTGTCTCATGTGAGTACAGTCCTTCTGGAGAGAGTGAGTGCTGCAAGCGTGGTCCTGGAGGGCCATCCTGCAATATTGAGTGTCGCTGGGCGTTGCAACTAATGGCACACTGGCTCTTTACAGCTTCATGATGCTTGTGTATATGCTTCAGAGAATGTCCTTTTCTGTTATGGGCAGCTGTTGAAGGTATGGGATAGTGACATGGTAATCCTTTCTAAGACATGCAAATGCTTACACCCCACACTGAAAAGTGTGGTGCTTAAAAACCCACATTTTCACAGCACCAGGCAAAGGAAAAAAAAACCCCTGCACAGTATTATTTGTGGTAAGGCAGAATAAATAAGTTAAAGAATGAGAATGAGGGAAAACTTTCATAGGAGGCTGTAGTTGATGTTCAGTTGTATCAAGAGCATTTCCCTCATCTCAAAATGATACACAAGTCTGAATTAGCATATGCAAACAGAACCATGCCTGGGTTGTAGATGCTATTACCAAAGCATGATGTACATGAACATTTTTATTTTGTCATTTGTGCAGATTTACCACTCAATTCATAGAATTTCAAAAAAATGCAGCAGTAGTTCTACTTGTTAATTAGATACTTGTTGAAGATGAAATGCTATAATATATTTTACATCTCTGAAAGGAGTGATAAATTGAGTATATATTAGTATTGGTATTTCTGCTTTTCTATTGTCATTGCTATCTGCTGCTCTATGTGTAACTGCAATGCCACTCAGTGTTCTAAGGATTGTTCTGGGATTTCTGCTTTACCTTTCTATACCTGATTTTTTTTTCCACCACAGCCTAATGTAGCAATTAGGCATCTGAATTTAATTACTAGAAAACCTGTTTTCAGACCTCATGCTTCCACTGATATTAGGTACGATCTCACCTTGGTAATTTTTCCTTTCTCTAATTTAGTTTCTGTATTTGTCTTTTTTTAAAGTCCTTTGAATTCTCTGAATGCCAAAAATTAGTCTGTATTAGAAAAGGTACCAGCTTTTTTTATATATATTTGCATAAAATATTTAAATTTGCCATACTGCAATACTACCAGTTTAGTAGAGGTAACAAGTGTGATGGTTTTGTGTCAGCATTTCAGAGTAAAAATGAGGGTTCATAATGCAAAAACCATTAGCTGATCAGCTTGTTATGAGCAGTTCAAATAGGCAATTTTAAAACCCTTATCTGTCTTTACCTTGTTTGAAAAGTGTAATACAGTGAGATTCGTAGTGGATCGTAAATGGGCACAGTTTAAATGCTCTTCAGTTTGTATGCTGCTCCTATGAAACCATGAAATGCATGGTCTCAGAAACTGATCTGCTCTTCAGGATATGGCACAGGACTTTATCTGACACTTCCACCATTTTCTGCTAAGATTGTCCCTAAATGACTGAATTTTCTAAATGATTTATTGTACACATGAATTAATACAGCTGTTCCTATGCCAGGTTGCTTGAGCAAATTGGAACTTGCCTCAGAACAAAACCAAATAAACTCTGGAGTTTT
The DNA here is from genome assembly GCA_013396695.1 of Sakesphorus luctuosus. Lineage (NCBI taxonomy): Eukaryota > Metazoa > Chordata > Aves > Passeriformes > Thamnophilidae > Sakesphorus > Sakesphorus luctuosus. The sequence continues at coordinate 432,381 of VWZD01000217.1, forward strand.
GAAACAGTATTTTCAACAGTCCAGGAGTGGAAGGATTAAGATTATTCTTTTTGTTCCTTCTGGAACAAACTGAGATATTTATCAGAGATTCACATGCCTTAACCTAGTAAGTTTTTGGTGCTTTTGTTTGGTTATTTGCAGGGGGGCAGGGGCTGCATTTTGAATACTTTGCAATATGGTTTGTTATGTTCTGCCTCATAGGTAAAACACTCATTTTCTAATAAATCTGGAGGATTTTAATCTGAAAGTATGTTTTTTGGTGCTGAGATTAGATCAGTTTAATACTAATTTTTAAGACAGAATTCATTTGCTATTACAGAAAAAATGAGAGGGTTCTAAAACCAGAACTTACTCTGACTAAGATTGTTACCTATGTGACTTTTGATCCTTAATTTTGAAACTTCTGATTACTGAATAAGCTATTTCATAGCAAAACAAAAGAAAAACCTTCACATTTTTCTCCTGTAACAACTTTTGCATTATTCCCCAAAAGCTCCCTTGACATCTGTGACACCCACCCTTGATTTAGCATGAATCACAGTAAGAAGTGTGGAGGATTCTGTAATGGTGTATAGGAGAGTTGCATTTTTGTGTGTGGTATTTCACTGAAGGTATGGGAACATGGCATGGAACCATAATGCAGCTTGTTCTGCTTTACCATGTTATGATAGGATTAAGTTCTGCTGTGGTCGATTATATTTTGATTAATGCATCACAAAATATGGGCCAGCTGGAGAGCAACCTACCCCATGAGCCGTGTGATGTTGCCAAATTCATCATTCTTGGTATGTAATGTGTCTCATTTTCCCTGTGGGTTGCCGTAGCCTACCATTTTGTAGCAAGGTTGAGCTTGTAAATAATCAGGCTTTAATGAAAGAGTGAAATACAACTCAAAAGTTCAGAATTTGTTTGTAATCAGTGAGTCTTACTGTCTTCTATTACGGATGATAGATCAGCCGACTTGCGCTTTTGTATTGTGCTCTTCTGATGGATTTGGTGTCAGGACGTGCTATTTTCTTTCAGTAACTTAATCAGCAAAATAAAATGGCATGTTAATTAAGTACTTACCTGATTGCAGATAGACATGGGTTTGGGTTACTTTGTGATAATTTCGTGTCACTAACTGCAGTTTTGCAAGCCGTTCTGTGGTGCAATTTTGGCTTTCTTTTTTCCTTGAAAAGTGTAGAAGGATTCATTGTCACTTAACACACACAGCTCAGACTGCACCTTCCTTGACTATTCTGTGATACTTACTTAAGTAAAATGCAAGCACTGTAAAACTGAATGCCAACACTTAGGCTTTGTTGCCTACTGTCTTTCAAGGAGACATTTTATAGAGAACTGTAGAAAATTTGGTCCTAAGGAAAGTACGGTCTGTTATGAGAAAGAAAATTATTTCTAAATCTGTATTTAAAAAATATTTTGTTGCTATGTATATTTTAGTGTAACAGCCAGTTTAGTGAGGTGTTGTAGCATTTGCTTGAAAGATGGTCCATCAAATGTGTCTTGTTTCATTAGAACAAGTGGTGACACCAAAATTGACCTCTGCAACAGAATTGTTGGCTGCAAAGAAAATGTAAAATGCTGTGGTAGGAAGCAGTCTCTTACTTATCTTTTTTTCACTTGCCTTCTTAGTTTTCTGTTTCTTTTTCAAGGATCTCTACTTTTTTCAGTGTACAGATTCCATGGTGGAGAATATAAGGTGCTTTGTGAAAGTGAGCCTGCAAGCAAACCGTTTTGCTAAGCCAGCAGATTGTTAAAATTGTGAGAGGTGTGCTGAGTGATAGATAACATGGATTATTTTACTAAGTGCCCCTGTTGACAGTGCTGGTAATACCACAAAGCAACTTGGGCTGTTCTATGTGTCTTCTGTCTCCCTTGTGTACTCAGTAGTGGAGGGTTAGTAAGTACTATAGTGGTTTGTCCTATGAGTGTTTGATAAAATTGGGGATTTCAGTTTTAAAGAAATTGTGAAAATTGTCTTACGAAAAACAAAAGAGATGTTTTGGTTTGGTTTTTTTTTTTTTAAAACAAGCCCTGCAAATGTGTCAGTGTCTTCTAAAAGTCTCATTCTGTTGTGAAAGGATATGAGCAAATGTGCCAACGGGAGAGCAAACTTCAACTATAAGAGGTATGTAAGTAATTTCTATATCATCTTTACAGAAATGTTAATTTCTGTAAAGTATTTTCAGTTATTCTTCTCAACTGATTTACAGTGTAACCAAGACTAGCTGAAAATACAGTCATAAATGTGGGGTTTTGTTTAATTGTTTGGAAGAGACAAGGTAAAATTGTAGCATTTAACTAAGAGTGTAAAATTTATTTTGCAGAAAAACTGCTGTATTTCATGGTTATCTTCAAGTTCGTATGTTTCAAAATGCACTCTAAATTTATGCCAGGATACTGCATCATTAATGTTTAATAGGGAAATAAATCTAGGTATCATCAGCATAACAATGCTATAATCTTTGGATGTGAGTAATGTGTCTCATGTGGGTGGGCATGAATGGCAAGTAAGATTGGATAAAATATGCAACTTTATGTAAGGCACTGTGGGGGATTGGTGAAGATCTGGATGCTATTCCTGAGTCACAGCATAGTAATGTTTATGTATAAAAACACTATAAAATCAGAGTTGCACCATAAAAGAGACAGCAATATTAACATAAAAGCAAAGAAATCTTTACTTCTGCTTTAAACCAAAACAAAACAAAAAAGCTGCAACAAATACCTCACTAATAGAAAGACAACTTAAACTTCGAATTACTTTCTACGCTATAGTAATTTGTTTACTTAGATCTGGTGTCTCGTATCCTGTAAAGAACAAAGCCAAACACTTAACTGATTTCCCATAGGAAAAGACAGCAAATTTGGTTCATACTTGTTGATATTAGATCTGTAGATTGTACGGAGATGCACAAAGAGCCTGTCCATCTATCAGAATGGTTCACTTTATTCTCGGAAAGAAATATCGTTGGAATCCTGCTCAGTAGGGCAGCATAAGCAGCAGAAGGGTTTTGTTGAAGCCCTATTAGCTGATGATAACAGCACAAATTTCTGGTGAAGGCAGGAATTTGAGGGCCAAACTACTGGTCTACGCTGGCTGTTTTTGTATGACAGTACCCTTTGTGTCTTAAGTTACCCCCAGAGACTTAATAACACAAGTCAGTCTGTCCAAATCAGAGGTGAAGTTAGAGGAGAGCAGCCAAAGTTATGAACTTTTGTCCTTTAAGCAACTTGTGAAAGACAACCACATTTTGTAGGGAAACTTGTCAGTATGCTCCATGCTGCAGACAAAGGAGCAGTCTGCTATAGAGCTTCACTCTTCTGTTTTTGGAATTGCTTTTGCAGATTTTGCAAGTTTTAATATTTAGGAGGGAGGTGATTAGCTATTGTTTCTATTTTCAATTTTTTTCTTTCAGTGCATTGTTAGTGCTATTTTGCATTTATATAGAAACATAGATCTAATGCCTTTTATATACATAAAGTTTAGCTTTATGGTGCTTAGAGGTGCTAAGTAGCACTTCTTTATTCTCAACTTGATAATTCTTATTAACCCAGGCCCACTTTTTCTTTTCATCTGTCTAGCACTTAACTATCTTCCCACATAATGCATCATTTGCAGATTTAATTAATGGCTTCTTCATATAATGACTACTTGTAGAAATCTGATGCAACTTCGCTCATCCAGCTACTAGTGCAGCAGGCTATGTTCCACCTATCCTGGGTGAAATTCTGTTACAATCATCTTACTTACTGTTTGTCACTAGTTATGATTCATCTAGTGATACTTTTAAGCAGAGTTACTTTAATTTTGTTGTTAAACTTCCTGACGTGATTTACCAGTCACATCATATTGCTTATTAAATGTAATAAAATGTCTCAGATCAAGAGCATGAGTAGTTCCAGAGATTTTTACGTCTTTTTAAGTGACTTGTGAAAATGAAACATTTTACAAGCATCCTTTTAGATAGAAAGCAAATAGAAAAATCTGCTTTTGTAGACAGAGGTCGTTTTACAAAGTGCAAGGTCCGGTGAACCTGAACACTGTCTTAGGAGTATTCAGAGTATTCAAAGTGTGTATCACAGTTTATCCAGTGTAATTGTAGCATGAATAAAAGCAGTGTGCTTCTCTGTATGAAATGGAAAATGTACTACTGCAGAAAGATGAATACGTAACTCCTTGACTGTATCTATGAAGGCCTTGTATTTTTATAAGTTATATTTACATGTATATACTTTTAATGTCTTTATGGTAGTCCAAAGGTTTATGTAATGACAAGACTTAATGGCCTATTTCTTTTTTATTTGATGATTAAAGATATTAAGTTCAAATAATTAATCTAATGGACAAATGGCAAATTGTTTGGCCACTGGAGGTCTGCCAAATTTTCCAGTCTGTTCTTGCTGATAATCCAAATATTTACCTAAGAAAATACAGGAAAAATGCTTATTTTCTTTTGTTATGCCTTGGTGTAGCCTAAGTTCTCAGAATTGTTAGGGCTTTTTTTTCCTTCTCTGAATGAAAGAAATCTGAGTGATTGAAACAAATATGTACCACTGATCCCACATTTATGTCTAGGTCCTCTATTTAATTCTTATGAAAAGATTTTCTTTCTTTTTTTCATCAGCTACAGCTTTCTAAATTTGAAACAGCATTATTTTTCTGTCTCTTAGGTATATATTGAATATTTGTTTTTCTTTAACAAAATTATTATTCAGTTACATATATAAGAAAACTTAGATGGGTTGAGAGTGTTCATGTACCCTTGCTCATTAAGGTAAGCCCTGCAGAGGTCCAGAGCGGTAAGAGAGGTCTTTGAGAAACAGGGTCTTTAATTCAATAACGTATTTAATATTTTTATAACCTGTAGTCATTTTGTAGAACCCTAAGCTGGATAGAAGTGCACGCACTCTCTGGATTTTTGTTGAGTTGGACTAGAAGCACTAAACTGTCCATCCTAGGGCATGAACAGATTTATACCAGAGCTAGAAATGGGGCCATGATACTTTAGGATGTTGTCTTAGCTCTTAAGAGATAACCATCATCCATCCCATTTACTTTATTTGATGATTAAACAAGATGTACTGTCCAAAGAAGAGAAAATATCTGCTTTTTAACATTCTTTCAGACACTGTCCTTTTACCTTCCATTTGCATGCTGTGACCTTCTCTCTTCAAAACATAGTTTGAGTCTGAACCATCTAGCTTTGACTATACCATGCATATGGATCTACACCAATAGTAAATTATTTGGGATTTGCCAGTGGAGAAAATTAATGATTTATATATACTTTTCATAATGCACATATTCTCTTCCATATATTGAAATGGTAGTAGTTGCTTAAACACCCACTGTAAATCCACTGTGTCCTCCTGGCCTTACAGTCCACAAGTATAAAGCATTGCTAGTGTGATAGCCTGGGATTATAGGGCTGCACATTATGTAGGTGGCTTTTAAAACTTTCAAGTCATTGTTAAAAAAAAAAACCAAACCCAACCAAACAAAAAATAAAAAAGGCAAAGAATAACAAATATACTGACTGGTCAAATTTTTTTTTATTTTGCCTTGGTTGTACCTGACTTTGTGAGAATTTTAAACTTTATAAGTACTTTCTGAGTTAATACCCATCATAAAGTTCTAAAGGCTATTAAACAGATTTAAACTCTTCTATTTGAAGTGCGAAGCCATGTTTTGCACACCATTAGCTGGAGGGTATGTGTAATAAAAGGAATAGTTTATTGGGCAATAATGATGAAAGTTGAAGATACTTATCTTAGTTTCCTGGAGAACGTATTCAAGTATGCCTGTGGCTTGCAGCCAGAGCCCAGCTCATGTGAACCTGATTTCTGATCAGGGTCCCTTCCCTGTGCTGTTGATGTTTCTACAATTTCCATGTTACACGTTTTCCTTAGGGAGGGGAGGTCTTGGTTTATCACCACAATATATCCTACATAACCCCACACAGATGTAGGACTTGATGCAATTCTTGATGTTGCCTTCTAGTGAACATCCAGTGGTGCTGAGCTTCACTGCAGTCTTTTAGTGCATGGTGCATCTTGCATCCAAATGGCACTTTTATTATAAAAACCACTATAATTGCATTTTCACTTGTGCCTTTTTAATCTACTGTGAAATGTGCTGGCAGTACTGTGTTAAGCCTCAGAACTCATGAAAGTGACATTCCTTCATCATGGTTTCAGAAATGGGTCTTTATTTCATTTGGTTTTGTCCCATTTCATGAATTGATTTCAAAGAAAAAAGGCAAAATAGAATACAAGGTAACCTCTAGAGAAGGATTTGAAGTGAATGCAAAAGGTTTCTGCTTTGTTGGGAGAAAAAAAGAGTGGTTTTTCTCTTACTATTTCCATTTGTGCTATAAATTCTTTAGCCACTACGAAATAGTTTGGGAAAAATTTACCGCACGCAGGCAAGGCTTATAGATGTTCTTCATTTAAATTAAGTACACTGCATAAACCATATTTGGCAGTACAATAGTGTAAAATCTATTTTGGATTTTTTGGTTTTGTGTTTTGTTTTGTTTTTGTATTCTTCATGTATGTAATAGTTGTCTGGTTATTTATATAAGCACAGAAAAAGGAAGCAGAAAACACCAATCCTGGTGAATGTAATGTGGATTGTCTCCAGGAGATCTGATATTGAAGTTAGCAGCTTTGGAAGGATGAAGTTTGGTCTACGAGGAGTGCTTTTGAAGTAGCACTTCCAATCATTTAAGCATATAATTGTCCAGTATGTATTATAAGATTTTAGAAACAATTAGTAGCTTAAGCAATAGGACCAAGGTGAAGATCCAGACACAGTGACTGAGGGCAAGGCTTTCTTTATAGTTATTTTAGAACAAAAAAAAATGAAATGCACTGTCGCAGTCTTGGTCTTTTGGATAGGGACCAGACCAGCGACGGGGGTTCTTGCGCTGCCTGCTGAGCTGCGGTGGATCGTGGCTGCAAGGGCTTTAGGTTAAGTTCACCCACCCCGTGACCTGCAATGAAGACACGGAGATGAAGTGAACACCTTGAAAGCCAGAGCTGATCCAATTTATTAACAAGATGGAGGGCCTTTTAAGCCCTCGGGAGAAGAACCATCCAGAAACTGGGAGGGGATTAGGCGGAGCATGCAAATCCGCTACAAACTACAGGGTGGTAACTTGGGAGGAGTGAACAGGGACTAACGGGATTGGACAGCTCCCCAGAGAGAACTGACCAATGGTAGCTGTGCTTACACGGGCAGGCTGAGCCTGCCAGAGCTACCAGCACCTTAGGAACAGGGGGTAGAAGTTTTATTTTTAACTTTTAATAAAAACTGGGGTAACTGTAGGTAAAGTCCGTTATATAAAATCACAGTCCGGGTTGGCTATTGTCCTTCTGGATCTTCCACACATCAAAGTTTGTTTCTTCGTCCCTTCTCCTTCGCCATTCGTCCATGTTCATATAGGTCCCATCTCCAACAATGCACTATTTCTAAAAGCAGGGAGACAATTATTTAAATAGTAGGCCATGCAGCTAAAGGAGTGGTCAGATGATTAGTGTGTTTTGCAGGATGAAAAACAAATAAAAAACAAAACCTGTTTTTCATAACTTCATTTAATTTTACATTTATTGATTAATAGGATTTAAAATAACTGTATTTTTTCATTTGGTTGCTGTAGATTTTTTTTTCTTCTTTCTAGGTCCGGTATTGTTAGCAGATAAATGCCATGTCCAGTGCTCCTTTTTACCTCACTATACATACTGCAGTGTTGTTTTATAACTTAACATGGTTGTTAGGGGGCAGGATGTTTATGAAATTTATGCTTGAGCTGTAAACATGGAGAAATAACATACAAGCAGTGGTGATGGAGAAGGACTGAGTTTTCCAGTTGTGAGCATGAGAGTGGTAATTAAATCCCTGAGCAGGGAAAAGAACTGAAGAGCAGGAGGTCGGATATAAATCTGTGTGGCCCTGTTAGGGACAGCAGTGCGGGGCCAGCCTGCGACAGGTAATGCTCCTTCCTGGCTGCAAGGGAAGGACAAAGACAGAAAAGTTCGAGAAACCGTAACGCTGTCCTTCACTTGAAGGGATGGAAAGGAAATTTCTAGTATTTTTTAATTATGTGAGACTTTTATGTCCTGTCACACAAATTTGGTCTGTCTGTCCCCTAGTGGCAGCTGATTTCTTTGAAGGGAGGGGCGTGGATGTGTATGCACACGTGTGTGCAGAAATGTTCCCTGTATGACAAATACTGTGTATTTTAGGACTGAATCACCCAAAGCCGAAAATTATGCTTTAGAAGGTAAATTAGGCAACCATTTCATTTCAGACCTGTTTCAAAATAAATTGGCACTTGCTCAATGTGAGCTTAGCAAGCATTATTTTTATTTTTCAAGGTGTATTGCAACATGGAAAGAAAAATAAACGTCAGTCTCAAAAAGGGAGTGCTTCACAGGCTGGGACCTGTCAGCCTTGTTCTGCTTGAAAATGGCAGCATAAACTGCTGTGTAAAGATCATTTTGCAAACCACATTATACTTCTGCGTCTTATTTATCGCTGTTTGAGGACTGAGGCCTTAAGTCTGTACACACTAGGTGTGATCCCATTAACTGGGTATTATTATTAAATAGTGGTTTATGGGCATATAGATTCCATGGCATTTCATTGGGTTGAATTCACACTTGGTGCATCTAAGGAAAGGAAGATGTGCAAAACAGAAGTGTCTGCTCTCAGAGGTTTGTAGCCAAGATGCTACAGTTCAGAGAAGCATTGAAGTATTAGTTTGAGTGACTTGATGAATCCTCTCCTCATCCTATTCTTAAACAAGGCAAGTTTGAGGATGTGTTTAACTCAGAAAATTATTTGATACATTTATTTGAATTTTTACATTTTCCATTCAAGTACAAGATGTGTTTTTTTCCTACCCAGTATTTTAAAGACCTTTTGTCAATTCCAGCAGTTTATAGGCCTGTGGGAGGAAATCACTTGGAATAAGTGTCTCCAAATTATGTGAAGCAAAACATAAAAGGGATTTCCAAAACTAAGGGCTAGATGAAAGGAAATTTGTGAATGTGAAAAAACCATTATTACAGATGTTTAAATAGTGGTAGAGATGAAGTCAATTACTTATGCTCGATCAATGGCAGATGAAGAGAGCTCTTCATGTCCAATAAATTCTTATCTTTAGCCTACAGATCGTGTGATATTCTCTAATCCTATAATCAAAACAGTCATTTACAAGCATGTAATGAAAGTTTAATCAAGGTTATATACATTTCATTTAATCTGGTGAAGAAATTAGGATTCTTTAGAAAAGGAACATTTATAATAAATTACTAATGAGGTTGGTAGTGAATCAGATTACTACTTTGAGAACAAAATCCATACTGAGAACTCTACAAAAAGAGCATGAAAAAGTGATATTTACTTATCTGTGAAACAAAGGCTATTTTACTATAATTTGAATTTCAACACTTGCTTTGGGTTTTTGTGATAACTACACTTAAATTTTTCATGAAAGATTTTTATATAGCATGACTAAATATTTTCCAAATTATCATCCTTTTTCTTTTTCTCATTAAAAGTCCAAGTTATATTTTGCCAAGCTGCATAATGATTGTGGTACAAACCAGAAACAATTTGAAATAAAAAATAAAAGGTTCTTTTGGTCCTCCTTTTTTCCAAAGTCTAAACTGTGCAGAGGAGGGTAATCCCAGCTGTGTTACTCAGTCTTCATAAGTGCTAATAAATCTCTTATCAGATCAGGTTTCTGTTCATGAGCAATAGATACTTTTAGTGTAGAATTTTTAGTGCAGCCCTCTTTTTTTCTACCGTCTTTCCTCTTTGTTTAAAATTAAAATGCTGCCATAATACAACCCCAAATACCATCACTTTTACCACTGTTTCATAGGAAATATTGCCACTTAATAATAACAGTAGTGTGAAATAAATTAAGCACTAGATTAACATTAAAATGTTAGTCAAAGCAGCCTGCTAAAGAAAGACGGATGTATGTGTTACAGAAATTTTTCAAACATCCTTTTTGATATGCATGTGTGCTCATCACTTTTAAGAAATCTCCTTTTTCCTCTCGACTAAATGAAGTCTCACTTGCTGGGGATATACAGTATTTTACATAGATCTTTTTGACCTTGTCTTCAGTTCCTGGGGAAAAAAAAAAAGATAATGAGTGGATCTCATAATAATTCTTTAAATATTTTGTGTGTCAGTAGATATCTGCTCTAGAAAAAGAAGTGCTGGAGCTGTGGCAGCGTCATGAGACCTCACATCATTCCAGCTCTTGTTTATAACTGCAATGTGTTCTCTTAGGAAGTTGCTGACGGTATTGGATTTTACAGTGGCTTTTTGTTCGGGTAATTGACCCCAGTAAGGTCACAAGGCTAAAGCACACCTATTTACACGTGCACACAGTAAGTCAGGAATTCACAAATATTCCTCAGTTTTAATCTTCTGAGCAAAAGGTATTTTGTTTAAGGGTTTATTATAGTAAAATTAGGTAGAGTAGTTCACTTTACAGATTGACTGAGGTTTTTATTTATCAGTTCTGGCAAAATCCTGGGATAATAAGGTAGGTTAAATTGGATGGGGTGTTTCTATGTGTGGTTTTTGTTTTGTTTTGTTTTTTTCAGAGAATCAGATGAATTAATGCTGTTTCTGTGCCTGACAGAGATGTTCTCGAGAGAGTTGTTCCAGGTACTTCATCAAGCAATGAGTTAGCAGAATCAGTATTTCCCCTGTTTTGCCTATTGTGTTTTAGACTAAGGAAATCACACATACCGAAGGCAGGGGAGACAGGAGTTTGAAATCTAGTGATGGATGAAACATCTATTGTGCTAGATGCTAATTACATTAGCATCAGAGCAAGAAAAGAGCATTGGAGGGAATATGAGAGTGATGTCGCACTGGAGTGAAGATGACTTGTGTTGCTGATGCCTTTCAGTGAAGGAATGAATTTAGAAGGTGATTCTGATTTTTGAGATCTGATTATTTTCTGTACCGTGATTCGTTCTTTGCGCTGTCCAAACGCATTTTAAGGTATTGCCTCTTTCCACATGGGAGAAATATCAGTGAGAGAATGTATAAAACATTGTGGACTGTGAATTCAAATTAATGCTGAAGGAGCCATTAATGTGACTCAGGATTTCATTGCAGACTTTCAATTAATGACAGATTGTATTCTACTAGTATAGAATAAAGGAATATAAATTAATTACTTCTGAATTGCATTTAACAATTAGTGCTGCTGATTTCTTTCGAAAGATCACAGGACAATGCCTTCCAGATGTGTTTGCAGTTATCCCTGAAAAGCCTGGTGAAGGAATTTGCCCACTCTACAGTTCATCTCAGCATTTTTCACTGTTAAGGTCCGTGCATTATCTATCCATTTTTTTTATGATGTTCCTGAGGCTTCTGGGTGGAGAGTTCTCTAGAATCACTGTAAAATTAACTTGGAAAGGAACCTGTGAAGGTCACCTATTTCTTGGTGACCTACAGATCTGAGTGGGACTGGAAGGCTGATTCCTAATGTTCTGCACAGGCACGTTGCTTTTCAGTTGCTGTAAATGTAGCTTTCTCTTTTTTTGTGCAGCTTTTCTGCACATATCAGCTGTGCTGTTCTCTCAGGTTTGGATGAATCCTTATGTTGTTCAATGTATTTTAATTTTAACTTACTAAAGCAGTTAAATGCTCTGCTTCAGTAATTGTGATAGTTCTATTAAAGAGGACTTTAAATCTACTGTGTGGTTTTGCATCATGCCAAGCCAGACACAACTAGAGGAAAAAAGACGAAGTCCCTGTGTTTTCCAGTTCTCATAAATATCTTGCTCCAAACATTCCCAGCTTTCGAGTCTTGGTTTTACATCGAATGACTTGGGCAAATTTGTCTATGGTTTTGTAATCTGTATGAATATTTGTGTGCATTGTGTATTCTTGTTGGTTTTCCTGAACAGGAAGGGATATAGTCCAATAAGAATGGGAAAATACAGAAAAGCTCTCTGACACTACTATTTCCATATTTTTTTTTTATTTTTAACTAAGCTAGCTGTGTTTCTATGATACCTTTGAAGATACATATCAATGTAGTTCTCATAGTAAATGCTCAAACTGCTCCTAATATTGGTGTCTGACTGGTCCAAAGTTTGACTGCAGGAAAGAAGTAGGAGAACAAACAGGTATAGCAATTATAGATCTCACTGTGAGCATTTCTTTTTGCTGGCTGTTACATTGATACTTTTAGAAATGCTGCCCTCTCTTTGTTTTCTTCGTGGTATTTTATAAAAGTTACAAACAAAATAAAATAGGGGTGTTTTGGTTGGGTTTTTTCATATGTACAAGATTGTCCTTTTGTATTATGAGTTCCTAGGACACAAAGCATGAAAGTACTTAAAGTGTAGATTGCCATCCTCTCAAAAATAAAACACCATCCATTTATGGCTGGTTCTTGGATTTTTTTTACAACCAAAGTCAGAATCCACAGTACTTATTCTTTCTTGCTTAGTGAGATTGAGTTAAATGATGTAATGATACTTCTTATAATCGAAAGATTCAATGTTTTTTAATAACTAATAAAACTGTCTGGGGGTGTTATCCTGGTGTATTGCTGAGACCTAGAGCCCTTAAACGATGGCAGCTTTTTGTTACTAGTCAGCAACACAGCTGATCTAGTCCAAATTTAAAAAAAAAAACTCCTCAAGTTGCTGCTGTTGATTCCAGTGATGAACTCTTGCGAAAAGGAGCAGAGGGGGAAATAGAGAGGCAAAGAAAAAAATTCCAATGTGAAGACTCCAAGAAAGTGAAAAAATAACATGAAGTGTACTGTCAAAAATATGAGTGCCTTAGCAGTGGTAGACTAAGTTTTGGAGAATTTATCTTGTTTTCTGTGACCAGGGAAACCTTCTTATTTTTAAGTTTTTTGGGGGGGTGGAGGGTTGATTGGGGGTCTTGGGGATTTTGGGACATTTTTTGGTGGGTTTTTGGAGCCAAGAAGTTGTATGTTCTGAAATAGTTTTTGCAAACATTGTAAACACAGAAATTGAGGGGTATAGGAGACAGTTTTTATCAAGAGTTGCAAACATG